>VZTH01008251.1:352673-397622 GCA_013397815.1 Aleadryas rufinucha | reverse complement strand
GGGTGGCGAGTGCTGGTGAGGCCGGCTAGGACTGCGTGTCCCAGCGTGCATCGCGCTCGCACCCAGCCGGGGCCATTGGCGGTGCACGCTGGGACGTGTAGTTTGGAGTGTGGCGGGGGGCCCGCGCCGCGGGGGGCGGCGGGGGGGGGNGCTGGGAGCGGAGCCTCGTTGTGGCGCGGAGGAGGCGGTGGCGACGCGGAGGCGCCTGAGGGAGAGCAGGCTGAGGCAGAGCAGGCTGAGTCGGGGCTGGAAACGAATCTCTGCAGCCTGGGTGCTCTCCGCACCGAAAGCGTTCAGCAGGGCTGTACGTGCTTCGCAGTGCTCTTCGTAGCCATTACAAGCCCGCGACGTATCCTGGACGCAGCTCTTGTTCCAGGCCCCCTCAGAGGTGTGCAGTGGCTCCCGTCGTAGCTGAGCACGCTCAGAAAAATGTCAGATGAAAGCTAAAACTACTGTGAAAAATAACGTGCTGTGAAAAAAATTTTTTTTTGATAAATGAAGGCATCCTTCAGTTGGTTGTGGTTCGCTGAAAGCAATTTGAAAACGTGAGTGCTTTCAGAGGCCTCGGAAGCCAAAGGACGTGTTTTAGAGAATGGGCCTTTTTTGTGTACACCACTACTGTTCCTGTCAGTCTCATTACTTTTCTGGACCTAATTTACGATTTATCTATGCATGGATAGGTGATACAGAGCATTAGGAGAACGGGGGAAATAGTTGCACATCTTCCTTAAGGTTCATATTAAAGTTCAAGAATGTAAATAAACTAAATAGCCTAAGTTGCATGTGTGTACAGCAAAACTCCTGAAGAAGTGGTTTTTGATCCTGTTATTAACAAAGACTTGAACTATAAAAATTTCTTTAGGCGTTTATTACTGCAGCTTGCAGGCAGCCTTGTGCAGCAGCTAATGGAAAACGTGCTCTTTACTCAGTTGGTAGAGTGAAACTGTGTGTTACTGCCACGGCCTGTCACCCAGCCACAGTGTACAGACAGCTGTCTCAGAAGATGCTCGTGCTGTTCATGTCTGGCAGCTGTGCTGGAAGAGAGCTTCATATGTACTGGTGTCCTTCCCCAGAGCAGCTCAGTGGGAGCTTGGAAATGCACAGCAAGATGATGGACAGCGTAAGGAAGAGGTGGGCAGCGTGGTGTTGTATTAGTGACACTGCAGTCAGGGGTGATGTAGGGATGGAGTAATGAAGGTGGGAGTAGTCAGGAGTGAAAGGGGGTCCTGAGGAGAAACGGGAACATCAGTGTTGGGGGAGGAACTGCAGTGAAGGGAAGTGCTCGGAAGGAGAGCTGGCCCAGTGCTGACTGCTTTTCAAATAGGCCATTCACTTCTTTGAATTTACGATACCTAGTTTAGTGGTTACCTATTCGAGAGGGAAATTCTTTACTTCATTTTGCTTGAATGCTTGTGTTGGATATTTAAGGAAGCCAGCTGGAACAATACAGATGAAGATAGACTCAATCTTGACTTGGTTGTGGCAGCTGAAAATGGTTTGTGATGATATTTTACACACACAGGAAAACTGTGTAGCTCCTCTTCGAAGTACTGAGGCATGAGAAGTTGAAGTACGAATGTCTGACATTAGCCACATTGATTCATATTTTACCATGGGAAGGTTAGCACTATTCTAAATCGTTTTGGTGACTGTGATTTTTGAGCATCTTACAACTTGTTTCTGGGACATTAGTGTCCCACAGTTGTCACGTAGTGCAGGAAAAGACTGTTCTAACCTGGTCTTTGTTTGCATTCATGACTTTGGTACTAAATGGGGATGGGGTGGTTATGGGGTGGTAAAAGATCATCTGTTCCAAAAACATTCTGCCCACATGGTTACCATGATGCATTAAACTGGAGAAGCATGCTAAAACCAGCTACACAAAAGAAAACGCTTCATGGCAGGTAGCGTCATTTTGTTGATTGCTCTCGTAGAGTAAAGCATTGCCAGTGGTCCCTGTGAACCACTGTTGGGATTTACCATTTTAAATCCTAACCATTTTCAATTAGACACTAAAACAAGTTATTTCCCTCTTTGGGAATCCTACATACATCTACTTAGAATAAGACAGTGTAGGTGAGAAAAAAAACCCAGAACAATTCTTCTCTGGTCTGCTAGAAAACCTTGAACATTTTTAAAATTTTTCTTAAATCCTCTGACATCATCCTTCCCTTGCTAGTTCCTATACCACAGTCACCTTATGCTACCACTGCTCAAACCCAATTACTACCAGAAACACAGGCCGTTGCAGAGGAAGAAAGTATTTTTTTGTTCAAGTACATTTATTACAATTGGGATTCAGCTGTAGGAGATGTAATGTTCCAAAGGAAGTTAAACACAGAGAGAGACTAATTGAGTTGAGATTTTTTCCAGCTGATAGCAAACAACTTCACAGGAGGAGTGGTACTCCTGATCTGTTCCCTCTGGACAAGCATATTAGATGCTCTCCGGTTCATTCACAAAGATAGCTGAAAGCTTAATTAAATGCTGGAACCTGAAAGGATTTATCTTGCTTTACACTTGCAAATATATTCCCCAAATGTTGAAGAAGAGGGAGTTAGTTTAGAGATACATTCACAGCTCTAGAATCTGAACCCTCCCCATTTTGCAGTTTTACTTCACACAGGAGCTGTGAGGCCACTGATGGACAGAGGATATTGGGAATGTGCTGCATCGCAGTCTTAATCCCAGTGTGGAAAGAGTTATACCACACAGCTGTACTCAGCTTAAAGGGAATCCTTTTGGATGACAAGTTAAAAGCTGGTTATCATTCTTTACAGCTGGTTTTGGGGAAATAAAAGGAAAATTGCTGCTCTCATTCAAAGGCTGCTCACTGCTGCAAGCAGATATTTGAACCAGAGAACCTTATAGTTGTGGTTTATCACTTAGATACATGGCTGACTTTGAACGTGTGAACTCTGAATTCTCACAAAGATGCCTGGAAAGAGAGTTTTACAAATTTATTGACTGATTTTATTAACAAACCACAGATGGTTTCAAAGAAGTGATCTGGATTTAAATATGAAAGAAATAAAACAGAATTATATGGCAGTATTTAACTTAAGGCAAACAGTTTTAAAAAGCAGAATAACCTACGCCGGAATGGTCTCATGGGTAAACGTGTGTTTCAAGGCATTAAGGTAATCATTGTATTGCGTTGTATAAACTGTCATGTTCCAAGACATGAAGATGAGTTAACTGTGGGACTTACATCTTGGCTTTAGAATCTTAATCATAACTATACTCCGCCAAGGGTGGGTCTTTTTTTCCCTGTTTATTTTCTGTTTTCCTTAATTTTCAAGTTGGATGGCATTTCATAGCAAATGATAGCAATTTCCAAAGTAGGACACATTTAGAACTGAATAAATCATCAGCTGCCTTTAACCTTATAAGCTAAAGTTTTAGTTAAGTTTTTCTTTCTTCCTAAAGCAGAAAATTTGTTGATGTGCAAGTTAAGTTAAGAATCCCAAAGCATCTTTCCAAATGGTGCTGCTCTGCTGATTTTCACTTAAGATGTTTCATTTCTGGACAATAGAAGGTACTGTTGGCTTCATTTAGGAGATATTTCTACACACTTAGCAAGAAGAATAAACAATATCTACAGCCGTGAACTGCCTTCCTAACCCAGATAATCCACTTCTGAAAAGCAAAACAAAGCAAAACAAAGTCTTTGAGTATCTGATTCCATCAGCTTTAAAAAGAGAAAGATAGGAAAACAGTGCTGAAAAGAATGTATTTATCTGGGTAAGTAATGGACTGAAACAACTGTCACATGAGCTCAAATTGTCTCTCTAGAAGAACAGAGTTCCAATAGCACCCTCATCATAAGATTAAGTTTCAGGAAACATAATATCTTAAAGGAAAAAAACCGTAACAGTGTTTTAATTGAAAGGTTAAAAATATTTTCAAAAAACTCTACAATAGTGCTGAAAGAAATTTCCCTTCTTATTGCTTAACACTGCACAGCTTTTTGCAGCATCTGTGGTCATTTTCAAATACATACCACAACCACCCAAAAGTAAAAAAGAACATCAGTCTTTCAAATGAAATCTAATTTGAAATATGAGCCAGAAATTTAGATTCAAAGATTTTTACCATTGTATTATTTTCATGCCAAATAAAGTTGGTTTACAGAGAAAAAGATTTTTTTTTCTCCCTCAATAGCTCTCCTGAAAATCAGTCCAGGTTGTTTTTCTTTTTGCTTGACCGTTTACATTTTCATGCCTTATCACAACTCAAAATTTGTAATTCCTTCAGAGCCAATTATGTTTCCCTTTGTGTCAACACACAGAGATTTTTTCATATAATGATCTCAGCAATGCTTGTACTCGAGACAGTGGCCTTCAATAAACTTAAAAGCACTTGTTTAATTGGAACTTTTGTTATTGAACAATATTCTCTGTATTTCAGAAGCTGTAAAAATACCAGTTAAATGTTTGCACTATTTAGGCTTATTAGGACCAGAGGTGGCTGTACTATGGATTTTCTTTATTCTGGATCCCACATTTCAGGAAAGCCTTGACCATACCAGTAATTTAGAAATTTCAATATTATTACATTGGCTAATTACAATATGAGTCAATGTTTGTCAAAGTGGGCATAAGGGCTAATCCGTTTCATTTCCTGACATAACCCATGAATTCTGTTTGTTCTTGCCTTAGAAGTGCTTCACTTCAGGCCAACAGACTGTGCTATCTCCCACATTTATGAGACTCAGTAACTGCAAAGTTGAAAAAATACAAATACAATTATTCTGCCGTGCATCAGTGTGAACAGAGAGGACTAAAATTAAATTGGAATTAATGAATTGAGGGAATGGAGTGTAACTTTGCAGCCTGATTTCTTGGAGCAAAGTTGACTCATTCACAGGGTCATCCAACGTAAAGTGACTCAGTGAGTACTCTTGGAGCAGGTGATGCCTGTTGTCAGCCTACCATCACTTGAACAACAAACACAGTCCACTGCCTGTCAAGATGTGTCCCTGTTGGCTGCCACAGACTGACTCATGTTTTGATCTTTTCCATACTCTGTGAATGTTCTACTGAAGAGCTTTATTAGTCTTTAACTCATATGTTGAAGCTGAATGGCTCTTAATATATGATGTATGCTTTTCTTTTAAATTTGCTATTTGAGAAATAAATTAATAGTAATTACTTATTACACACTGTCATCCACATTCTCACAGAAGAACCTAAAAATATCCCCTGACTTCCATATGCTCTGCAGGAGAGACTTCTCCAGGCATCCCTATGTAACTGACTGCAATTTTTAGACCTGACATGTAATACCTGTAGTGCTCAGGTCCTCCTGAGCAGGAACACAGATGCTGGTCTTTATTAGAGACTCTTCTGGGACTGAGAACTCTACATCCAATTAGCTCAAAAGTTCTTTGACTTTTTTTTAGTTTTTTTTTTTAGTGAACTGTTTTTGACACATAGTAAGTGTTTATTATGCACAAAATCTTGTCAGAGGAGTACTAAGTTCAAGTACTGATTAGAGCTTGTCTGTTTTCCTCTTGTTACTTAGTTTTGCAAAGAGAATAAGGATAATAGTTCTATGCACAGGAACAGACTAGAAAGCTGCAGTAAGATTTCCTTTGCTGTTTGCACTGACAGAACTGCCATTTCTCCCTTCAAAATCTTTGGGTGCTTTGAATTGAAACCTTCCAAAGGTCAGAAATCAAAATCCAACCCCCAGAACTTATGAATCTGCTAATATATGAGAAAGGTCCATAACTCCTTGTCCTCATTAAAGTTTTACCTAGACTTAGCTAACTCATTGCTCATTTATGCCAAGACCTTTTCCCACTCTTCCTAAAAGGCAGGACTGCTGAAGGGGCTGGGGTCTCTGGAGTCTTTCCATTTTCTGGCTGTCTTGCATGAAGGTGGTGGTACCAAATTAGGGATGACAAGCAACTGGTCTCTTCAGCTCAGCGCTGAAGGTCTTTGTGAGTGTCAACAACCATTTGTACAGAAACAAGAATTATTTTATATTGTTTATATTGCCAAAAGTCCCACCATAACCTATTGAACCATGGGGCTTGGAGTCTTTCAGCATGATTTTGTTCATTCATATAAATCATTAACCACATGTTTGTGTGCTAAAATTATTTAACACAGAGTCATAAGTGTGAAAGTTGTTTAAATGCATATATTATTAGCCTATTCATATAATTCTAGGATTAGTAACCATGTAGTATGATAGCAAGGTATAGTCTAAGTTTAGGGGATATATGCTATGGCAAATGTTTGAACATGTCAGAGCCACCATTAGAATTTTTAAACCCTCTGGGTTTGTAAAATTTCTCTTCATAATGAATATGTATTAAATTGAGGACTACCAAGTATTGGTGGCTTATTTGTGAATTTATGTATCTGAGAGGCAAGTACAAAACTAAGTATCAAAAGAAGCAAGACTACAAGTCAAGAATCTCATATATCTCGTGTGCTTTATTCACACAAGAGGAGGCTCCCAAACAAAAACATCTACAATTAGTTATAATATTTTTGAAATCATTACTTGCCAGGAAGAAAAACAAGTATCAAAAACATGTTTAAATTTCAAAAGAGTTTTAAGAAATGCCTTCCAATATTTTGTTATCTCTTGGGGGGTTAGTGATGCCAGTAGCTCTCACTGAGAGATCTGGTATTTTTTAATAACTTCTATCACAAAAGTCAACTCACATGCTACAGTCTGATGCAGAGGAATGTCACTTCCAAAACAGAAATAGTTCTCCAAAACTTCTTAGTCTTTTCATTCATTGGAAATTGAGTCATATTACTTATGTTAGAAACATCTCCTGCCTGTCACAGTCAAGGTGACCTATATGATTTTTAATTTTTTTTTACCACTTTTGTGGTACTGGCAGCGTAAAGATGTCACTTTATGTCTGTATTCAGCCATAATGGTACTGGATCTGGGCTTTGTTCTATTATCATCGTGTAGAAGCCAAAATTAGTCATTTTTCTATGATTTTTGCATTACTAGCCAGTGCTTCAGAGAGACTGGAACAAATATATTGCAGAAGTAATGTCATTTGGAAGGATGAGATACAGAGAGACAATTGTCTGCTCACATATTGCAAGATAAAGATGATTTTGTCTCTCAACGATTTGTAAGGATGTCCTCAAAGTCCATTCCTACAGGGTTTCTGGAGGCAATAACAATAGAAATAAATAAGCTTCTTTCTTTTTTTTCCCTTTCCTGATGTCATAATTTACACCAGCAAGTAGTCAGTGTGAAAAAGCTGCTCTGATAGCATTTTGCAGTCACTTTGTCCTGCTGTGAATAGTGACACTCTCTGCAGCTGTGATGGGCATGGACAGAAGGAAGATGCAGTTTTGCAGCGTTATCTTTCATCAGGAGGTCATCAAAGAGTGCTGCCCAGACAGAACTACTGTGAGACCAGTGGATCTAGTGTCCCTCAATTCTCTCTTAAAACCTATTCTGCCAAGGACCAGAGAACCAGATGGAAAAGCACCTACTGTATTCTGCCAGTCTTGTGTGTGGCCAAGTGTTTTCTTTTGAGATACAGGTTTATTCCACAAATAAACCACAGAAGCTCATTGTTCTCAGGTCCTTGATGTGTGCTGCTTTCATTCTTGCCCACTCTGCTTTTCTACGTTGTGTTAACAGGGTCATTCTGTGAACCCATCAGAGGCTGGGAACAGTGTGAAATTTGTATGATGTTAAATTTACACAGCATGAGCAGCTAGGGCTGAAAGAGAATTTTCATTACCCCTCAGCAGTGTATAGTCTGAGGCATTTAGCTGAGAAGCTATGGTACCATCCTGAAGGAATAGTTTGTACATGTTTCAAGGTTGGCTTGTAAATACAGATATTTTATTTCAGTTGAAATATCCCATTTTAGTCAATGTTCAAGAGCAAGACATTACTAGAAGAAGAATACTTACGGGAGTAATTTTTTCTCTGTTCAGGACTGTTTGTCCACAACTGATGCAAAGAGTTTTTTGTTTCAAGAAGCCAATTCCAAAATTATATTTCCTTGAGATGACTCATCTGGTGGTGCAGTAGTGCCCCTGCAAGGCAGACAGAGGAGGTTGGCAGAGGTCCATGATATTTCAGACTTCAGTGAATCGTGGAACATGGTTGGCTTCTGTGAGCCATCTTGGTTGGTTCAAGGCTGATTTAAATACAACACGGCACTTAAGCACATTGCTTACTTTTAATCCAGAGTTGCGTCTTACGGCTTCACATCTGCTTATGCACTGTGTTGGGAAAAAGATGTTACTGTATATTGCAGGTGTGTCAAGCAGGGAGAAAATCTTTATCACTATATAAGGTCTGAGGCTCAGATCCTTCTTTAGTTCCTGTATTTAATTAATGTGCTTCAGAGGTCAGGAAAAAAAAATAGCTTTTGTCATTTCCTTAATGAGTGCCCAGCTTGTCAAAGTTCTTAGCTCAAGTTAGCACTTTACAACATGAATCCCATTTTCAGCATCAAGCAGGATAAAACCCTGATGCATTTGCAAAACCAAGTGAAGTCTGAGATTGCAAAAACATTTCCTGAACTGTGGGAAGTAATCGAAGGCAGCATTAAATCTACTTGATTCTCTTTTATTAGCAGCTACCTGGGTGTCCAGATAGGTAATTCAGAACAAATGTGTTCCTTTGAGTGATTAGAAACATCTGGAATGAAAATCCATTTTCACATCAATTGCTAAACACTGACCAAAGGAGCAAATATGATGCTGAACCATGTTCTAATCTGGGGGGTGGGGGGGGGGGCGTGTGTGTGTGTAGAAGTCTGTCTGTCTATCTATCTATCTCTATCTATCTATCTATCTATATCTATCTATCTATCTATCTATATCTATCTGTCTATCTATCTATCTATCTATCTATCACTTTCAAGATCAAGCACTGGCTCATGTATGATCCACTGTTGGAAGACAGAAAGAAAAAGAGCTACATGTCACAGTTATTCCTGCATTTCCCACCAACTAAAGTATCTCCTGTAAAATTGTCCTGTTTGAGGTTTCTACCTCAGGATAACTTTTGCACCTGCTGTTCAAAGATTAAATTGCATCTGTTGAAGAGAAAGTGCCATTTGGGACCACATGTTATCAAATGACATTTTTATTTATTTGTGCAGCTAGGGCTACTGAATTAGGAAATCTTGCTCTTAATTTTGAGCTTTACTGTGGATCTTCATCATAAAGTGTATTTTTGAGATGACGAAAATACTAAGGCTCTAAGTTTTACAGCAGGAAATAAAAGAAATAATTCCTTCTCGGATTTCTCTACAGTAATATATCTGTATTATTAATACTTCAGTCGCATTAAGTAATTCTATACTCATCCAAAAACCACTCGGATACCCCAAGAAGTTAGAGATTTTCATTATTAAATACTTTATTCTCTCACTGTCATCTCTAGTAAGTACTTTCCCCCGCGCCGTCCTCATATGTTTGAATGACACTGTTGTCGAAGTAATCTTCATGTCAAGCACCAATTCAGCATCCTTTTTGATGTGTGCAGAATATGGCATAACAGCAATAAGAAAGTAAGAGCAGTGTCTACTTCTGCAAAAATAAGCTTTATGTATGGAGATGTTCCCAACATACAGTCTTCTAGAATTTTTGCAGAAAGTTATAATGTGGCTATTCCTAATGTAAAATAATATCCCTCCAGGAAAGTTATTTGATGGCAGCTATAGTTCTTCTCTTTGTACAGTTATTCTAGAATAACTTCTTTATGTACATAAGCCCAGTAACAATCAACATTAGTAAACTAGAGTTATCTACATTCACTGTTTTTAATACAAAAAAGCTGAATAATCGCTTGACAAAGAAGCAGAGGCGTAATGGCTGAAAATACACCACTGTTTTTAACAAACTGATACGAATCGCTCACTCCCTCTGTGTTGCCCCCTAAATGTTGCTTTTTCTTTTGACATGATCATTTACTCAACCTGCCTCTGTTGGCACATACAGCTGGTGGCATATAGAGTCAAGTAAGCCCCAGTTTTTCATCCTTTTTCTGATCAGGGATTAAAATTTGTAAATGTAAACAGAATCAGGTGATGATGCAAAATGGAAGCTGGTAATTAAATTTTATATGCTCTTAGACCTCGTAGTGTTGGTGTACATTCCCTGTTACTTCCAACTGAAATCTATCTCATGCTTATTTGTTTTGTTTACCAAGAGTTCCCATGACAAACTAGTGTAAGACGTTTAAAATGTATTTACCATTGTCCACATGTCTCATCTTAAGAGTCATTGTAATTTATGCTCAATATAAATGCTGAAAGAACAAGACTGTACTTCTAGGAATTGGAGCAAAATAAGGCTTCAGCAAAAAAATATTCTCTGGCTGGGTTATCAAGTGGTATAAGATTTTCCAGGGTATTAGCAGTGATTAAGGAATGCAAATGAAGTGCAAAAAAAAAGCATGTTGTCCTAAGTGCTGAATGATATCAAGAACCTAATGGAGCAATCAGGCCCTTTTATCCATAGAGTTATTTTACAGTAGAAGGAGAAAAATGTAGTAATCACAACCTCTAATGTGATGATGGAAGATGCAGTGAGAGTGATATTCCATTAAAGTTCATATTTCATTTTTCACTGAAGATTAACAAGTTCAAGCTGAAGTCAGATTTCTATAGACAGTTACTGTTTCAGCTGTCATTACCTCTTCATTACTTGCCATCAATGAAAATTTTCAAGCAGCAGATCCAGTCTTTGGCTTAGCTGTGCTCAGCTGATGCCCCAAAACATACTCAAAAAGGAAATACCGCAAGATTATTTAATACACAATAACTCAAACATGAGGAAGAATTAAAGGAAATAATAAAAACAGTGTGCACTGAATCACAAAGAGGAAATAGTTTCTTTTTGGTAATAGGGCTACATAAAAGTAAAGACAAAGCAGTGGACGTGCTTCGGGTCCAATTGATGCTGACAGAATTAAGGTTCCTGATATTTAAGATTGAGTCACACTATGCAGCAGTCGTGGTAGATTTTCTCTTGGCTATAAAAAACCCTTGTGATTCCAATAATAAAAACAGTTTCACTCAAATGCTGCAGCTTAATTCTTTTCCCTTCAAACCAAACCCAAGGAGCTGATGGTACAGAAGATACGGGAATTATATATCACATCAGTGCAGAATGATCTAATTTGCTCTGATGCAAAAGTCCTAAAGAAATATGCTGCTGAGGCGATCCAATCAGGCAGGGTTTCTTCTTTTCCTGTTCTAGTGTAGAAAGCAAAAAAATGATCTGAAAACTAAAGCTATGCCCTCCAGAGAGTTACCTTATCACAAAATCAGTCACACATGAAATGCATAAATCTTTCAGGGAAAATAGACATCAAATCCAACCTGGTGGTGTTATCTTCATTTTAGAGCTCCAGTAATGATATTTCAGAGAAATTTATAATGAACCCACTAAAAGAAAGAAGTCTGGAAAATTCACTTTAATTTCGTACATGAATTAAAACAACAGCTCCCAGACTGAGTCGTTCTCTCTAATGATAGTAAGCAAACCTACGCCTAAAGAACTGTCAAAAAAATCTTGCTAACATAAGTAGAGTGTACTAGAATGTCTTCAGAGTTCATTTAGCCAAATGCAAAGGTACTGAAGTGTGATGTCTGTTTCTGCTACTAATAATACAACCAAATATGAAGATCTAGAAGGCTCAGTGTGCTCTGAAGGCTCAATTGTTCTCTTTTGTATCTAGAGTGGCAATTCAAATCCTGAAATAAGTGAAGACAGTGAATTCTGTTGCCACATCTGCTCTCAGTGAATTGGTCAGAGTTCCTGGTAAACTGGTATTAATCACATACAAAATGTCTCATCATAATTGTTGCCCTCTTAATCCTTAGAGAAAGAAATAATATAGACTGAAGCAGGCAGGAAGAACAAAATTCTCACTAGTTCTGTGGGTTGTTCCCCTTTGGGCAACAGATTTACTTTGAGGAATTGAGCCAGGAACAGCAAAAGAAATCTTGTAACGCTTCCCACCTACATCTTTTAGTACCAGCCTTATGCTTAGCCAAACTTGGTCAATTTTGTTCCAAAATTCTTCATGAAAGGCATTTTCAGGTCTACATAGAACCACTAAATGACAGCTAGAAAAATAACCAACAACTAAGGAAGTTAAAGCAAGAAATCTTTTTTTTTTCATTGAGGAAAATACATTTCAGATTTGCATTCTACTCATTCTCTCTCAGTAGTAATTTATTCTTTAGTCTTGTGCAACAGGTCATTAACCTGCTTAACAACCCTAAATCTAGATGTTTTCCCTCTAGAGAAATGTAGTGAAAATACCAAATCTTTATTCCACTTCATTTTCTTTGATCGTTTACAGGAATGCATAAACTAGGATTTTTCTTTCACAGTGGCAAACAGTAGTTTAGCTGTTATCTATGTGGGATCTAGATTTGGGACCGTATGTCTCTGTACAGTCTTTTTATCTGCTGAGTCTGATTGTATTCAGATCAATATTATCTAATGACTGTAACCACTGGTGGAATATTTCAAGGATATTTCAACTTCCACCACCATTTGACAGAAGGTATCACTGCAAAGTTATTTGGTTATCTTGATCTTTGTTTTCCTAATCAGAAACAAAATGAAAATCCTTGAGAGGATAATTTAAATTTTTCATCCACGTCTCCCATATTTTACCTGCACCATAAGCCATGTAGTGGTTTAAAACACAAATCATATGAAGAAAGCAAAAGCTAGAGCTACTCCTGAAAGCCTAGTGACAGTTCAAAACCCCTCCCGAGTTTTGCCTCTCTCTCATTTGAATTGGTGGACAGAAGTTGCTATTCTAAAGTTATGTTTAGATTTCCTATGTTTCCTTTGATGTGTTCAGTCTTGTTCTCACCCATATCGATGTTCTTTTCAAATGCATAACCTGGAGGCGAAGGCCAAAACCTTTCTAGCTTGGAAGCAAATGTATTACTCGTTTTTCTTGAAGGATTATAAAACCCCATCATCTCTCTGCCAGAGATGTTCACTGAGAGAGACGCCAGCCAATATGGTGTTCCAGGATTAATTAAAGAGTTTGTCTGCCAGACATTCTTTAAGTCTGCTATTTCTCATTTTATTTTTACTTCTTGGCATGTAATAGTATTTCCATACTTATTAAATCCTGACTGATAATTACATGCAAAAGAGCAATTAGCAGCAGACAATTTAGTGGCAAAGAATTTATAATTTGAACTGTTTACCATTCAGAGATGACTGAAAGTGATAGCAACTGCATCAAATGAGATCATCAGTGATATTGTTAGAGTGAAGGTTCCACCTGGGGTGCTCTCTGTTTCCTCAGCCTATCTTTGTATTAAGCATAAAATCAAACCTGTAAGTAGACAATTACTGAAATGTCATGCAGTATATCAAGTGTTTCCTAAAATCAAAACCTCGTTTCATTGTTCAGCACTGTGTGTGTTGAGGGACCTGTCCATGGCCTGCTGTTCTTATTAGAAAGCCCAAGTGTCATGAGTTAGCATAAATGAAATTTCTTAGTCAAAGAAACCCTGACTGAGTGATTGAGATCTACAGAGGTTTTCTCTGCTTGTTTTCTATATTCATTTTAATAGAAACTTTACTTTTCTGTCTGCAGGAGCATAGATTCTATGTTCCAAAAATAACACTGCCACTTCAAGCACAATCACTAGGCCAGCAAATGCAGAACCCTTATCAATCAGTTCATATCTGAAAGAAGGAAAAGATTTGATGATTAATAAAAAAGCTCATTCTGAATGAGACGTTGAGGGCAAGTATTTGAACACCTCTGTGATCATGAGCTAAGCAGGAAGCAAATGTCTCACTTTTTTGACAGCCCTTTGAGCTTGAAGTGTTTCAGTCCATTTATGCATGGGCAAGAATATGCACAGACATTACCAGTTTTATAAGACTAATTATCAACTTCTTCTGGTTCTTCTGACACATGCCAGAGAAAATATTTGAAAATAGGGCTGGATAACCAAAAAGAAGGAGAATGTCTAGAAAAGTGAAGACACCCCCTCCCCTCAGACTTCGAGGCTTGATTTCTTTCTAGTATTTCAATGCTTTAGTCTGTTGCTCTTTTTCCTGAAGCTACACTGCACTCCAATTTGTACTGCAGTTATTCAAGATTGGTTCTCCTGTGTAAACCTTGCTTTCAATTGTCCCTTTTTATGGGCAGCCATCTCATTAGAAACTGTATAGAAAACTCAGTACATTTATGATTCATCATCTCAAAGGAATTTGGCACCAGCTTATGAAGTAATACTAGGAAAGAGAGAGCTAAGGACCCAAGTTCATAGATCCCTTTAAGATGGGCAGGTAGCAGAGTATATTCATGACAGTTTTAATGCCCTTGCACCTCTAAAAAGCCATTGTGATGGGTTGTCTCTGTCTGGATGCTAGGTGCCCACCAAAGCCACTCTATCACGCCCCTTCTCAGCTGGGCAGGGGAGAGAAAATGTTAGGAAAGGCTGGCTGGTTGAGATAAGAACAGGGAGAGATCACTCACCAGTTACTGTGACAGGCAATACAGACTAAACTTGAAGACATCAGTCTAATTTGTTACCAATCAAATTCAAGTAGGATCATAAGAAATCAAACCTAATCGAGAAATACCTTTCCCCCACCCCTCTCTTTTTCCCAGGCTCAAGTTTACTCGCACATTTCCTATTTGTCCCTTGAAGCAGCACAGGGGGATGGGGAATGGGGGCTGTGGTCAGTTCACCCCACGTTGTCTCTGCTGCTGCTTCCTTCTCAGGGGCAGGACACCTTACACTCTTCCCCTGCTCCAGCATGGATCCTTCCCATGTGAGACACTCTTCCACAAGCTTCTCCAGTGTGAGTCCTTCCCACAGACTGCAGTTCTTCACAAACGGCTCAAGCATGGGTCCCTTCCATGGTGTGCTGTCCTTCACAGACTGCTCCAGCATTGGTCTCCCATAGGTTTACAAGACCTGCTAGCAAGCCTCTCTCCATGAGGCCACAGGTCCTGCCAGGACCCTGCTCCAGTATGGGCTTCCCACAGGATCCCAGCCTCCTTCCAGCATCCACTTGCTCCAGTATGGGCTTCTCCACAGGCTGCAGGTGGATCTCTGCATCCCTGCGGACCTCCATGGGCTGCAGGGGCACAGCCTGTCTTACCATAGTCTGTACTGTGAGTTGCAGAGGAATCTCTGCTCCAGCACCTGGAACACCTCCTGCCCCTCCTGCACTGACCTTGGTGTCTGCAGAGCTGTTGCTCTCACATGTTCTCACTCCTCTCTTCCTGCAGCCATGCAGGTTTTTTTCTGCCTTCCTAAATCTGTTATCCCAGAGGCATTTGACACTGTCACTGACGGGCTCAGCCTTGGCCAGCAGTGGGTCCATCCTGGAGCTGTTTGGCATTGGCTGTGTCAGACATGGTGGCAGCTTCTCATAGAAGTCACCCCTGTAGCCCCTCAGCTACCAAAACCTGGCCACACGAACCCAATACAGTCACATAGATCTTAGCTCTCTATGTCGACCTGGAGACTTGTGATGGCATAGTGCCCTTTCAAATACTAGTTTAAGGCTCAT
Source organism: Aleadryas rufinucha (assembly GCA_013397815.1). NCBI lineage: Eukaryota > Metazoa > Chordata > Aves > Passeriformes > Aleadryas > Aleadryas rufinucha. The sequence goes on along the minus strand of VZTH01008251.1, from coordinate 382,086 downwards.
GCGAAAGGGAGTCTGCTATCTGCTGGTGAATGTTTCCTTTCTGTTTCACCTACTATGTGTTTCCAACCAAGTATTGACCTAATCAAAACTTATTTAGCTTATGAGATCTAAGATGTGACTGTAGCCTGATAGGTATGATCTGGAATATTTCAGAACTCAGCAGAAGAAAACATATCCACTTTGTATTTCAAACATCCAACCCTGAGCATGCATTTTGATTCACTATGAAAAAACACACTTTCCTATTAATGTTCTTAATAGGAAAGCAGAGAAGATCAGTTTTGAGGCTGTGTTATTTTTTAGATTTATGTGCATGTGTAAGTACTTCTTCGATCTAACTGACATTGCAGGAAACTCTTGTTTGCTTTACAGTTGAAGTGTAAGTGTAATGAAAAGCATCCTCCAGCATCTATCATGAATATACACAACTGTGGCTCTGTAATGACCTTTCAAGCCAAGATCAGGGAGCCTGGGAAAGCTTTTATATGGATATACTTGTTGCATCAAAGTCCTTGAGGTCATTGCCTACATTGTACTTACCAGCAGTTTTACTGCACCACAAGAGGTTGTAGCCTCCACATCTATGATCTATTGCAGAACGATAACTGCAGACACTTGGTTTAATTCCTCTGAAATCAGTGTTCACTTTTAATTTGCTAGCCCTAAGTCAAAACAGATAAATCCAGCAAACTATTAAGACAATATTGTTTTTAAGACAAAGGGTGTGTTTCTTTAATAAAATAAGAGACAACCATGCAATAAGACATTAAAACATTTACACCTACAAAGAGGCAGGTAAGCATAATTAGCCAGGCAATATTACTTCATTATATTGTAATAGAGCCTCCTGCTCTACTGGATGGAGGGTTCTTTATGGAGGAGATCCTCACCCATAAAAAACAATTCTATCTGCGTATACAAAATAAGGCACAAAACTTTTCAAAACAACAAAGGATCATTCAGACATTGAGTTGTTATAACTTCTCTGTCCTAGTCTGGGAAAAAAATAGTCTTTATGGTAGATTGCAGGAGTCCATCTGGTCGGGAGGGGTGTGGTGTGCGTACCAATCCTTTCCCCCTTTAGTGGAGAGATGTCTGTCTTTCCACAGAGCCCATTCTTCCCTGCCTGGATGCCTGCGCATTAATAACAGGGAACAGAAACCATTCAGTGATTGATACCAGCTTATGCTAAACAATTTCCCCTCCTGTTTCCAATAAACATGGCTGTTCAAATAGATTATAGTGTCTCAGAGCGTTCACATCCCCTCCAATCCCCCTCCTCGCTTCCCCCCCTCCCGCCTTAGATGTCCTTTAGCTGCTCTTTTGTGATGATAATGAAGCTAAACAGCATTTCAAAGCGGGCTTTGATTAGCATGATAACCGTGTAGTGGCTTGATGGCCAGCGTGGAATGGTTGTCTAGCCTTCCAGCACCAACAGCTTCAAAGAAAAGTTATACAAATTGTTAAAATGCATGCATGGATGTAGATATGTGTGTATGTGTGTTTGCATTCACATAACTGAGGTATCAATAAAACCTGACAAGGTCCATTCATTGATACTCCCCCTTGGAACAGCGTTTTCTTGATGCATAGGCTAATTGCAGCAATTTGCCAAAACTTGCCTGAGTAATCCCTATGCATTTAAAGAGGGGACAGGAGGTGGAACTGCGGTAGAGCTCAGTAATTACTCATCATGTACAGCATCACCACATTGCTGCTATTCAAGCCACTAGGCATTGCTGGAGATGGGATGTCTGGAAATGGCATACAGCAGAAAGACTGCAGAAAACTCCATGTATCAAGGCCTATGTAACAGTGTTAACATGCACACCAAGGGCTGAAACTAAAATGCCATGGCACCACTAATATAGTGTCCCAAATCAGATCATTTAGGGTAAGAGTTTATGCTGAGGGCATGCCCTTTCTCCCTTGTAATGTTTATTCCTTTTTCTGAAAATAAATGCAAGAGAAAAGTTTATTCCTGGGCTATTGTTATCTGACCTGCATTCTGGTTCTAAAGGGTTAGAGCTGCACAATGGGATGGGGTGAGCAGTAGCCCATTGGCTGTTTCACAGTAGCTAGACTTTATGGGACATGACTGACTCCTCTGGTTTCATTTCTTTTTGAGTTTCAGCTTTCAGCCTCTCCTTTGTAATTATTTGAAGCATGAACATGAAAAACTGCCTTAATTGAAATAATGTTTTCTTTTTTACAATTTTTGTACATATTTTGCAGCCCTTCAGGATGCTGTATGTTAAGCAAGTATATGACAAGTGACATCTTGCTAGTCTGCACATACTTGAATTCCAGAACATGGAGAAGCTTCATGTCATCTATACTAGCAATGTCTATCCGCAATCCAAACAGAAAGTAAGAGAAGGTACATTGCAGAGGCAACACCAGATGAATTCAGCAGCATCATGAAGTTGATCACTATGATAAAAAGCAGTAACCTCTGTAAATGTACTCAGAACTGGCAGCTATGGTTACTAAAGAATATCAAAAAGCCTTACAAAGATGTTTATCTGCTTTAACTCTAGAAATACAAACAACATTAATCCAATATACACTTTGCTATAATATATGTGGGTTTAGGCAAATATTAACAAAAATACTCAAATCAAGCCAACAAAACCCAAGGAGTTATTTGGAACAGAGAAGAAAACTGTGAGTAGCTTGATGCTGCTGTGTCAATTTTGGATGTGGAGGGCCCTGTGTTAAGAGCTGGATGATCATGGGGGACTGAGTGGCTGGGGAACAGCTCTGTGGGAAAGGGCTGGGACTCCTGGCTAACATCAGGATTAAACATGAGTCAACATCATGCCATGTATGGTGGGGATGACTCGGAGCATGCCCAGCTGTGTCAGTAGGAGCAATATGGCCAAGAGACTATCACCCTTCTCTCAGCACTCATTAGAGCACAAGTGGAATTCTGCATCCAGTTTTGGTCCCTACAGTACAAGAAGGACATCAATAAACTGGAGTGAATTCAGTGAAGGGCTACCCTTGATGGTCAAATCTGGGGCATTTGCACTTAAAGGAGATACTGAGGCACCAGGGCATCTTCAGTCTGGGAAACAGATTGCTCTGGGGGAACCTGACAGCAGTACCTACTAATCAGTACTAACTATCACCTATCAAAAGTACCCCTGCCTTACTGAGAAGTTGGAACCAGGATCTTCCTGGCAGTGCATGGCAGGAAGACACAGGACAATGGCCATGAAGAGCTGAATGGCAGATATGACTGTGTATAAAGGAAAATATTTTCCCAATGAGACTGAAAAAAATATTGAAACAAAGAGATCATGCAGTTTCTACCCGTGGAGGTTTTCAATGCCTGGCTGGATAAAGCCCTGAACAACCTAATCTGACCTCGTAGCTGACTCTGCATTGAGCAGGAGGCTGGACTACAGCCGTCTTGAGGTCCCTTCTAGCCTGAATTACCCAGTGATTCTGTGTTTCACACAACTCATAGCAAATATGTACAACTTTGCTGCAGGATGCTGCAGACACTGTAGGTGTCAATGTAGGTTTCAGATGCTGGCCAGGGTCACCAAGGGAAATGCACTCATGTTTTGGGTCTGAACCCCAAACACACGGAGAATGGGAAATGTTCAGAGGAAATACTACTGTAGGCTTGCTATGGAATCTCATATTCTTCTTTGTGCAGCTGCTTATGGCCACTGTCTGAGTTGGGGACTGGCTGTCCATTTCCCAAACCAGTACAGCTCTTTTTGTCTTTATTTCTATAAAGCACACCATCAGCATGATGTACTGTTTCAAACCTAAAATTTTGCAGAGCTTTTAATTACAGGCAAGTGCAGTTTTTAGAACGTCATCCCTACCCTTGGAAGGAATAGTAAAATAATGAGGCTTTTCAGACTACTTTTTTTCCAGTCAATTTTCATAATGACAGTATTTGGGGGGAAATTGAAGATTGTAGCATATTACCAAAAAGTACCAGAAATGTTGAAGAGAGATTTATTTTAATTTAATATTTTTTTTTTTACTTTTTCAGAAGTTCAACAAGTTCATTGCAATCTGCCTTTCAAGGTCATCCATCTGAATCAATGATCTTCTTAGCTCCACCAGTTCTGATTTTTTGAATAAAATTGTAATTACCATCCTTTTAAGCACCAGCTGTTCTATTGAAACATGATACTGGTGGTGTACTCAGTCCTGGTGGAAAAATATCTGTGAGCTGCTCTTCACTGAAGCCTCAGAGCTGATTGCAAGAAGCATTTATAGTCACAGAATTAAAGGGGCCACAACCAGATCCTTTATGGATACAGCTCCTTCTCCTTTTGTGCATTATCCTGTTCAAACATGCATTTGAACCTCCACTGTACTCACTCTTTATAAAATAAGGAGAAAAGGGAAAGTCCAATATCATGTAGTGGAATGTGCAAAGGAATAATCTATGAGCTTGTCCACATGATGAGCCAAATGATAGCAGTGCACAGAAACAGAAACACTTTGGGGAAATGTTTCTCTGCCATTCTTTAGCATCACCCATTTTTTAGCAGTATGTACCATCTTTATCAACAGGCAACCAAGGTTAACAATTTAAGAGGAAAGCTATAATCTACATACAGTAGGATACTGTACTAAAGAAGAAATCAGAGATGAAAAGAGAAGCAGAAGAAGTGCTTTTCTAGCAGGATTTGCAGGGGAATTGAAAGGCTGATTGGCACAGGAAATGGCATGGGAAAATAAAAGCAAGAGGTAGAATTTGTCTTGGCAGGAAAGTGATGTTCTACTATTAGAAATGCCTGCAGGCCAAAAAGAAAAAAAAAACCTGTGCTGAGATTTAAAAAGGATTTTCCAACTGCTTTAAAGCTCAGATCCTACACTAAGTATCTTCCTAAAGCACACAGAATTTGAGAAGTGCAGAAGCTTTTGGTGATGTTCAGAGAAGCCAGAGACCAGTGAGTATTTGTCCTCTCAGACTGGGATAGTGACAGTTTCTGTGCAGACAGGCAAGATGCAAGGAGCAGCCAGGCACTGGGGTGCACTTGCCAACTGCTGCAGCCCTGCCTTCTCTCCTTCCCCCTGAAAGATCTTTTCTTTACATATTATATTGTAGTATATTTTCCTTTTTTTGTCTATTTTTATGAGAAATGAGGACAGTGATAGTTTAGCAACATGTCTGAACAATAGCTACTGCCAGGTCGGGGTGCTACCAGAGGGCACTCGGGCCTGAGGACGCAGGGGAGGGAACTTGCCTCGTCAGCCGCAAAATCTGAAGCACTGCAGTAGTGCTGACTGATTAGGCATTGCTATATTTTTCTCTATTAATTACATGGCCTTTTCTCTTTCCAAAGCCAGGAAAATGTCCACGCTGTCAGAAGTCTTTACCTAAGAGGACACTCATCCTCCTGCAGTGTGCTATCAGGAATCAGAGGGCCTGGCAAGCCCCTGCTCTCTGTCCTTCCCTTACACAACAGACCTTGACCATTATTCCTGTGCTCAATGCTCCTGACCATTAACTCATAAGGCCCCAGTTCAAGAAGGCCTTAATGCACATAATGACATATCTCTTTTTCTAAAGATTGCACATAGCATGCAACCATTATCCCCTAACCTGGCCTGAAGACGTATTTCTTCCTGAGTCAGAGATAAGCATCTGGAATCAAAAGGCAGTACACAAGGAACAGTGAAGGAACACAATACTCAGTTTTTTCTTATTTATTTCACAGAAATAAATACAGAAAAGAAGAAGAGCAATACCAAGAGCATATTGAAAATACTAGTACAATTGAATGGACGTAACAAGATTATTTCTTTTGTGACATCCCTGTCTATCCCTGATTGCAGATATTTGGCACTGGAATTATATTTTACTGTGTTTGCGTACAGCAGCTTTTGCCACACTTGTTCTTGATCCCATGCCAGATCTTTAGACAGTGCTGAAGGACAGGTAATAATAACCGGTAACAAGTATGGAGGACTCTTGTACTCATTAAGGTATTTCTGAAAAGCAATGAGGGGAAAATCAGAATGACCACATGTATTAATAAAAAAGACTTGCTGACTAGAGAGCTCAAATAATTTCATTTAAGGTAATATGAAAGATTGAGACTGTATCTTTCTTTTTAGAGATGCTCATTTTGTCACTTCTTTGATATTTGCTCTTGCTTTAAACAGTATCTTCTTTTATCTTGATAACTGAGGTTGAATGGAGAGTCTTTTATTTTGAGATACATAACTCATCACATCTCCAGATGGAGCCACTGCAAATAGCCTGAGCACTTCCAGTTCCTACTTCTCGCTGTGCCTGGCTTCTGCTAGCCAACACGAGGTCATTTTGTCTTAATATTTCATTGAATTGGTGTATTAGTAATACATCAAAAATGATGCCTTAATGAAATGCAGCAGCTGGATAGTCACAGCATTTGAAAGCAATGTCAGAAAAAAAAGGCTGTTTACTCTGCATGGAAAGGGAGGGCTGATATTTGATCTCCCGGAAGCTGGAGGCTCCAGCTCTGCAGTAGGTGAAATAGACAATATACATTTGGTGTTATGTGAATTTTAGAGCTGGTGATAGACATGTAATCTCAGTCAGTTGGCAGAGATTCACAGAGCAGGCAGAGGCTGCTGCAACCAAGTAAACTTCCATATGCTGCCTTGTCTCAAAACTAATCTGGAAAGCAGGCAGAAAATACTTTGTCATACCACAGCAAATTCTTAACTTCTTAGCCAAAAGTACTGCTGGGGTTTGTGACCTGCATCAAACACGTGGTACTTGCATTTCTCGCCTGGATGCTGGGCTGAGAGCACTCAACTCATCCTGTACAGGTCAAGGGGTGGTCTTCAGGGGTTGGCAGTCCTTGGCCGCTAGTGACTAGTGGCTGGTGTTGGAAGCTGAGTTCAAGGTGAAGCATCTCCATATACCACTATCTGTGCTCCAGGCGATCCATTTTTTCTCAGGACACAAAAGTAGAGAAAAATAAAGACTCCAAATTGACAATGGATCTTTCATTAATTTCTTCTATCAGTGTGATATTTTTTCCTTATGAAGTTATTATTTGTTTGCAGGTGACCACTGCTTTTCTTTTTCCTCTGTGAGATTATAATCTTAGAGAAACAAAAAAGGGGTCCCTGTCAGCTTTTATGACAAATGATGATTACAGCAGTACTGTACTTTGTTTCTCCTTGAACGGATTTCATGGTTTTTTTACCCTTTGTTCCTCTTGGTCATTTGACACCTGAATGTGTTTATCTCTGAAAGAACCTCCCCCAGAGATCTTGAAAAACTCCTTTGCTCAGGGCCCAGTGATATAGTTTATATATTACTTACCGATGCAATAAACAAAGCCTATTCTCAACTGCAATCTCTAACTGATCAGGCTGTTGGCTCAATTTGCTATCTGATCATTTAGCTGATAAGGCGAATCCTGACTCAGTCAGATTTTCCACGGTGGATCAATCAAGTGATGGAAACTGAGTATTGCATTTTCTCACCCTATGATAATCAGGGAAAGCATCAGCATCAGTAGACATCTGTTTTGGCAGGTAGTTTAAGCTCTAAATCATGATTTTTATCAGCTACAAAGATCCATTAAAAATAACTGCATTTTAGAAGGACAGCAATTATGCTCACTCTGCTGTTGTGTGAATAGCTGTGTGAAGTGGACAGGACCCAGGGGTTGCCCCAGTGTGTTTCTTACCAGTGACTCACTAGGTCAGTGTGTTTTACTGGTAAATAATTTTGCATGAGATTGCCTACAAATGGCTAACAAGTGGAACACTCTCAACTAATAACAGCAATGTGTAGAAGTAGAAGTGCAGTGTGTAGTAGAAGTGATCTACTACACAGCAGTGTGTAGTAGAAGTGATCGACCCTGGGAATTCTTTTTTTTTTACTTTTTCCTTTTAAAAATAATTTTATTTCATCTGAACTAATTCATTCCTTATCAGTAAGAAGACAGTAAGAAAATTACTTTTGGAGGAACATAATAACAAAACTGGAAAAAAAACCTGAAAAAAAAGCTAAATATAAAATATATCCTTGCATAAGACTATAGCTGGTGCAGTAAGAACATGAGACAATTTTAAAGTTCTCTTCAACTCATCAGAACTGAATGGTAATCAAATGGAAAATGTCTTCCACCTTAATAAACAATTATTCTCCATTAATATAGAATGTACTATCAGTTACTGGAAATGCTACTGAAACTCTGCTTTAAATTCATTGTGTACTACATGACATGACTTTTGGAGAATATTTTTTAACCCACTTGACTAGTTTACACATTATTCTTTCCTTCCTTCAAAAATTGTGCAAATGACCAAGGAGTCCAGACAACACCTACCCTTTGCTTAACTTTTCACATTTTATTGCAAAATATCTCAAATCCTGTGGATTCCAGGCCCCTCTGAAAACAAAAAATATCATCCTTTAAAAATATGTTGAAACAAAACATAAAACTTTCTGAAGCATTTTAATTAGTTGTAATAATGGAAAAATAAGTGAACTCTTTTGTTTTTGTGAGTATAAACAGAATTTTTAGTGGCAAAATAAATAATAATTGATTTTAAATATCTTCACTGAAAATGAAGTAATCTAAAAAAAATAGCATTCAATCCTTTGTCTATGTGCATCCTAATAAAGTTTAATTAGATGTAATTACCTGTCATTTCCACTTCTCCTGCCTTCTGAAAGTGTGGCATTATATAAAACCAGCTTGCCTTTCCATACAGGATTCAGTTTCAGGAAATCAAAGATGTGTTTATACAGTCTGAACTTCTGGATAAAGGTTTTTGAACTACTGACCACTTTAAAAACCTCTTAACTTCTGCTGTAGTAGATTATCGCATCCTTGTTCTCTGTAACTTCTAATCTGAATGTTACCTGCTATTAAACTTATCAAAGATGGAATTGTTGACTGTAGATTTTCCACATTGCATCTCAAAGTTGCCAAAGTTAATACTCCTGAAAAGTTCATACATATTATTTTTTCTCTTTTTTGCCTATATGGACAGTTTACTTATATGTGTTTTTATTAGGAAATTCCTATTAGTTTAAAGGCATGAAATGGCCTTTAAACTTCTCCTTTAACTAAATGGTATTTAGTTAAAGAAGAAGTACTACTGCTTAAAAACAAAAGTTATTATTCTGTATTTAGGTTGAATCCAAAAATTCCATTTCTTATACCCACTCTTCTGTTGTAATTATGTTCCAGCAAAACCTCACCCAAATCTGCAGAAGACTGGTAGTTCATTTTATGAACTTTAGTACTTAAAACAGAAAAAAATATCAACTCCTCATTTTTGGACCTTTGTGGAATTCTTTGTACCACATGGAAAGGGACTGTCTTATCTGCTCAGAGACTGATGCGAGAAAAAGCAATATCACCTCTGAATACATTACCAGGAAAAAATAGCTGCTTTCCAATAGAGGGAGAAAATGATGATGGTAGCCATGATATCCACATGCCTGTAAATCTCCGTGTTTTGCTGATATGTTTATTTCCACACCAAACAGAAAGATGAATCTTCCAGTTTCTAAAAAAAGTGATGCTGTGAAGTTGCTGAGAACTGGGTTTGGCACAATTATTTCCAATCATTCTCTTAAGTAAGTCCCAAAGTCTTATGCTTGCTTGTTAGGCTTATAAATACAGACTGCTTCCTTTTCCACTCTGGCTGCTTTCCACGATATTGGCTGGCTTCAAAGGATGGGGAAGAGGAAGAAACATGCTGACAATGCTCACACTTTCTGTGAATCTCTTTCATTTATTGTAGCCTTTAGCTCATACGAATTTCAGCTTTGAGGCATTTGCTTGTACAGCCATCTCATCACCAACAGTTTCTCCAGCTGCCCCCAATCCTTTCCAGCTCCACTCTATTTTAACGACCTGGCTGCACCACATCTTCTGGGTGAAGAGAGAGAAACAAAAATAAGCATTTATTTGCCAATGTCTGCTGGATTTAAAACAACTCAGCAGCTAACCCCTGCTGGGGAAATAGTTGCCACATTTGTTTAGTTCAGAAAGACCAAGCACCTTTCCTGTACCAGGGACTTCAAGTGTTTCACAAATAACTGCTTCAGGATTTGTGCACTTAATTCTTTTTATGCAGAAGCCACTGGGGTTATTATTCATTAATTAATAAACCTGAATGTTGGTGTCTATACATGGCTGTTGGCATGTGGGTTTGAAGAGCTTGTTACAGGCAGTGGAGATCTAGTCAGTGCAGGAGCCTGCAGAGCATTTCAGCTGGCCCATGCAGGGAGACTCACATGAGATGCCCACACTGAACTATTTTGTGCTATCTGAGATGTAACTGAGGCATTCACACCATGATGACAGACATGAGGTAGCACCTCCAGAAGGTCCACATCCTCCCAGAGTAGCAATGGAAGGTCGGGAGGGAGGTGCTAGTGTGTCTCAGCACCAACTGCTTGTGTGTAGCAGCTCCCTAGTCCTCTGCTTTGAAAGGAGTTGAATTTCCCTCTCACAAGTGTCTGACTCCATTGATTTGTCTTGTCAGCTTAAACACATGGCTTGCCTATGGACAATCACAGCTAGGCATCTATCTTTAGGTTTCATAATCTGGAGCTGAATTTCTCCACGAGACTTATTGCTAGGCACTCACTTTTACCACTTTGTACCACACCGGGATTACACCACCAGCTCTGGAGAGCTTCCGGAGTAGGTGTCACAGCAAGACACTGCATTCTACAGGAAGACTGGAAATATGCAGTCAAGGAGCTTGGTTGTGAAACGTGCAGATTTAGAGCACCCTGAGTTTATGCACTGGAATACAATCAGGCCTTAAGGCAACTGAGCAAAGATAGGGCATGGGCAAATGTACACAGACAGGGCACTGGCTAATGCAAGCTAGAGCCGTCCCTAAGGCAAGTTGGTCCAAAATATTTATTGGGACTGATAAGCCACTTTTGACTGTTGGGGTTTTTTTGCCATATGACTCCTCAGACCCTGCACCAAGTATAGATTGCAGGATCCAAAGACTGGACTATTATTCTTCAGTGAATGTTATAATAGAAGGCACAACACTGCCGAACTTGTCTGATGGTTAGAAAAACCACAGATATAATACTAAACTCTACTGCCCAATATATTTAAAAGACTGCATCCTAAATTAAAAGGCATGGGAAAGTACATGTTGAATACCTTACAAATAACACATTTAACAATATATTTACATTTCTCTTTCATACAACTTGCTGTCAGAGGAATTGGTAAGAAATATCAGCAAGGGTCATCTTGCAACAAAACTAAGATTTCTGGCTGTGTTGACACCAGACTGGTTTTCCTGGAATTAATCTGGTGAGGAATACAAGAGTTTATTGTGCACAAACACAAAGAAGCTGTTCAGATCTGAAAATGTGTAGCTGCATTGGCATGGCATTGCCCTGAGCATTTATGCTCTACAAACATATCTGAACTTCTCTGAGCCTTGAACTGCTGGCTCTGTATAGTGCCAGGCTATGGCACAGGGACCTCCTGGCTCAGGTTGGCTCTAACTCAGGTGCTTCATTATACACCAGAAATTTCGCCGTCATGTCTAAGAATAAACGGGTAAAAAATTTCAAATATGAGCTATCTCTGTTTTCTTCAGCTCATCTTAGTGGGACTCTAATAATACATATATTCAAGATAGACTTGATAGATTCAAGCAATCAAGATAGATTGCTCTTGTGCCAAATGACAAATTTTCTGGTTGCTTAAGTCATTCTTAGCCACAGATACTTGCTGCCACTCTAATGTCTGGATACACAAAAGACTGATTAAATCACATTCACATTAAACTATACTATGTATTTCATTAGTGTTTTAAATAAAATTTCTTTGCTACATCCAGGCTTCATCTTCTGTTGTTAACTGATGTAGCACTAATTCCAGGAGGGCTTTATCTCTCAGCAAAGACATGTGGTTTTTAAAATTCCTTACATTGTGTAGCAGACTTAACAGATGTGGTCCATTTATTCCCCCTTCAGCACATTATCTCCAGTATGTAAAATGAATTATTACCTCCTCTTCAGTGTAACAGCATATTATGCTCCACAGAAGACCCAAAACTTGTAGTCTGTGTTCCCACAAAATCTTCTGTGATGTCTGGGTGTCTCTAATGACACTTAGTTAACTAACTGGTCATTCATATGGTTCTAATAGTATTAAAAGTATATGTTAACATTAAAACTTTATTGAACTGGTTCTCAAAGGACATTACAATCTGAGGGTGAAACTCATCCTCATGCAGCTCATTTGCCAGCCAAAAGAATACAGATTTTACATGTGATTTATTGATGCGTGGCCCAGCTGTTCAGCGTCTGCTTAGGAGATTTTCATTCTGGTTGCATGAACCCTGGGTAAGACCTTGCTGCTGTCTCATAGGAGTCTTATAAATTTTAAATAGTACTATTTAAATGTGTTAAGTGTGTAAAGCTCATGGCATTTATGTGAGAATCACTTTGTCCAGCCCTAAAGTAGAAACCACTTCTGACATAAAATACAACTGCTATTTAGTACCTCTAAAATGGTGTAGAAATTTGAAGATATATTCCATATTCCTATGAAACTACTACACTATGAAAGCAGTGTAGTGGACAAGAAGAAAATAAATATCCTTTCTAATATTGATGCTATTATCCTAATTGGTAGCAAATATAAAGTTCCTTCTAAACCCTTGGTGTGATTTGTTTTCCTAAGTGAATCAGAAGAGACTTAACAGCTATTGAATCATCAGCTGGGTTTTCAACAGCATATGGGATTTCTCCCTTAAGTACCGATGCAGCCCAATCCTGCTTAGGTTGCGATAGCTGATTAGATCACAGCTTGAGGCTTACACAATAATTGCTATCAACTTAATTATTTTACCTTATATTAAATATGCTGCTGCATTTCCACTATTCTCTCTCCCACTGTTCCATTCTTATCTTTCCATTTAGATGACAAAATTATTCAAAAGCTAACCTGCATCAAAAAGAATGCCACAAAATCCCACTCTTGTTTATTCTTTCAGATTTTTTTTTTTTTTTTTTTTTTTGAAGGAGGCAGAGAAGTGTTGATTAACATATGGCTACCCTTTAGGTTAATGCTTTTATTTTGATGATGTTGCTACAGGGGCTTAGAGGAACTTTTTCCAATGTTTCCACTTAATGCAACTACTGTCTTGGGAATTGTATAGCTTTATTTTTCAATGAGTGTTTAGATTTTATATTAGTCATATTGTTACACCTATTCAGTTAGAAGATCAAAACCTGTATTTTGCAGAAATGACTAAGAGTTTAGAAAGAGTGGATCTTGCCTGAGCTACAAATAGCTCTCCAACTACCTGTTTCGTTTGCCTATCCACCTGCTGTGTAGTGTTTTCTTTGTCTTTGGGAGGTCTTTTACTGGCTTGTCTCTTTTGAACTAACAAAAGCTCAAGGGAGAAAAGAAGAAGAACTTTCTGCTTTTGGACATGTGGAAAATTGGAAACCATTAACAGTGCAAGGCACATTAAGCCCAAATAATATGCTGAGACCCTGACTTGTGGTGGTAAGGCATGGGAACAGATTTCCCAGACAAACTGTGGTTGTACTTCATACCAGAAAATAAGAATGATAGAAGCTGAAAGCAATCACCTGTCCCTGCTATTTACTTGCACTGTAGTGTGCCACTGGGATATCCTGATTATGGGGCTTCTTCTTGTAGAGAAGAGTCACCATGAAAGCCTGGACAGTGGTATGAGTCCGTAAACTGCAGGAGCAATGATCTGCAATGATGAGCCATGTGTGGGAGCAGGCTTTCTCTTTTATACAGGTGTAAATTTGTGAGGAAGGTCCAGCTTTGTCCAGGGTAAGACCATCCCCTTTTCCACTTGCATTTATCCTACAGGCTTGGGCCTGAACGGAAAGGGAAGCTACATTAAGACTAAATTATTTATTGAGACTTTGATTTTTGTGGTAAGACACTAGAACAGGTCACCCAGAGAAACTGTGGATGCCCCTTTGTTGGAAGTGACACCCATCACAGGGCAGGGTAGGAATGCAGACAATTTTATTAATGTTGAACACTTTTGTCAATTTTACATTACAAGAGGAACTCCCGTTCTTACTCAAAGTTCGTTGAAGAAATGGCTCTGGGCACACGTGCCAACTGTATTAACTAACCTCTCCTGGGTAGCTAATGGAGACCATCTCACCTTTTGCCTTTTAAAGGCAGGGAATCATGATGAGGTGTCCATTGTGAGTACTTGGGACCTTCAGACTTTTTTATCACTCTCCAATGAGCATTCCCTGAATGCAGCCCCATACCCTGAGAATCTGTCCTGTTCCCCCAAGTGATTACATATGAAAATGTCAAGAGTTCTTCTGAATACCTTTACCAGGAAAATTAGGTTAAAAGTCACTTTATCTTTTAAGCTCTGTGTGTGTGTGTGTGTATATATATATACATATACACATATATATACACACATATATATGTATGTATGTGTGTGCATGTGTGTCTATATATATGTATATACATATGTGAGTGTCTATACACATGCACACGTATGCACACACACACACACATATACTTCTGTGCCTCCTTCTTATGAAATCCATTTTACTAAGCATGATCTACCCTTTTAAATCCATGCAGAGTCTCATGAGTCACTTTGTACTTGTCAACATATTCTACCTTGTTGCTGACCAGTGATACCAAATCTTCCTCTGTATCGATGTTAAATATTAAAAAATCCTCATTTTTTTTCCCTCTGGGATATCTGCATATTTGAGAAGGATTTTATTAGCCTATTTGGGGCTCTCATTTTTACTCCTTTTAGACTGTTATTTTGAACAATCCTGCCTTTTTTATGTTTATTCCAGTGGAGAGATATAAATATTTTATCTTAAATGTATTCCAGCAGAAGCAGAATGAACATTAGTTGTCTATAAGGGTTAACCCATTACTGAAAAGGATGCCTGATAAATTGAAAGTGTGGCTCTCAGCCAAGAGAGATCGGTATATTCTGAGCATTCATTTTCTGCCTTAGGAGTGGCAAATCCTGTTGCCGGTATCAGATGTGATACAGCTTCTGAAAGAAGCAACCTCGGAGGCAAATTCATACTTTGCTATTCAGAGAACTATCCACTAACTGTGTACATGAATTAAGGGCATGCCTTACTTACAAAGTTATCATTGTATCTGGAACTGCAAATTGTAACTGAGAAGCAAAAAGACACCATAAACAACTTTAAAATAAGTCAGATTCCATTTTCAAAATATCGTGTGGTATGTCTATTAATGTAAAAATTGTAAGTGGTATTTGTTAAGTGCTCCTTGACATATTTTTACCCCAAATTTCAGCCATATTTTCTTCCATTCTGAGTACTAAAATCAGTAATTCAGTATTCGGATGCCGTGATGGAGTTGTTAATCTAAAAGCATTCCCATAGTCTCAGTATGGATCAGTAAAGAACTCCAGTCAAGCTGTCTGGAAGTGAAGCTGTCGTAGAACAATGTATGATTTAAGAATAACTAAACAGCAGTTAACCTTCCTGTTTTAAAAGAAAATAAATATTCCACACTCTTTTTCCTTGCAGACTCATTTTGCTTTATAATCCCTATTGCATAATTCTCTATCTGCAAACTTTACTCTAATTCAGCAGCTTTGTATTTAATTTACATTGTGTTTGATTTACACTGTGCTTAATTTACATCTACACAAGAACAAGGAACAGAAGTCAAGCTTTGACAAATCCAGGCCATATTGAACCTAGTCAAAATTCTTTCCAAAGAAAAAAATGCAGAGCCCCAGTGCTAATATTTCTTTGATGTACTGGAATTTATGGAAGATTATGTTGCTCATCTACTACAGTCACAGAAGTCTACAAGGAGGCTTTTGGGGGGCTTTCAATTTCTTCTGGCAGATTATGAAGAGAATGAAACACACCTCCTGGGCATGGTGAACTCCTGTGTGCTTCCTGCCTGCTTCACCCAGTCACGCTGAATAAAGCCTTCACCAGTGCCTCCAGTGCACCAACGTTGTCCTGAGCATCAGAGCCAGGCCTATGGAGAAGGGAAGGTTTTGTGTAATAGGACAGGGAATATTAAAATAGCCTCTCCCAGCTTTCTCTGCCTCCTTCTGCTCCTCCTCCTCCCTTCTCAGCTGATCAGGTGCCTTTTGCCAGCCCTCAGGCAGCTGAGGACTGTTAGCAGCAAGAACACTGGTCCCTGTGACAGGCTCAGCAGAACGGGACAGAGATGGACAGGGGTGGGGAAGTGCACCCTTGGAGAGATGGATGGGAGAAGGAAGGAGGAAAAGAAGTGGAAGGGCAGAATTACACTCCTAAATACCCTTGAACTCTTTAGGCCTCCACAATAGCCCCTTTTCTCTTACTTTTTAAAGTTAGTTACCATACTTACTGAGAGGCAACTCTTATTAATCCACATGCTTTTGCCTTTCCTGTTAAAAGACATGATTTTTTTTTTCCATATGAAATCACCTCAATTTTCTCTATAAGACTACTTTATATGTTCAAATACTGCAGGACAAGCTCACACATTAGTATAGCAGGCTCTGAAACATCTAAACTCTATACTCCTGACATGCAGTCAATTGTTCATTAAGGAGAAGGTAGATATGTTTTAAAGAACTTGTATTTAAGAGAAAGTATTTTTCTTTTTTTTTAAAGGAAAACTCGTGTGCATACAGTTACTGGGAATGTATTCATTTATCTATCTTTCATATATTTAAATTATATTTGTAGAATAGGCCTAATATGTAAAATATGCTTGTTTTGACATTTGTGAAATGCACTGACTAATAATTTTCAAGATTTTCTAGTGGATGTTTCCTATTGTTCAAACAATGCAGAAGGAACATCTTTCCTGCCATTTTGCAAAATGCAAAATAATTTCCCAGTGAATGTTCTATATTTGCTCTGTCTCCCTAACATTTTCTGGCAGGGAGGAAAGCATGTCAACAGTTCACGTAGAGCATGCGAGAGAAATTTATTTTTCCCGGTGTGATTATGTGCTCTTGGTATTTCAGCAGTCTGTGGAGAAGAATTCTGTATATTCATGCACTGACATAGGCAAATTATCATTATTATTGCCTTCAAGCTGTTCAATGACATTATATACCTATCCACAAACAATTTAATCACTTTGGGTTTATAATTCATTGTTCATTAGAACTTTAATACAGCTTTCTTGTTTTTCTTTCTCAGAAGCCAGACTTTGCAAGTTTGACATGGGAATGAAATACTCTGAAAGAAACTTTACTACAGTATGGAAATCAAACCTTCAGAACTAAAATTCCAGCAATAACAGTTTTCCAAGATGTTTTGCATCTTATTTTCTAATTTATTTTATTTCATTATGTATTTCAATAGTTAGACCACTTTTTACAGAATTTCTGGATACCTGAGTTTCCTTTGCTGCTCCAAAGTGGTCAGAAGTTCAAGGTGGATCTGTCTTCATCTTCTCTTGAAAGCGAACATCCAAATGCATGAAAATGGCCTTCAGATTTTAAATTTAGTGTTTTGTTTGAGCAGAAGCTGTAAACATTTTTTCAAATAGCAAGCTGTTGGCTAAGAAATAATGTTGGTACAGGGGCTTGTAAATAGTTTCCCAGTGAAATACCTTTTTGCAATGTGAGATTTTTCCTTCAGGCCTGCTTTGGGTCCAGCAAAGACTTCCTGGGCTGTAAGGAAACTTATCAAATCTCCTCTGGACCCTAGAAGTCTTTGCTTTAGTAACCTCCAAGGCCTGTATCCCTTAGGGACCTGCTTCCCAAGCCACGAAGTTTTGATGGGTCTGCAGGCTTAGTCCTTGCTGGCTCCCCTACATCCTCTATCCTGATGTGCTCTTGAAGCCTCCCCTCCAGTGAGTACTTCATTGCCTTTAGGGAAAGGGAAACTCATCTCCCTGAAACGGAGCTGCACACACTGAAACCAGTGCACTGCTGGCAGGATACAGTGAGCAGAAGCCTTCCTTGCCACCCTTGCCTATGTGAAAAGGAGACGCCACTGGTGTGACAAAAGTAAAACAAGTGTCATCCATCATATCTTGAAACAACTCCAGTAGTATGGTCATTGTATGAGAACAATTGGAATTACACATTTACTAAGTAGGCAATTACTTTTTGCCAGCTGCCTTTTATTCGAAACCAAAATCCACAACTGGTACAGACTACCACAAAGAAATACAATGCATGTAGAAAAGAAGATGGAATAAAAGGGATGCTCCAAACCCTTACCATACTGAACTTCCTTTATGATGCTTGACTTGCTTGCTTTTCTCCTTTACTATTTTCCTTCCATGCAATTACAGTTCCTGTGTGAATTAGCAGTTGTCACTAGCGCTTTTACAGCAGTACCTCAAAGATTCACTGTTTCAGTTGGGGTAAAGAAAATCCAAGAACTTCAGCTTGGCAAAGCTGCTGAAAATTTATAGTGAGCTTGTGTGCTCTGTTTTTAAACATGGGTAGCAATATCCTTTGGAACATTTTAGATTTAAATTTCAGCAGTGATTATTTACTCACTGACTACAAATGCTCCATAAACGTCTTTGTACAATACCTACTGTGCAAGAGTTGGACTGAGATGTTCATACTTGAAAACTGATGTCCAAATATCACTGGCAGAAGTGTGATGGGGAGAGGCAGTGGGAACGCAGTAATTCCCTTATGCTCACCTTCAGTGGGTACTTTTCTGTTTTGATCTTGTGTGAAACAAATCTGTGCAACTAATCATTGTCATCTGGTCCTGGTGTTAGCTGCTACTCCAGAGTGGGTCACTTACCTTGCATCCCTGGCCTAGGTTTGGTATCCTCAGCATGTGCCCAGTCCAGTGGGGGCTAGGCACAGCCAGCAATCACACGGAAGTGCTTGACCTTCTGCAGTAGGAGCATTACTGTTGTTTCACTCTGTTAATAATAACTTCCACTGACTCAGGCTTTTTTTTTGACCTCAGATGTATGAAGGATCTTGAAGTCATCCCTGTTCAGACCCTGAAGAAGCATCTGAGAGTCTTGCTGGATTGGGAGGAACAAGAAGGTGACATGTAAGCAGACCAGGATCCTCTGCATGGTGGCTGCTTCTTGCTGCCCCTGTGAATTTTATGTTTTAAAGCGAAAAGCACGGCACTGTCATGGCTTTTGTGAGTGCTTACATAAACACAAGCACAGGTCTGCACTGAACATAGTTTGAATTAAAAGACTGCTGTCCAAGTAAACAGCATGTACTACCTATTGAGCACTGGCAGGTGTCTTGGAAGATATTGCAGATCTTGTCAGGCCAGCTTTAGGTAACAGCTGGGTGTGAAAGCAATGACCCCACCAGCTACAGGCTGCAGCAGGCCCAGGAGGTGAATCAGGAGTGGCAGCACTGTGCCTCAGCTTGGATCTCTGCCTGCTGGGACTGCAGGACAGGGGTTAAGAAGGAAGCTAGTGGTGGGTAAAAGACTGGGAGAAATGCTCCCTTAGATCATTCCTTCCCTAGGAACCCTTGTATGGGGAAGTGTAATACTGGATTTCTTTCAGAGGCCTCAGAGGCTGTGGTTTTGGTAAAGTTAAACTGGGATATTATCCCCCAGAAAACATCCAGTGTAAATATCCATTTTAAGCCAGTAGAGTAGATTGAAACATTGCATTTGAATTGTAATAGCTAATTTGTTGATCTTCACAAAAGGTTAGCTGCAATTTCAAAGCTGGTTCTATTAGATTTTATATAATGAGACACTTTATTGCATTATGGGACAGCAGATCCCCTTGTTTGTGTGTTGTTTTAAGTGCTTTACTTTGCTGTTAAGACCTTGCCATCACACTGTCTTGGTGTCTGTTATCTGTTCTGTGGGTCACAAATGGACATCAAAGGATATTTTTTTTTTGAGTCAGTCTTCATTGTTACAAAGGCTTTGGGAAAGTTTCTGGTATTTTTGTACAGGAAACTTGTAGGAGACAAAGCAATAAAAGGCTGAAAAATAAAAAGCTCTTTCCCAAGCAGCATAGTATCACTCTAACCTCAGGCTGTATCACAGGGAAAATTACTACCTAGGGTCTTTTATTAAAATATTTTCTATCAATCTGCTTATTATATTATATGAGAGAAGGTTAAAAGCTGCATGTTAGCACTGTCTGCCATAGAGGTGCCATTTTCTCTGGCTGACATCTGTTACTCAATTATCATTATCCCACATTTCTTAATTTTCTAGTCCAACTCTTAATAAGGTCTCCAGCACGCAGGAAGGCTCTGCTGAGCAGCAGGCTGGGAAACATTCTCCTACTCTTTCGCAGAGGGAACTTCCAGGACTTGGTCTCCATTAAAAGAAATGATCAAGTTAGTTCCCCAACAGTTCACGATTCTCAAAAACACACTGCTATTTTAATGTTCATGGCATTTCCCCCCTAAATATTTAGACTGTGTCATGGCAACAGCTGCTTTTAGTTCTAAATTTGTTTTCCCATCCTTCATTTAAGAAAAAAATGGCAGTTTCAATTTATTCCCCTTAAATGTAAAATTCAGTATTTTAAACTTTTATTAACTATAAACAGTTATACCAATGGTTTGTGAGCTGCTTTGGATTCTCTGCACAAATGGAAATTACTATACTGTTTGCTATTAATTATGAAGAGGCACCTAAATGTATAAGATAAAAGCAAATATAAAGTATGTACAACATGTATTGTAGGTTTTTTGGAAGGGGGATGACAACTAGAGGATAAGCACCAAAATTAGTATTCCCAGTACATATTTAAAAATCAAAAAGTAAGCTAAAAATAATCGTATCGTAACAGG
Source organism: Aleadryas rufinucha (assembly GCA_013397815.1). Lineage (NCBI taxonomy): Eukaryota > Metazoa > Chordata > Aves > Passeriformes > Aleadryas > Aleadryas rufinucha. The sequence continues at coordinate 361,350 of VZTH01008251.1, read as the reverse complement.
GGCAATCAATGGTCCAATTTTTTCCTGTCCAGTTAACTTTATTATGTTTGCATGAGTGTAAAGCGGATTGAATAATTGACTGTACAAATTCTTGATATTAACAGCTGAACATTTTATTGCCCAAGACAGGGCTAAGGAAAAAGCCATTTAAGATCCTTAAATGTAACTCTTAACAAATGTACCACAATTAATTGTTATTACTATCATTATTTCTAGTATATTTGAAGAGTGCTGGAAGTAAAATGTAGTGGATTCAACAATAGGTACTTTCCAAGTGCATTTGGATGATTGCTTACCTTGGTCAAAATAAGAAGAGACTTAATTCTGATGCAGAAGTCCAACATTCCTTTTTAGAGTGGTCTGATCAGCAAGTAAATCAGTCAAACGAATTTAACAAAAAATTGCATGCAAGTGTTTTGCCTATATAAGCAACACACAGGACCTTAATGGGTATTTTATTAAAAAATAAACTGTTCTACTCAAATTCTGATTACCAACTGATTATTGTAAATATTTATTCAACTTGCATATATTTATAAGAGAACAGGGCAATGTACAGATATAAAAAGGTGCAATGACTTAATTTTAAAAAGGAAATCAATATTTTTGTGACTTTTTTTAACTTTCTAAGTCTGAAGAAACCCTACTACTCTACTACCTAGTAGTATTGAGACTTTACAGTTAAGTTGAAACATGCTGCTAGTATTAGCTCTGAAGTGCCACTGCTTAATGCAGGATGGTTAATGCAAGATATGTAGTAATGGTAGATGGAGAACAAAAAGATTTATAATTGGATTGTGCTTATTATCAAGAAACTACACCTTACCAAAGGAGGAACACATATAACAGACAGATACTTCATATCAGTTTCTTCTATATCACACCTTCCCCTATTTGTTTTAAAGTGAGAATATGAATCTATACATGCCCCAGTGTGTATTGATTTGCACAGAACCTGCTGGATTGCTTGATCCAGTAAAGCTCCTTTCACTCCATTAGTGGAAGCAACCTTATTATTAAAGTTACAGTTTGTCATATGTGCATCCTCCTTTGGATCACGGCTATTAGCATTGAATAGGACTAGGAATTGATACTAAACACTATGTCTTCTTCGTAGAAAATTCATGATAAAATACTTACTATGCATCTCAAATCTTAATATTTTTTCAATGTTTTAAACAAGTTTTGTAACAGATTTTTCCTGGTGGAAAGTATAATTGCAGGTTTTCTTTCTTTTCTGGTGCAAGGCTTACAAACACATTCTTTAAGATCATTACATTATCTCAAGTACCTTTAAAAAAGCTTCCCTCTGATCAGCTCAATGTTCTGTGTATTGTAGGAGATACAGATAATAGAGTTATTCACATAAATTTGCATTAATGATACTGAATTTCCTTAAAATACTAAATTTAATCTACATTTCAAAAAATGAAAAAGTGTGACCAATATTTTTCTGATAGGCACACTAGCTGAGCATCAGCTTTATGGCAGTTTATCAAAGCAGATAGAAAATAAAAGCCTTTTCTTTAAGATTTAGGGTAAAAATTGGAAATTGCAAATGCATCTAGGCAGCTGAGGTCCCAGTCTTGAAAGGCAGTTGGAGCACATCTACATTGCCATGTGCTTTCATGTTCCAATTCATCTGCTTCTGGCACAACATCAAGTCTTTCACACCCGCAGTGCAGATTCTGCTCATTGCTTTTGGGGGCTATTCCTCCCTCACCCTACAGTTACGAAGATTTGGTGCTAGGGATGATGGGGCCTGTAGCGTCTCAAAACTTGCAGGTATTTCTTAGGTTATCAAGTAACACTAAGACCATCTTTTTTGTCCCTGTAAAATGTCAATGGTTTTAATTTAGCTCTTACTTGAAGCACTCTTGAGACTGCGCACTCGTTGTTTTCCTTCCTTCCTTCCTTCCACCTTGCTGCTGTTCATTCCAGCTTCCCTTTATGCTTGCCAAGAGTTTGTACAACAGGCAGATGTTCTGTGAGATGCTGGACCCTGAACAGATTAACTCTTCAGTTCTAAGGGGGATTCAGAAGGGGTAGTATCATATTGTGTGGAGCACGAGGACGACAAGCAGTGTCTCCAGATCTTCCATCCCTGGAGGCAGATAGATTTCACGAGCTTGCCCTAGGCCACCAGAAATAGGACACTTCTGCCATGCAGTGGAAACAGTTGCACCATAGAGATGGTTTCGCTGCATAGCTCTAAGTTCATGACTAGGTCAGCACTGACCTGTCATTATTCCTGGGCTAGTGAGGATTCATGAGACAATCAATCGTATGGCCTGAGTGTGGATAATGGATATAACTAATGTGCCTGAAATAGCAGCTGGCTTTCTGATAATGGACTTCCCAAAGTGCGCTGAGTGTCATTAATAGTATTCATGGCTGCAGGTTGCTTGCCAGAAAAAGTAAGTAAATACATTCATCAGAATTCAACACAGACTAGCATCAAAATGAAATATGCAGGAAAGGCTCATGAAGAAAGCGTAAGTACCTTGGGAATTTGAGGGGCCAAACTGAGATTGTTTTGCATGGGCTGTTCTCTAGTACTATGTCTTCTGGAGACACCAAGGTGAACCCTGGCAGGCTGCTGAACAAGGAGCAAAGAAGAGCTGAAAACAAAACTGGCACCCTCTAAACCCCTGGGCCCCCACCCAGGCAGCATGCTGGGAACAGGCAGGACCAGCACCCCAGGAAAAATAGCTTTCTAAGTTTACCACACAGGTTACCTGTCATCCTTACCTTTACAAGGAGAGATTGTCAGTTATTTGTCTGCTTTCTCTCTCATTTCCCCTCTCTCTCTATGGAATCTGCCTTGGATCATGAAAGACTGAGGGAGAAAAAGGAAAAATGTGAACTGTTCTCAAATCTGAAGCAAAATCCCATTTCACTACAGGCGGTTTCCTTGACACTAACAATTCCATTAGTCACAATGAAATCAGAAATCATTGTCCATAATGCCTGCAGTAGAAACACCATGAATGGCAGTTAACAGGGCCTAGACTTGTTTCTCCAGATCTTCTTCAGTCTTCTCCCTAAGCCATCCTCATCCCAGGATGCCTCACAGCCCATTCTTTTCTGCAGGCTGATCCTGAGCTTTTGACACCCTGAGTTGTTCCCAAAACTACATTCCTTTTCTGCTGCAGGCTTTATCTCTTTTCTGTAAAATTCAGCTTGACCATGTTGAGAACCAAGCACTAAAATAAAAGCCTTTCCTATGCTGACCACTGAAATTAAGTATAATTGTGGAGCCCTCCTCCAGGCAGGTGGCAGAGCTCTGAGTGATGGGTATCATGGAGCTTGGTGCTCTTGAGTAGGACTGTACAGAGGGTTATGGTCAGCACCACCAAGTCCAGCTGGAGGTCAGCCAGAGGTGGCACCCCATGGACTGATACTGGGACCAGTACTGTTTAACATCTTTAATGACCTGGATGATGGAACAGAGTACACCCTCAGCCTGTTTGCTGGTGGCAAAATACTGGGAGGAGTGATGGATACAACACCTGGTTGTGCTCCATTTAGAAGGACTTTGACAGGCTGGAGAAATGGGCAAACAGGAATCTCATGAAGTTCAGCAGAGGGAAATGCAAAGTCCTGCGTGTGGGGAGGAGTAACCCCGTGTACGGTTCTGTTCTGGGGTCTGACCAGCTGGAAAGCAGCTTGGTAGCAAAGTGCCTGTGGGTGCTGATGGACACCAAGCTGAGCAGGAGGCAGCAATGTGCCCTGGTGGCCAAGAAGGCCAACAGCCTCCTGGGCTGCATCAGGCACAGCCCTGCCAGCCGGGCGAGGGGGGTGATCCTTCCCCTCTGCCCATCCTGGTGAGACACACCTGGAGTGCCGGATCCAGTCCCGGGCTCCCCAGTGCAAGGGAGACACGGACACTGGAGCAGGTCCAGGGAAAGGCCATGAAGACGATTATGGGCTTGGAGCACCTGACATAGGGAGGGTGAAGGTAAGAGCTGGGGCTGTTCAGCCTGGAAAATACAAGGCTCTGGGAGGGATTTCGTCTGTGTGTATACACACATGACTAGGGCAAGTAAAGATGATGGAGCCAAACTCTTCTCAGTGGTATTCAGTCAAAGACCAAGAGACAACAGACATAAACTGAAATACAGAAAATTTAGCTGAAGTATTAGAATAATCTTTTTTACTGTGAGGGTGGCAGAACACTACCAGAAATAGGAATGCCTGCAGATATTAGTATGTGAGAGTCATTAATGGAGTTTTAGTATTGTCAGTAATTTGGGCTCATTGGCAACATGGATATATTGATTAGAGCTCAAGCTACATCAAAAACCATTAGGTTTTTTTATGAATGTTCCTTTAGGTTCCTTTTGGAATGTTTTCCTTGTATCTGTTTTAGCTGCTTACTTATTGAGACAACTTTTGCAAAGATGAAAATTTTAAGTACTTTCAATTTTTAAAGTGTTTTTCTAGATAATGCTCTATTTTATTTATAATTCAGTATCAGCACAAAAAGGCAGCAATAAGTCAGGGTATTTAATACTTGCATAATTTTCTTTTTTCATTATATTGGTAATTGTGTAGCCCTTTGCAGCTGATTTACACAACTCATATTTGTGCAAACAAAACAGTTACAGGCACTAATTAGAGTATTTCATTTTAGCAGCACACCACCCCCAAAATTTTGACTTTAGGTACCTTTATCTCTTCAGAACTTAAAGCCTGAGCACACAGGGAAATGGTGTCTCTTTGTCTTGGAGCAGGTTACAGAAAGAAGAAAAGGCAAGTAGGTAGTCCCAAGAAGTCTGCTGTCTAGTGGGATTTGTGTGTGTTTGGCACAAGGATGCTGTCACGACCAAGAATCTACATATCCTCTTCTGCTGACTCTGAGCTTGTTTGCTGTACTTCAAGGATCTGAGATAAAACTGTAAAAATGTTTTCTTTTAAGGGAAATAGACAAAATCTTCCTGCCTCCTTAAAACATCAGACAGCTAAATCCAAAGTCACACAAGTACATAACACGGGCAGCAGGTGGATTGCAGGATCCTAAACACACGAACACAGTCCATAAAACTCCCACCTTCCCCTTTTGCTTATTTGAAGGCTGTAGCCAAGTTTCCTAGATTAATTGTGCTCATGTTTTGTCTGATTCCTAAATCCTTTTGGAACTGACAGACCAGGGAACTTGAGTTTTAACTTCCTGATGGGCCCATTTCCACAGGCAGGCTCAGACATCCTCCTCTTGTGCTGAAATCTCCCACTATGCCAATGTGAGTGATTCATGGGACCATAAACAGAGCAAACCAAAGGGACCATGTCTCCTGCACTGCCCTAAGGTGGATATTCCCCATTGAGGCTGACAATGACTGACTACCGCTCTGTGGCAGGGTGTCCAACTATTTTTTCTTAAGAAAAGTCCAAAATTGTGTCTAAAAAATAATCAATTGTTGGTATACTCCTTATGTCTCATCCGTGGACTTTTTGACCTGATGTTCAGCAATGTGACAATAGCTTTCAAGATAAGGCACTTTTTTAATAAAAGAAAAATATAGAAAGAGGAAATAGAAGAGCAGTGGGCAGGGAAGATACTGCTGTATGGAGTGCATCTCTGGTCTGCCTAGTGCTCAGTTCTGGCAAGATTGGTATCAGTTTTTTAATGAAATCACATCACATTTTAATGTGACTCGCACACATTTATGTAACCCTTAGTAAGAATACAATAACACAGGCTCACATTGGTGACCAGTCCATCTAAAAGAATCAGAACCTACCCTTCTCCCCAGATGGCACAGCCAAATAATACAGAGCTATCAACAACAATGTGGTATGCTCAAGTATTTTTTATCAGAATGATATGGAAGTTCTGATCCAGAAACCCATAGAAGTTACAATATTTTAATATTATAAACGTTATTTTAGGTAATTTTTGACTTTTATTTGCTGAAGAGATTTTCCTTGACACCTTCTAAAGCTCCTTTTAGTCAAAAACGTGTATGCAAACATGTCAGTCATTTAGTGAAAAAAAAAAAGCTAAAAGTTTAGAAGACCTAAAAGCTGAGGCATCTCTCCTAACTTAGAGGTAATTCATGGTGTAAATCCCCAGTTACTAAGAAGTGTTGTAGTCCTCCAACAACTGAACCCTCTGGCTGAACATCTGCGTATTTCTCCTACCTAGCTTTTAGTGAATACATAAGAACAGGAAATTAAAAAAATTAATCTCTTCTTTAGAATGCTCACAGAATAAAACCTTTCCTTGGGAATAGAATACTTCTTTTGCTTTTGACTAATTCTAGGGTGTTATTGTACATACTTCAGATGACCTGCATGCTGCAGTATCAAGTAAGAAGAAGGTGTGCTTCCTTGAAAATCAAGTTTTGATTAATTTAAAATTCTCTGGGGAAAAAACTATAGACAGAAAAGAACTGTCAGGAAGTTTATAGCTACCTGTGTGACAGATTCACCATAAAATGCACATCTAAATCAGGTGACTGCTTTCTCCCATTAGTAGCGTTGGGATATGCAGAAGCAGTTCTTCAGTGTAAAACAGCTCATGTGAGTAAGAGAAAGCAATTAAATTAACTTGAGCCAGGCACCCATGCAAGCTTCTCCTGTAGCAAAAAAATGCAGAATTATAGTGTGTCATTGCCTTAAAGGATTTATTTGTAAAGTACTGCATAAGAGAGAGAGAAGCATGCATATTCCATTTAATGATGCAAATATTGTCAACTATTTAACATGTAGTATATTTGTTCCCGAGAAGCCAGTGATATTTAGAAAAAGTAGGACTTATCCCTCATTTTGAAACACATTTCTGGGGCAAATCCAAACCAGCAGCTGGGATTTTATGAATCCTGCAGGATCCTGAAAAATCCCACATTCAATCCTAAGGAATTCTTACTCACATTCAAAGTGATGACACTATAAAAATTAGCTAGAAAATGGCTTATTGTGGACTGAAGAGTAGGGCAATCTATTTCTTTATTCCTCTGACCTGCAATTTTGCAGAACTCCAGTGCTGGCAAAAAAAAATAAACTGGAGGATCAGAACTACAATGTTAAGGCTCAATGTTTGTATTTTTATCATTCGTAATGGAAACGCTAGGAGTAAAAGGTGGACATCAGAGGTTCTATGCAAGATTTAGGACATGGATGACACACAATCATCTGAAGTTTTATTTCATTCCATAGCACTTGAAAGTCCAGGCGTCTTTTAAGAAATGGCAGAGGTAAATGGCAAAGTAATTTTCTTTTTAAAGTAGTTACATTTCTACACACTTTATTGCCTTTAAGCCTGTTCCTGGCTGTGTATTCTCTAGGAACTCTTGGGACAGTTTTCTGCACCTGCTCCTTGTGTTGGTGCCTCCTGGGCTGAATAGCTGCAAAGTCTTTTCTCTCTCAGTTTTCTCTGCCTGAACACCCCAAAGGCATTGTGTGGAAGCTTTTCCCTGTGAGCAAAGAATCTAGCTGGAAATCTTTACTTTATAATGCTTAGAAATTCACATGCACACTCACATTTTTCTTTAGAAATACCAATAACACTCCCCACCACCACCATTATTTAAGTAAAAGGACTATGAAAGGAAGGAGAATATTAGCATAAACATGTCTCTTCTAAAAGAAGAGACACAAGATTGTGGTTCAGATATGCAGGAAATCCAAATTTAGTGTCCCCGATAACAAAACAAAAATATCAATAGTCACATGATTCAAAGCTGACATAAACCCAGGCTGACACTTGCAACTTGATAAAATGTTTTTGGTTTGTTAACGGCGTGTTGCTGGGTTTTGTTCTAGGTCGGGTATCACCTGTCCTCTCACAGGCCGCAAGAATGTTGTCAACAAAAGGAATTCTTCATCACATACTCTTAATTCAACAGAAATCAGGATATGCCTACTCTGTTTGGATCACTGGTACTGCTCAGTGATCCTGCAGCATTACTGATGACAGGACTGCAGCCCAAATGCAATCAAGGAAAAGCCAGGAGCTGCAGCTTTCATCAATGGGATTTTAAACAAGGGATTTTCATGAGTACCAAGACACATTTTGCTTGACGTGCTGGCACAAAGTCAACACAAAAGAATGCTGCGTCAGGAAGCTGTCATTATATTTAAAGCAGAAATTAAACCCTTCAAATTTTCCTCTGAATAAAGGGTTGACATGTAGTTGTTTGACTATATAAAACTACATAATTTCTATAAATATGAGAATGTTACAGACAACATAAAAATAATCACAACATAATTGTTAGGCATGATGAAGCTCTTATGGGAGAGCACCCCCAGAAGTGCCTCAGAAAATTAAAAAGCTTCATCTGTATTACTATCATTATGTTCAAATGACATTAAAACCTGCCACTTTGATTTTTTTTTCCTGTAAAAAATAAAAGGAATATTTAATCATCACAGCATTAGTCTCGTTAGGACATGGCTGTGTCAGAAATAATTTTAGTGGTGAGGTTTAAGGCCTTTTAGTCAAACGGTCGTAAGGAACTGCCTGTGATACTGACAGAAATTTGACCTGTCACAACCAGGTCCTGGACTCTTTATGGTGCAAATTCTGGTTTATTTGATCGGGGGCTGTCCGTGCCCTTCGTGGAAGCTTGCCTCTCTTTTAACTCCTTACATGTAGCCCAGCTTTCGCACACCTGGGTGCAGGGAAACTGGCCAGTCGGGAATTGCGGAGGGAAAGGGACGAGCCCCTGCC
>VZTH01008251.1:272022-352309 GCA_013397815.1 Aleadryas rufinucha | reverse complement strand
CCGGGCCGGGGGACACACCGGGCCGGGCCCCGCCGTCTCCGCAGCAACTTTACTTTTCTCCGCGGTGCTGCCGTCCGCGCTGCCCCGGGCTGGGCTTCTACAGCCGTGGGGGCGTGAGCCGGAGGGGTGGGAAGGTAGCTCCGAAGTGACTTCGCGAAACTTCCCTGCGTGTGGCTCTGCCCCCGGCCGCTGCTGGACCTGTCCCGTCCCTCCCGGTGGGCGCCGGCGAACCGGCAGCGATCGCACCTCGGCGGCTAGCAGTGCCCGCAGGAGCTGCCCCGAGTCCCGGCAGCGGTCCCGGGATGGCTTCGGGTCCCCGAACCCCGCCGTGCGGGTCGGTGGTGTCGGAAGCGAGATGGTTTCTGGTCATTTTTAAGAATAAACAATCTATTTATTCTAATAAAAAGGTAACTTTGCCCCTTCCTCAGAGGGGGCTTCTGTCATGGGTGGGTGTTGTGTCCTTTGCTCCGTCTTCAGCCTGTGAGTCAAAAACAAAAAAGTTGGGACACTCTCAGGTATGCCCGTCGAATTATGTCTTTGATTTACAGGTTAGTTGTGTGGTAGCATGTGAAGTCCTGAGGCAGGACATGTGGGCTTGGTTGCTGCCGTGTTGGATAGCTGGCTGTCCTGCTAGGAACAACAATTCACCGAGTACTAAAAAGGAGGAGGTTCTGTTTGCTGTGTGGAAGAAGTCTTGTTCCCTTGCATTGGAGGTGGAGGTCTCTTGCAGAACTGCTGCCCTTATGACTAGTAAATCCTGTCCCTAATGGGAAGTTCATCACAAACACATGACATCATGAAAATAGTTGCTGAAATGAGCGCAAGGTATTTCAGCTGTGAAAAGCTAGCTTTTTAGTCTTTACTCTTAGTAAATGCATCATTACTAAAATCTGTGGTCATATTTCTTTCTGTCACGAATCTGTGTAGCAGAGGAATCACAGAAATAGGATGGATGACAGTTGTCAAAATGTATCAGATACTGTTACAGATGAGGGAACTTTAGAAAGGGTCTAATCTGGCTGTGTCAGAAACTGGGAAGATTTTCTCATTTCATTCTGCATAAAGGTTGTGTCATGAGCTGTAACATGCGGACTTGTCTTTATTCAGAATAAACAATGGTGGTGGTTTTGCTCTGATGGGTTTAATGTCAGTTAGAATACTGATTTGTTAACAGTTCTTGTTTATTCCTATTTCTGTTTAACCTCTTCAGTCTTCATTATGAAGCCTAATAGATTTATATGTTAGTAGTCTTATCACTGATGCTTTTCTTTATTGTATTTCAATTGTGTAAATAAAAAAAGCTCTACTGTGCGTAAATTATTGCCCTCTGAAGTATGTTGCACTGTATAGTGCTTAAGTTTAGCTAGTAATTTAGCAGGATTCCAGTCACTGGAACTTTCCTGATTTAGACTTGTAGAAATATTAAATGGTCAAAATAGTTAATCAGTATTGAATTTAGTAGTTCTTGAGTATGAAGAATAGATGAAATAAAGCTTTCAAGCTAGACAGGAAAAGGACCAGTGCAATAATGAAATGAAGGTGCATCTTTAGCTAATGTAGGAGTTTAGTGTGGCATGGAGTAAAAGGCAGCTACAAATACAGTTAAATTCTGGTTCAAAGCCAGTTATGCTAACATCACCCTCTTCTGTTTCTAGAAAATATTTCCATTCAGTTACTCTGCAGAACATTTTATGTACATTGTGCTATCAGAAGACTTCTGTGAATGTAAATACTGTTATTTTAAACTAACAGTGTGGCTGATAGCTTTCTATGATTTAGATATGGAGTAATACTGGATGTGAAATAGTAATATAAATTGTATTTATGTCACATATACAAGCACGCCTTTATATAGAATACTGAATATCTGTTTATCTGTTCCAAAGCTTGTGTATATAGGATAAGAATACTTATACAGAATATAAGAATAAGAAACCTTTAAATGCATGTCTATTTTCTTTGATTTTATGTTCCTGTAATCTGATTGTTTCAATCAATTTTTTGTTCCTGTGAGAGGAGCTAGTCTTTATTCAACCCTATGAACACCAGTAGGACTGACTAGTAGTAATTTTCCCGTATAACAACACAGACCTGCTAAGTTCATTCAGTGCTGAAGTTTTCTGGTGGTGATCTCTTGTAAAACAAACTACAAAATGAAAGGGTATAAAACAACCCGTCCAAACCAGAAAAGTACCTTACAACGACAAACCAAACAAGATCTCAGAAAAGAAGTGAGTAGGTAAGTGATGCCAGTTTATCCTTGTGCCTCCTGCTGGCTTTCCCCTTCAGGGAAGCCTCTCCTGCTGGCTTTATTATATCCACAGTCCATACCTCCCTTCTCTGTCATAATAAACAGGTACTGTGCGGCCTTAATTTCAAGTCTAGTTGTAGCAGCAGATTTCAACTGGAAAAAGTCAGCCCTGGAAGCGCTGGGAAAACCGGCAAAGATTTCCCTGTGGTGTGAGCTACGAGTGGTTTGTACCAGACTGTTTTTCCCCAGGTTTTTTCCCCTCAAATGTTACAGGCTTCCTCTGAGCTTTTTCTCGAGAGCTGTGCATCCTCTGCATGCACCTGTAGGGAGCTGATCGGGCCCTTAGGTCCTCAGCAGTGGGAGGAAGGAAGTTGTGGGCACTAGGATGTGAGGCTTGAGAGGTGGGTGGGTTTGTTAGAGAGGATGTGGGGGCTGTATCCCCAGGGCACTGCAGCACAGAAGGTTCACTGCGTACTGATACTCTTTTCTCACTCAAAACCGATGCAGCATTGCTTTGGGGAGCACTTCAAGGCTGTTGTATTTCCCCTGATGCTCAGTTCATCTAGGGTGTCAGGAAGTGGATGGCAGTGCTGCCACACTGCCGTGGATGCCACAGCATGTTCTGGTGCAAGGAATCAACTTAAAAACTATCCAAGGAGCTGCTTTGTTTTGATGTGAGGCGCTCTTGGGATATTGCAAACAGTGATAACCTTGTGCAGACATACTGACTTTGCTCCAAGTAGGGTTATTTTAGTGTATTGGTATCCTTGTTTGCCCCTTCCTTGCTTCAGAGCCCCCCTTCTATATTGAATATCTACTGCAAAAAGTCCTTAGCGCAGCCTGTGATCGTTGTTCCTACAAGTCAGGTGCTGAAATGGAGGTTATCCAAAAACTCGATAAAATCAGAATTTCGCTAATGGAAATTGGCCGGTCTTGCTGAAATGAAGTAGCAGAGACGCGGTCAATGCTGTTGGCTCACCTTGGCAACAATTGATACTCTGAGTGAAGGAGAATAACCTGGGATAATGTTTCAAGCATCAGACCGTGTGTTTGCATGTAGGGTTTAACATTTGTGAGAGTGCTTTGTGGTGGAGAAGGTTCTCTTCTGAGGGGTGGCAATCAGTGGTATTTCAACAAGTATTTTTAGATGTCTTGACTGTGGAAATTATGAGGGATACTTACGTCAACTAAAAAAAAAAAATATTGTGCTGGTTTTCAGTGACTAAAACCATATTTAAAGTTGAAGTGGAGAGCTGCTTTTTTGTGTGTGCTGCAGCACAGCTCCTGGTATTCTGCTGCCTGCTCTGTAATCGAACAGTACTCTGCAGTGGCTGTGCTGCTTCTGGCTTCCACTGCCACAGTTATCACAAGAAGTTCGCTCCTTTAGAGGAAAGAAATTGTGTAGAGTAAAAGATTTGTAACATATACCTGATGCAATATATACCTTGTCATTTCAAAAATGACATGTGAAGATCTACCACTGTAAGACAGTGTCTTTAAAATTCAGGGTGCACTTCCCTCCTCCCCAATTTTCTGCCTAAGACATGAAAATCAGATCTTGGTGTAAAACACCTAAAACACTTTCTGGAGTGACATCTTAGTAAATACTTTAAGAAGAAAAATGTTACTGGAATTAATCTTGTTCAATGTTCCTTCCAGACAAGTTAAATGAAAGTGTTTTGTGGAACTCCTGTTTCAACTTCATAGCTGATCAAGTTTGACAGGAGTACAGAAAATACTGGTTTTGTATCTTGCATACTCACTGTGGAACTGCTTGAAATCCCTTAATGTACATGCCTGTTAATTTTAGAAATGCATCTAAGTATGCTTTGGTGTTGATTTTGTTTTTAAGTACTATTCCTTCCCCTGTTGTTTTGCCTCTGTTTAATAGACCAGTTAGGTCAAGGAAGAAGGAAATACTGTATTTTTATTTTCTGCTTTTCACACTTGACAGGGAAATGAGGTGAACTTCAAGGAAATGTTTCAAAGGAAACTTTAGGAAATGTTTTAAACCCCAGGACTCAAGGATAAAAGAATGTGCAGGTATTTTGTGAATCCTGCCTCAAGTACAAAACTAGCTTGTTCTCATGGAAGATGTGCTGACAACAAGCATCTATCCCTGAGGTTACTTCTGTGTGAACTTGTCTGCTCATCTTAAGCTGGAAGAGAATCAGTTTCTTGGATAAGGGACAGATATGTTACTGAATTTAATCATGTTATTGTGGGTTAGCAATTTGCATCTGATCAAATGAGGCCACTTTACAGTGGGTATGCTTCGTGCTCTTGCCAGGTACATGTTAAAAATTAGCTTATTTTCAACTGAAGGCTGAAGGTTCTTTGTATTTCAATCTCTCGCCTAGTAAGGCAAGAGGAATCTTTTTCTTCTTCAGCTTACGTGGGTTCCTGTGAACTGAAGAGAGCTGCAGACCGAGGATTAGAAACCTTGTACAGAGGCTTTCTGTCTGTCTTTATCTGTTTTCTCATGTGTGTCACATGCCTTCTGAGAAGTTAAAGTACAACCTGGTTGGCAGAGAACTTTTGTGAGGAGAGGATGTTCCTGCAGTGGCAGCCCTAAGAATCAGAACTGAGTGTTGGTGATGAACATTTCTAGAGAGATATGTGCAAGATCATCTTTTACCCCAGGGAAGGCATTGCCTAGACTTAGTGTGGAGTGCAGATAGATACCTAATCCGTGAGCAGTTGGGACATTTGGTCAGTTGTGGTATGCCAAGCATGCTGTAGTTGCTTACATTTAAGGTGAAGTGATAAGGACAAAAATGGAAGGAACTGTCAATTTCTCAGCTGCTGATCCAAGAAGCTGGCTTAACTAGCTTCGTTCCCCTCCTCCAGTAGCATCTGAAGCTACGACTAAATCTCAGATTGGAAAACACTAATACTAGGAGATCGGTTAATAGCAAAATACTAATTACAAGTTGTATACATTTCGTTCTTGTTGGGACTTCTGCCTCTTTTCACCTCAGTCTTGACTGAGCTGTGTCTTGGACGCTTGGTCTTTCTCCATTTGGTAAACTGAGCACTGATGAAGACCTTTTGCCAGGTGAGATAAGATGACACTAGAGCTGGTTTTCAGCAGCATGCAGAGGGCACAGGCATGATGTGTCAGTTTTTTCATTCTTTCTTTTAAAACCAGCTGGGATGGGGAGGATTCTGACACAGGGGTGGAAAAGAGGCAACAATTGCTCCCTAGTGCCCTTTTAGCATGAAAGGAACTGAAAGCAGGCAAAAATCATCTGCATCTCTTACGACCTGCATAGCCAAGTTAACATCATTTTATGACCTGTGGTATTAAAAGAGTTTGTTAAATCTTGTGAGATCTTCATGAAGGTATGGTCTTCAGTGATAGCTGAGAGATTATTATCTCCTGTGTCTGGGTCATAACCAAGGTTTTTTCCCCTTGTATAGAAAGAAAATGTGAGATAAGTGCAAATAAATGGTTTATATTTTTTGCAGAGGCAAAAGCAGTTTTTGTTCATGTTTGTCAGAAATGCAGTTAGATTTGTCAGCAGTGAGTGATGGCAGCAAACACTCCAGCTTGCCTCAAAGAACAGCAACACATACAATTTGAAGCAGTAACAATATTTGCCACTGACAGGCACAGTTGCTTTTTTGTCGATATCTGGGAGCTCTAAAGGGTATAAATTCTAAACAACAAGTTTTTGATCAGAGTTTCTTGCACACTGAAACATTAGAGACACACATAACTGGAAATACAGAAGCTTCAGTGTTAGATCCTTCAGCAATTTACATGTGGACAACTTCTCCTGAATCTCGGTGCATATTTAGATCCCTTCTATGGGTTGTTTTTTCTATTATTCAAGATTATCTGAGCTGCCACAGCTCAAGAGTCTCCCTGAAGAGCTGTGAAGACCCATGTTGCTTTTCAGTGGTTGCAGGAGGTAAGGCTTGATGCTGCACCTTCTCCCCACTGCTTGTATCTGAGCCCTCTTTAGTCATGCTAATGCTTTTGAAAAAAGATGCACTGAGTCAGCAGGTATCTGTAAGGGTCTGATGACTGTGACTGTAAAACTCTGATGTGTTTGAGTGTTCTACCTAAGCGTTTTCAATTTATGCACATTGAAATGTCAAGAGTACCATCCATCCTGACTTGCGCAGAAACAGACTGATGAGATGTCAGCATCCTATGTGGATGGGGACAGGGTGATCACCTGCTCAGCATTTCATTTGGGCAAGATAAGTGCGAGATCCTGCAAAATTCAGAGTAAAATAATAACATTTATGACAGATACAAGTAATCTTGATTACTGTATCACTCTACTGTGATTTTTTTTGGGTTTGTTTTTTTTTTTCCCCCCCTCTTTCTGCTGGCACAAACTGGCACCGGTTAGGGTGGCTGGGGAACACAAACTCACAAACTCTTCTGACTTGTCCTGTGATGGTAGGAGCTGGCCAGCTTTTTTATGGTTCTGGATGATGTTGATGGTCTGATGTCTGGATTTTTTCCAAAGTCATTATCAGTGCAAGTTCTGTGTTTCACTGATTCTGCATCACAGGTAAAGTGGTGTTCTTTGCTTACTATTGAAATAGTTTAACAAGGACGTACAAATGGAAAAGGCAGGTAAGCAGGGGGTGTCAGTTTTGGTACCGATACGTATTCCACAAGGAATTTTGTTGTCTTCTCTCTTTGGAAATCACCACAGGAATTGAGAATGCCTGGCGTGACTGACTCAGTCTCTGTCTTTTTTGTGCCTTGTTTTATTTCCTGTTATCAGTAAAAATCACCACTGAGAAGATTCTGCTACTGTGAAGGAAAACTGCAGAGAGTATTTTAATAGTTTTACCGTCTTCTTTATACACTGGAATCTCACAGACATTTAGGGTGTTCCACACTTTCATCATGCAAGTTTAAATCTTCTCTCAAAATATGAGAAATTATTCCCTGAAATACCAAGATAGAAATGTAATGATGACAGTTAAGAGTAACTGTCAGTGAAACTTACCAGACTTTTTTTTTTTACCAGTGGGATGAGACCGAACTTTTAATACCACTGTTTTGTGGGCTTTCATATTGTGTAACTGAATATAAACTTTTCATTATTAACAGACAGTATTTTGAATGTTGTAAAGTATTGCCAGAATGTGTCTGCTCAGTAACTGTCCTTCCTAGGAAGGTGGGCACTATTTAAAATACTTGGTTTTGTCTACGAAGCCATGCTATGTAGTTAGCACTTTCTTCCTGAAGCAGTTTCCCAGTAGGTGAATGTACAGTGAGACATCATCTCTCTGTCCCACACTGCAGCATGCAAATTAAAACCAACACATTTACATTTTATCAACAAAATGAAGAAGAAAAACATATCGGTGACTGGTGTGTAAGTGAACCAGATCTTGTTTTGTTTCTGTGGATATCAGTTGGCAACGCAGAAGTAATGACGGCTTTTCTACAATTGCCGGACATGGAGACAGGTGTTGTGCAGCCCAACACTTGTTTGTCAGTTTCTTCTACGGTGGGACAGTATTCATGAGAACAATTTTTGTAGGCAAAAAAATAAGAACAATTGCTGCCACTTTTGAGGGGCTATAATAACAGCTGACATGACACCAAATGCAGCAGCCAAAAATATCTGTGTGATGAATGTGTTCTGCATAAGCAGGAAGAAACAAGGTTATAGAAAGTTTTTATTGGAATAGAAATAACAGACCTGTGGACTATTTGAATTATATTATTATTTTTTTTATTTGGAGTATTGTCTCTGTGGACCAGATACTAAGTCCTTTGTATTTGTGTTGCAAAGAACAGCTTCCCCTGCTTCTGTCTTTGACCACGATTGCCAGCTAAATGATTACTTTCCTAAAGGTGAGGAATGACCTGGTGCTGCCAGGTGCTGCCTCTCACCTGAGAAGTTTTTTTTGGCATCTGAGCAAAGCTACGATGGTTCCAGCAAGTGAGTTGTATCAAGCTCCCTGCTATGCTTTCTCAAGATCTCTTTAAAGCATTGGTAACTGGCAGGATTTTGTTGTCACTTGTGCCCATGCTCCTCATGACAGGGTTGAGACTCGAATTTGAGAGGAGGCAGTTGTGGAGTAAACATACTGTGTTACTACTCTTGACAAAAATTTAATCTCAGTGGCATTTTCAGTGAAGTATTTAGTTGATTTTTTGTTAGAAATGGATTATTTACACAACGGCTGGGCAGGAAGTAGAGTGGTAGTCACAGAGCAAATACTCTGGGGAGTAAAATTCACTACCTAGTAAATGGATGCAGCTCTGCTGGATTCTGAAGGTTAATTCACTTGTGACAGCAAATTTACTGAGCCCTTGTACCTGTTAGTGGAAGCCGTTTCTTAGTCCAGGGTCTCTTGTGAAAAGTCAAAGACTGTTGCCAAAAATACATTGCCTCCTTCATGTATATCTGCCAGTTTTATTCTTCTGTATTTTTACATTTTCTGGATCATATTTGTAAATGCCACAGTGTTTGTGAATGCAGTGAGAAATTTTGAGCCTGAGCATTTTCAAAATACCTTATGTATTTGATAAAGCTTCCAAATTTGTGATGAATATATCTGCAATTTACTTTGACCTTTTTTTTTCCTAATACTGAACTTTCCCAAAGCAAATGGCATGCCCAAGATGTGGGCTTTAAATTAACTGTGTTGTTAAAGATTCTATGTGCATCATGATTTGAAGGACTGAAGAAATGTCTCCTCTCTTACAGAAATGTGTTTTGAAATTACAATTTGTAGCGCTTTTAACTGCAACTTACTAGGACTGTTTGCAAAATGTGCAGAAGCCAGATAAACCTGCAGAATTTGCATGTCAAAAGTGAAGCAGTTGATCAAATGCTTTCAGCTGGGGTGTGGGCAGCTCTATGGAGAGGGGAGAGAAAGAATGAAATGGATAATACATAAGGATAATTCAGTAGCTTTATACTTGTAGCTCTTGTGAGTCAATAGCTCAATTCAAGAATGTTAGTAGTAGCGAAAACCTTGGGACTCAAGCACATTAAGTGTTAAAACATGGCTGATGTTTTTTGTGTATTCATGTTTACTTATTGAGAAAACATATCTTGTGACTTAAGTTTCATATTATCTTGATTTGAATATTATAGGGCTTTAGTATTCCCAAACTTTCTGTCATTACAGCCTTTGACAAAAATGATACACTAACTCGGGCTTTTCTTATGGTCTCTCTTATTTCCTCTGTCTTTCTTGAGTGCACTAATCCTAAAGTTTTTGAAGTTTCCTGTCTGCCTAAGGTATTTCTTTCACATGTCCACAGGTTTAGGCATGCACTGATACCTATATTTATGTATTTGTTTGAAAAACAAAAAAAAATCAAGAATACTGTGTATTGTAGTAGCTCCTCATTCTGCTTAACACATTTCAGATACATTCACTGCTATTTGTTTAAATATTTAGTGTGAACTGATTCTTGCTTTTCAGAATACTTTAATATGAAAAGGGCTTTAATCCTCAGATAACTTGCCCTCTGCCATTAAAGATACATTTTTCACACCAAAGAAAAAGAAGATTCAGCTGCTGGCTCTGTATTCTATTTTCTGCTTTTGTCAAAGATCAGGGTAGTAGGTAAGTAGTGCCTTAAGCCATGTTCCTATACATATGTTTCTTTTTCATAAAGTGATTGAAGTAATTTTAAAAAACACAACCTCTAAGAATTTTAGGTTGTCTTCCTCAGATTTAAATATAGGAATCATTCTTGTAGGTGAATTATGGAGTCCCCTGTCATCTGAAAAACTAGTCTTGGGTATTTTTTCTTTGCCAGCTTATAAAAAACATCTGGCTAGTTTTGACATTTGTCCTTTTTCTCCTTTTCCATTACTCCTTTTTTCTTTCTGATCTTACCAGCATTGGTGGTATTTTTTTCTGACCCCTTTTTGTAACTAGGCATGTGTAGTTCCTCTTTCACTGCAAAGAAAGAAGTCAGCACAAAAATTAA
Source organism: Aleadryas rufinucha (assembly GCA_013397815.1). Classification (NCBI taxonomy): domain Eukaryota; kingdom Metazoa; phylum Chordata; class Aves; order Passeriformes; genus Aleadryas; species Aleadryas rufinucha. Next base: position 342,122 of record VZTH01008251.1, on the reverse strand, counting down.
AAATAACTTGATTGGCCTTTTCACTGAAACTGAACAACTCTCTGGTATTTAGGCTGATACTCTGAAGAAAAGTATTGAAAAGTGGCCTGTAACTGACTTGTTTCAGGTGTTGCTTATTATTTCCTTCATGGTAGTTGCCTGAAATAATTACATAGTGTCTTTTTTAATTTGTGAGGTTTTGCTTTCAGTCATTACAATGAAAATTCAGTTTGTTTATGTGAAACTTCTAAATGTTCTAATTGACAAAATTGGGATTTTATACAGTTATCTGAATGCGTTGTAATTTTTTGGAAAGCTGATGCTCAATTATAGAGTGTTCATACATAATTGAGATACTCAGGATTGTAGTTAACACACGTTTAAGGGTTTGCAAGGTTAAAAGTAAGCATTTTCGTGATATTTAAGAATATACCTTTTGTGGTATGCCATGCTAGTAAAGTACAATATACAAGGAGCAGAAATGAAAGTCTTTTCCTGGGATTGTTCTGAAGTCATGGTTTGTGACAGTACTCTTTAAATAGAACAATTTTTAGCCTAATGTAGTGAATCTGTGTGTTCAAGTTCAAACACATAAATTGGCATGTGGATTCCAGTTAATAATCAATAGCTAAGGAGTAAAAGAAAAACGGAAACTTGTCATGAATTGACAATATGTCTGAGAGATCTGTCTGTCAGCAGAAGGTGCACATTAAAGGCCTGAACCAGCTAACTGTCCTGCATGGAGTCCCTAATCCCGCAAGGTATTTAAAAATATACACGTTTTTCTGGATCAGAACACGACACTCAGTAGTGTCAGCTAGGCTCTAGCACAATGAATGGTCTGGTCCCAGTTCATTTGGTGCTCATCTGGAAAGGTTCTCTAAGTCAAGGGTCAAGGTCACTGAAAAATCTGCTGCTTAAGTGTACAGATAGAATCATAGAATGATTTGGGTTGGAAGGGACCTTAAAGGTCAGCTTGTTTGAACCCCTGTGCCGTGGGCAGGGACCCCTTCTACTAGACCAGGTTGCTCAGAGACCCGTCCAACCTGGTCTTGGACACTGCCAGGGGTGGGGCAGCACTGCTTATGTGGGCTCCCTGTTCCAGTGCCTCACCACCCTTACAGCAAAGAATTTCTTCCTAATATCTAATTTAAACCTACTCTCTTTCAGTTTGAAGCCATTCCCGCTTGTCCTGTCACTGCAGTTCCTAATGGAGAGAGAATCCCTCTCTGGCTTCCTTGTAGACCCCGTTTAGATACTGGAAGGCTGCTCTGGGGTCTCCACACAACCTTTTCCAGGCTGAACAGTCCCAACTCTCCCAGCCTGTCTTCAGAGGAGAGGTGCTCTAGTCCCCTTGCCAACTTTGTGGCCCTCTGGACTTGCTCTAGCAGTTTCCTGTCCTTCTTACGTCAGGGGTACCAGAACTGTACACAGTACTCCAGGTGGGATCTCAGGAGAGCAGAGGGGCAGAATCACCTCCCTTGACCTGCTGGCCATGCTCCTTTAGATGCAGATATTGAGAATGAATAATCCTTTTGAAGTCAGTGTGCTTAAATTTATGCTTATAACTTCTATGCTTAAGTGGATCAAAGGGTAATTCTAAAAAGATACTGTTTATATTCTTTAATTAAAGATCATTCTCATGATATGTGCTAATATCTGTTTTGGGGGGGAAAGAGAAAGCCAGTAAAAAGGATTTAAAATACTGTAAATTTTCTCCCTCTGTTTTTATTAAAATATTGTTGGTTTTTTCCCCCAGAGAACATGTAAAATATATATTTTTTTGGCGGTATTTCTTTGTTTATTTCTCATATTCTTTGTTGGAAGAGAAGTTAAATTATTTTGACTGCAGGGTGTTTGACATTCTTTTTTTTCTGGTGGAAAAACTTCTTTTGTGCTCACTGAAAGATGTTGCATTGTGAATGTAAGTAATGTGCAAAAAACGTATACTCGGAGCTGGCAGTTTTATAACCAAAAGTGACACGTACCATTTACCCAAACAGCTCTGAGATCCCACTGTGTTTTCAGAGTTACCTGATCTATTGTCAGAAAGAGGCTAATAATTATATATCATAGTAGAAGGTACAGTCTTTGTCAGAGTGGAAATACTGAGAGGGTTGGTTTTTTTATATTTTTTTCAAATTTTTCTTTCATGTGGATCCTAAAACTCACACACTTTTCCCTACTGCATATTTGACTGTAATAGCACTGAAAGCAGAAGTTATCACTGTACAAAATAGTGTAGCATCTTGGTTGAAATTAATAAGAATTTTCTGTTGAATTTGTTGAAAGTGCTGTTGTCAGTTGGGAAAGCTGCAAATTTGGCTTAGTTTTTTTGAAAACTGGATTATGGCATTGGATGGAATGACAGGATCACCTGTTGAGAAAGAGGGATTAAACTCTCGGGCTGTTGCTGTGAATTGGCATTGAAAGGAGGAAAACCAGTGATGCTATTTTTGTGCCTTGTTCCCTAATTCCTAGGTAGTTTAAAATACGTATGCTTCTGGATATTCCTTCCTACTTTGATTTTGTATTCCAGTCTTTCTGTTTTTGTGAACTGCTGATGTCTGTACTTCGAAAATGCTTTGGCAACCGGGAGGTGTTAATGAAATTAAGTAATAATGGAAATATTAGAATTCCCAAAGCAACTTATAAATGCTCCCAGACAAGTCTTAATGTTTTCTTCTTTGTTGATCAGAAAAGACGACTTTGAGTTCATTAGTTTGTTTCATCTTCAGGAATGGTTTATAAACCTTAAGCATTCCTTCTTTAAAGCAAGGTAGGTATTAATTATTTTGTGAGAAAAAAAAATGGGGCAGACATTGGTTGGTGCAAGATCATGGTAAAGATCTGCTTTGCAGTTGGAACTCTCATGTCTTATTCTCCAGTCAGTGAAACACTGTAGTCTATAGTCTTTCCTGTATGAAGTAATTTATAAGATTTCTCTTTAATAGTTGGTTAGAAAATACAAATAGAAGAAAAAGAGGCACTTTTTTTTTTCCAGAGAAAAAGCTACACTTACTTGTGTGAATACAATATGTAGGAGAGGTTGTAAATCCACATGCTCACCCTTAAAAGCATGATCCACTGTCAAATGGATCATCCATGGCGTAAGCTGAATAATAATAAAAAAGGTGAATAAACTCAATATTATTCTGCAGTATGATATTGTTGTAAAACTCTTCTAGTGCTCTATAGCTTTCCAGTCAGTTAAAAAAACCAAATAAATACTCTGTTTACATACAATATTCATATGTCTTTAAACAGACTTGAGTATTTCTGTGGTAAAGAACATTGGTGTATAAGTCATTAAACCCTATGGATATTTGTGTATGCTAGTTTCCTGTTCTACTGGTGCATCTCAATGTGTTTATTGAAGATTTCCTTGAGAAAAAGTCTCGAGGGAACATCATTTGAACATAAATGTTTAATCAGGGGAGAGAGGGGCATTATTTTCGTAATGAAAATGTCATCTTTCCCCTTGAACTGAGGTGCTGCATAAAAGGTAGACAAGAATAAAAGCACTTTTGGTTGTTTGATTTTCCAGGGGCAAGTTTATGATCTGCCATTGCACATTTTGGGAGCTGATAATCTGTGAGCCCAGTTGCACAGAAGAGAGGAAGCAATTTTTTCCTTTGCTTGTAAAACCAAGGATTTACATTTAATCTTGTAAAAATTCTACTCTGCCAATACTAAGACATGAACACCAAGGTGCCTGAGCATGTACAGAAGAACTGTACCAAGTTAGACTTGGCAGTGCTAGGATTATGGTTGGACTTAATAGTCTTAAGGGTCTTTTCCAGCCTGAATGATTGTATGAGTCTAAGTGCATCTGTAAGAGTCTCATTTAGCTATTCATCTTCACGCTTCCTCCTAATGTCCCAGTAATTTGGACTACGCTGGAGAGAGCTTTGAAACCTTTAGGTTTGGCTTCTGCTTTACTGAGCTTCTGGAGTTACCTTTTTGATGGTGATGGACTTAAATACCTCAGTTGCTTCCCCCATACTGTGTAACACAGCATTTGCCATTTGTTTTCTGTGTGAGCAGGTACTGCACTCTTTGCCCACAACCACCCTTTGGCTGCCCCTAAGCTGTGAACATCATCTGGTATAGCAGAGAGCTGTAAATAGTTTTTGCTTTAGGTTCTGCATTCAGCTATCAGCATCATGTTCTGCTTCTTTGTGAAACTGAGTTTGGAATGTATTTTTATGTAATTGATCCTTTTTGTGGTATTTCAAACTTGGAATGAATTAGGGCAGTTATGGGAAGAATTGGAATCTTCAAGGCAAAGTACAGGTGCAGTGAAAAATACCTATAAACACCTATAGGCAAACAGGTAGAATACATTGCTATGGAAACCTTATTAAATTGGCAGTGATGAGAATGCCACATTGATTAATGTTTCTTCATAAGATGTTTTATTAAAAGAAAAAAAGTAAAAATCACAAAACCTTATTCAATAAATAGGGACTATGCTGTGGTGTTCAAAGATGTGAACTAATATTTGCCCATTCAAGGAAATACTAACAAAATGTCACTTTTATGAAAGAGCAACTTAAAGGTCTAGTGGTTCCTTCATCTCCTTCTTTGCATACAGTATAGACTGTGTAAGCTTAATTTGAGATTCAGAATATGATTTGTGTGAAATAGCATTTCTAATTTGTATTCATTAAAAGTCAAATTAGGATATATAAACTAAGGAATGAGCAAAAAAATAATGGGGTGAAATTGTTTGAAACTGTTTTAATTATGTCTCATGTCATTCTGCAAACGTTTTAATTTCTTATATGGTGAAGTGCTTAATGAACATAAACAAAATGTGGTTTAATGTTTTATTATTTCTAGTTATATTAAAATGAGCTATTGCTTAAAAGGAAAACCAAGAAATTGTTTTCCAGTAATCCAAGTAGCTCTGCCTAAGCCCCTAGTTTATCTAATATTTTTGATTTCCATTTCCTCTACTAGCCTTGCTGTGTTCATGTTATTGTATTTTGGTATTTTTGTATGGCTTCATAACATTTCATTGTTTGTTTCCTGTAACAACCCTCAGCTATTGCAATGCATTTCTTTTTCTATTTTGACTGATTTTTGTTTTAACAGAGAGAAAAGGAATGGGGAAATAATGTTCAAACAGGAGAACTGTTTTTTTGGTGATCCTTGTGTCCCTGTCCTTGTCATTGCTCTCCATGTTCTTTGTGGTAGAGACCTGCTACACCTGGCCTGCACGTTGCTGGTCTCCTTCACACGTGTGTCGTTGGTCAGTGTCTTTTCTGAATCTGGAAGGCTGGAGCCCGACACCAAGGTCCAGATCCAGATGTTCCTGTACTACAGTCTTGAAAATCCACAAATCCATCCTTTTCCCTGCTTTTAGAGCCACTGTTGTTCTTTGAGGAGAGCTCATCATTGGATTGTCCATTGACCCTCTGCTGTTGATTTACCCTTTTATTAATTTTCCTCAGATACCCACCCTGACATTGATCATAGACTGCTCATCTCTTCGTTATCACTAAAAGTCTGTACTGATTATGCAAGAATAATTAATCTCATCAGTTATCTCTCTTTCATGTTGGTTGTCAATTTTTTTTTTCTCTTTCTTTCAAAGATTTTTTTTCCTAGTTTAAATGTATTCCTAGTCCTTCCTGGTTCACATGAATTGATGGAAAAAAATCCAGCTGGAGTCATGGAGTTAAGGAAAATCGTAACTCATCCATGAACATTTCTTTGAACTCAGTTCACTCACTGATAAAGTTTATCATACCTTTTTTATTTAACTGAATTGCATATATCTGCTCATGTGTACTTTGCTGACTAAAGATTTTTGTGATTGTTTGGGCTAAATGTTTGAATTTGCCTTCGATGTGATGAATATATATAATTTTAATTTATGTACCAGTCAGTTAACTTGATTATTTAGGAGATGAGTAGGAGAAGAGGATATGTATTTCTGCTTGTGTATAGGAGAGCTTGGAAAACCTGGGCCTTCTGATTGAGAGCTCTCGGTTCAGATTCTTTGCTGTTTAGCTGGAACAGGTTCCAGCTCCTCTTGCAGCTTGAGCTGCGGGTTTCTAAGCTCTGCCTCTGGGAATGGGGAAGCCCTGAAAGCCTAGATCGTTTCAAAATGTAAAGCAGGAGCTCTGGAGCCCTCTGTCGCTAGGTGCTCTGCATGTTGGGATATCCTAAAGCCGTATATCCAGCAGCTCAACATGGGAATTACCAGAATTCATATATGTCTGGATTTTTAATATAAGTTGAGGTTATGTTGTTTCTTCTTTTTTCCTTGAAACATTTATGTTTTGATGAATTAGTAATTGGAAAAAATTTAATTGTCATTGTAAGGATCGATAAAAAATAATATGACTGGCAAGATGTGGACTTTACTGTTTGAACCTGGAAGCTTAAGTTCAGTGGCACTTTAGAGAGAATGCAATGAAGAAAATTACCATCTGATCATATCTGAAAAGTGTACATCACTGATGATGAGAGAGATGACTTCTAGGAAGATAACCAAGTATCAAACACCATGTAAGTTGGAACAGTTGGGATTGCCTGCTTGAGACAGTGCCTGTGGTTGTCTTTCTGGAAGTAGGATAGATGATTTGCTATGCCTTGGACTGACTTCCTCACGCTGCCAGCCCATCTGCACGTGTTGTGAGTGGTGGAGCAGAAGTGAGCATGGCTCTTGCAAAGCCACTTTTGTCTCTCGTCTTTAATTGGAGGTTAACTGCTCCCGAGAACGTGTGTGTTCAACAGCGGGCAGAGCTGAGCCGCTCTGGCAGCGTTCCTGCTTCGCTGATCGCTTGGGAGCAGCAGGGTGCGAGTACTGTGGCAGCCGTGGTATTAAAAGTTTAAGATTTTTTGTGAGTAATTATTTATGAAAGTAAATAATAAATCAATGTACTAGCTTGTCTGTTTTTTTGATTTTACTCAGCATCTGGCTTTGTCTCTGGCCTGGTTTGTAGCATGAACAAGCGCACCCGGCAGTACCGGGCAGTGAGCTCTGTTTTAGCAGCTCGATGGGCACTGATTGCTGTACTTCACACCCAGCAAGATGAGCAATTTCAAGGAATACCTACAAAGCTTAATAGTTTCAACTGTTGATTTACTTGAGGTGTTGGAAAGCTTTTTCCACTTGAGATTCTGTGCACATGATTTGTCATTCTGGGTCTTTTTCCTTGCTTTCTTCTTCCAGCTCCCTAATAGCAAGGAGTCTCTGAACTGCTTCCCCTCTTGCTTCTCACCTATTCGCCTTTTTTCTTTCTCTGCCACTCTTCTTTTTTTTCCCATTTTCTGCCATCTTTTATCCTTGTTTCTTCAGGTCTTTCTTGAGTTACCTCTTTAGACATGCATTATAAAGAATGCACTGTACCGAGGGTGAAGACAAGTGAAATAAGATGAATGCTTGTTATCTGGGCATAACTTATGACACTTTTGCCCACCACTACCAGAATAATATATGGGCAAACTACTGCATAGAATCAAGAGGCAAAATGCTAAAAACGGACTGTAAAGGTAGTTTTGTCTAGTGTTATTCAGCCTGTGGTTCATGAATCACTGCTGGTCCATAAATCACTATATAATGGTCCTTGAAACAGCTACAGCATGCCTCAGGCACACACATGCTCCCACACACTCAGCAGGATTGTGTACGAGTACAGGGGCAGGCACAGTCAGCAGCTGGCTCCCAGCCTGGTTGTCCAGGCCTCATTAAAATGTTTATTGCTGTCCAGTTCTGAACTTACCCAAGTTCTGTTGTTTTACCCAAATATTAGATATCCCTGTTCTCAACTTTCTGTGATGCCAATACTTAGTTAAACCTCACACTTTCCTTGCTCAGCTGTCTCTGGCTTGCAGTCCAGATCTGTTTCTGCAGTAAGTTATAGGTCTAATATCCTGTCTATTAGTAGAATAGTTCTAGACATCCTGGTTCCATAATATCAAGTTTTACAAGTTTTGTTTGTGATTTTCCATACATATGTGGCTAATATATTTTTCCCTACTTTGCTCTGTGAGTTGTTGTCCTATATTCTTCATGTTTGCTGTCAACCTGCTGGTAGTATGGTGGTCATAAGGATCACTGTATTTTATACGTTCTAGCACCGACGTTCTGTATCTGACTGTAAAACTTCTGGCAGTAATCCTTGGAGAAAAAGTTCACTTTTGTCCTTGTAGGCTTGGAAAATAGTGGTCTTAACGAGTTTGGGGCTTATTCTTTCTTACAGGCATGCATCAGAAATCTGAGAAATTAACATGATAATTCTTTCTGGTGAATGAGTCTAAGTACCTTGTTTTGTGATTGGTTTTGTACTGTAGCTAAATTCAGGTAATTTTCCAAGACACATTTCTGATGCGAATTTGAAGTCCTTAGCCTAAAGTGTGTAAATGGGAGGATATTCTAAAGAAAAGGTGCTAGCTATTTTGGAAAATAAGAGTTCAAGTATATTCACTTATTTCAAGTATGATAAAATCCTTCCAACTCTCTGACCCAGCTGGTTGAAACAAGAACAGTAGGAGCAACAATCACCCTGAGGCTGTTAATTAGCACAGATTTCAGTGCAGTTAAGATTTGGCAAAGAAACAGATACCTACAGAAGTCCTATGTTGTGAATAAGTAGCAACAGTAATAATAGGCAGTACTAATAATGAAAGCATTGCAGGAGAAAGTAGTTCCTGCAGAGTTACCAGAAGCTGATTTTCACTGTATTAAAGGGATGTCATAAAGAATGAGGTCATCTGGTACAAATTCTACTGTCTGCTTTTTCTTCCTGCATGGTAAGGAATAGAATTCAACCTTCCTCTTCCAAGAAGAGGAATTCAACAATATTAAAAAACCATCATGAACAAATCCAGGTGTTCTTGCTTTTAACCTTACAAGGTGAAAGAGTTATCTAATGCAAAAAAACCCCACTTTCTCATAAAGGCCAAAACTCAAATTAAAATTCCTGGCATCCAGAATGAGCAGGAAGTGATAAAGAACGCTTTTAGTAATTATTTCCCCATCGGACCTGCAAAGGAACCTGACATTACTCTACACTCTGCTTTGGGAGGATATAATTAAATTAAAATAGGAGCTTCTGAATAAAACAGACAATGTGTGAAACCTTACAGGTCTGAAGAAGAAAAACTATTTCATATTCATTTCCCCAAAGTAATGGAGAGAGGCTTTGCTCACAAAAGATACTCTTACACCAACTGCATGAAGGGGGAGATTTGTCCTAGGAAATAAATAGATAAATAAGTGGAAGTTTTCAGGAGTAATGATGGGGTATCAGCTGTGCTCCAGGCATTAGTAGATTCTGCACAGGTTTTTCAGGGCTCCTAGCCTGAAGACCACAGCCACAATGTAGTTGAATGTCTGGATTTCAGCAGTCCTGGTGGTGTTCAAGTCAGCTTCACAAATTGGTGCTTTGTAAGTATATGTTTTCTTGGTGGTGCCTTTCCAGGAGTGTTCTTGGACGTGTCCAGATGGTGTGAATAGAGCAGGACAGATTTCATGGCTTGGTCTCAACATGCAGCAGTGTCCACTGGTAATGAACATGCATCAACACAAGAGGTTGAATCTTGATACTGGCTCAGCTGACAGTAAAATTTTTTAAATCTTCATCTTAATATTATAACCATGCTTTGGGAGAGAGGTGGAAATACTAGAGAAGCGTAATCAAATTTCATACATACTGGAGGCTGATTGGAGCAGAGATGTACAAATTAATACATCTTTGAGGCAGTCATTAAAATTACATGTTTCATTTGATGGGGTGAGACCTGGCACGTGTGGGCTGGCAGTCAGCATGCATGTAGCTCTGAGCTGGTCACAACATGCACTAGCCTGCCCTGGTAGGGATGTTAAAAGGGGCGTGGAGACAAGCTTCGAGTGTGGAAAAGTGTTTGTAGTGGTGAAAGGGGCAGAGGGGAGTGTGTGGAATTTGAGGAGGGGACTTGATCAGTGGGGAAGCAAATTCATGGTTGTTCAAATTCATGTACCACTGCTGCTTGTACAATTGATTGTGTTATGTCCTACAGCTATCATCCTGCTGTCAGTTGTTGTACTTTCTGCATTTACAAAGGCAGAATCTGCCTTTATCACAGGTCTCAGGGAGGAAGATGACTTTCCTGTTTCAATTTTGGTCTTTTTTTTTCTTCTCCAAAATGTTTTTAAATTTAGGTGCTCTTTAAAAGCAAGGTGTGAATTCAGACTATTGTGTTATATTTATTATGCAAAATTTTACAAAGTGAGCGAAGTCAAGATTGCCTTAGAAAAAGGCAGTAGTCAGACTGCACTGAGTGCATATGTTACAAACATTCCTTAATTACTGTGGATATGTGGGGTATATATTCCTGTATATCAAAATTATCGTCTAATTTTTTGGCCACTGCTGACATGCTCCCCCAGTCTGCTTATTTGATAGCAGCATTAGGTAAAGGTTTTCTTCACTGCTTCCCTTGCCTCAGTTGCAGGTTCATTCAGGCTTTGGCAGAGTGCAGGGAATCCCTGCAGGCAGCTGTTTTCAGGCTTTGGGAAAAAGAGATGGAGACTGCATAGGACACGGTCAGTCTGTCTTGAAACTGAGGTGCAGGGATTTCTTGGGGGGGAAATGAAGGGTTACCTTGAAGGCAGTGTTGCAGGAGGACCAGTGCATGGGTAATCGCTCTGAAGTCCTGACTCCTGTAGCCTTCAGCCCTCTCCTTTTAGATGTTCTTGATTTATACTGGCTCCTGTTTCAGTGGCTCCCTTTCTGTTTTCTGAGCTTCTGCAGTGCTCTTGAGCACTGTGCTACAATTTGTATGTTTGGGTTTTGTTATGGCACCACTTACCTCATGGGCAGAATGGGTTTCCCTGTGTCCCTTTTAGCTCCTGATCCATTATCTGCGGCTGCTGCAGACATTTTCTGTCTTTGTCCGCGTAGTCCCACGCTGATGGGAGTGGGTGGCCTATTCCAGGCTTGGGTTCCCTCAACAGATTTGCCTGTGAATGGTGGGTCCATGGACAAATTTCCCCAAATGAATGGACTCTGCAAAAATACTGATTTTTGACCTCTGTGAGAGCTTTAATGGACGTGTACAATTTAAGATCTAAGTGAGGTCTGTCTGTGAGCCATTGCTGTGCAAGCCTGTGCAATCCAGGCTCTGCGATGACCCTGCTGGAGCAGGGAAGTTGGACCAGGTGACCCATGGTGATCCCTTCCAGCCTCACTCATTCTGTGATTTCATAGGGTTTCTCTGGAAAATCTATGCAATCTCCAGTACAGAGCCCTCTCTGCTGGGCTTCAAGTGCCCCGAACTGAAAAGGAAGTATCTAAAGCTTTCAAAAGAAAATGTTGCCTGAAAAGAAAGTTAATGTTTTATAAAGGATTCATCTTTTCTCAGAATGTCTATTAAACATAAAAATAGAAAGAATTTGTCATTTAAATCTGAATATACCATGAGAAATTTCAGCTCACCAGTTAAAATCCAGCAAAGCAAGAGGCACATAAAAGCTGTGTCAGCTTTAATCATTGGCGCTGATATCAGTTAGAATAAATATATATATTAGTGTTAAAACTGGAAAGGTTTTAGTCTGACTCAGAGTGGATTGGCTTCTCCTGCTACCTGAGCAGCTGATACTTATGACATCAGTCCTGGTTTCCAGAGGGAGAGCTGAGATAAAGTTGGTGTGTTATTTCTCAGGAAATAAACGAGCAAATAGGAAATTTCTTTCTACATCATCATTAATAGAACTTGCAGAATGCTTATTGCATAGGTTCTGGTAGTGTGCTTGACAATACAGTATAAATTGCATTTGAAATTAATATATATAGATCTGATGCAATCGTTTCAGAGTGCTTTTTTGGGAAGTGATCCTTCAGGTCCTCTAGAAATTCAAGGGTCTGCTGAGAAATGGAAACAAGGAAGGGCTAGATAAAGAATGAAACTTGGGGTAATGAAAACATCTGTTTTGTTTTTCTGTAGTCTTTTCATCCTACGTGTTATTTGAAAGTGTTTTATAATATTACGAAGCATAACATCCCAGGGTGCCCTTTGCGTGTGCTGTAGTGATGTAGGATGATTAGGCAGTCTGACCTCATGGAGGACAAATTGCACAGTGCCTGTGAGTCTTCGGAAAAACTTGCTTGTTAAAGTCATGTTTTGGATTCTAAATGCTGTATGTGGTGGCTCATTTGTTTTGCTTGGTTATTGCTTTGTTTTGTGCAATGCATTATTTGATGAATATTACTTTCAGAAACAGCAGTCAGAAGTTGGGAAAGGTGCAAAAGGAAAAAATCTTGTTGTACAACTCCTGCCCGATTTTGGAAAAGATATGATTTTAAATCATTAGATGGAAAAAAAAAAAAAAAAGAGAGACTGTGCTGCTGTAAAAAAACCAAACTGTTTTAGCATTTCTGAAATGTATAGTTATAAATATTTAGAAAATCAAGGACTTAGAAAAACGTGAGCTGGGTGACATCAGACGTGTTCTGTGTTTAATAACTTTTTGATTAACAGGTATAGTGAGTTAAGGACTCAGGACAGATTGTCGTAATTTCCTAATGTTTTTTAAGCAATTTAAGCATGTATTATTTGCTAACATAGCAAGCATTGTAGACCTTGTCTGTCTTAAATTTTCTCAAGAGTTTTTTAAGTGCTTCTACCTGTTAATACTGAGCACTGTTAGAGTCCTGGGGGAAGGTGCTGCTCAGCAATGCAGCTAATTTAGACCATACACAGTATTTTTATATGAGGGCTGGCTGCTGGCTTTAGCTGTCATCCTTGCTTACTGCTGGTAGTTTGAGACTAGACAAGCTGCAAACTCTGCTAGACTTGGGTTTGCATTTATAGACTGCAACTGGACTGCTGTGCTCTTGGGCTGGCACTGTTTAGCTTGTGCAATTTACAGAGCACACTTGGCTGTACTAGGTTGTTTCTTGTAGAGGCTAAATGACAGTTTCTAACATTTAGATCTCTCCTTTGGGCAGGCTTTCCTCTATTGTTCTCTTCCAAATCCAAATTCTGCGCTTCAGCTGGGCTTGCGTTCACCACCATGCACTGACAGTGTAGCCGGTCTCAGCTTCTACTAAGATATGCTTCAAAAATTCAAATTTTTGATTCTTCTCCCTTCAGGAAAAATAGCTTTACTGAAATTCATTTTTTTAACCAACTTTAGTTTCTGTAATTTCCATTGTGCTAGTAAAGACAACACTCTGCAGAAATATCTTACTAATTCTTTCTTGCATTTCCCAGGAAGGGAAAAACTAATAAAGTGGCTGTTCTGGTAGCTTCCATTTTAAGCAAATAAAGATAATCTATATGCCACTTAAAAAGAAAAGTACAGACTTCAAGTTTTTGGACACAGTTGTGCTAGAGTGGGTTTATTTCGAGTCATGCTTCTATTTGACTGGCTTCAACTGCTAGCATTGTGGTCAAAGTTCATATAGAATATTTTGTGAAAATGAGAGGCAGAAACATGTCTAATTAATAGACAGATACTTTGTGGTTTTAACTGTGTACTGGTTGGGTAAATTGAATTTTTTTTAGTTGTGGTCATGCAAATCACGTTGCTGTTGCATGCTTTCTATTTGGTTTGAGAGTGCAGTATGTATCTTGTTTGGAAAGAGGAGGTGTGGGTGATACTTCCAGGAAGGGATGCCATTCTACTTTGCACATAGGATTCATCAGGAGTCCCATCTGAGAGTAAGGGCTTATTAAAACGGTAGCTAGTGCTAGACATTGGTAAGATTTATTCTTACTTATTCTGAAATCAGCTACTTGTCATTTATGGGGACTAACCTAATTTCAGTGTTAGAATGGTTCATTAATTCCTAGCTTTCTCTATCATCACACTTAATGCTAGAGACTGCAAGTGAAATGTTTTAATGTTTTAACACCATGGGTACATTTCTTACTTCTTGTCAGTACTTGGTCACTTTGTATGTTTTTAATTTTTTATGCATTTATTTTTAATTAAACTCAGCCATCCACACAGAAATATGTCTAAGTGTATACAGAAGTTATTGGCAGCCCTCCTTCCCTGCCACATACCATTTGCTTTTTTCTTTTCCTTTTTTTTCTTTTTTCTTCAAGCTGGAAACAAAATTCAATTGGAAATTGAAGCAAGCTGTGTTTGCATTTTTGGAAGATGTGAGCACCATGCATGTGTGTCTTAAAGGAATGACGCTGTGCCAAGTGCTTTCAATGACATTTATTAGCTGAGTCTCAATACTAACTAGTTGCATTTCCAGGGCTTCCTATGCTCTGTTTTGAGGTACTACATGGTCTTTTTTCCCACTACTTCCCCTGTATATGTTGTAAAGCAATGAGTATCTTCACTGCTAGTTTGGATGAAGTAAATATTTTGTTTGCTGCAACCACCTCAAAAAAATTTCTGCTGCTCTTGCATCTTTCGTTTAAGCTTTTACAGGAGACCTGCTATTACTAACCATCTGGGAATATAAATGCAAGGGGGGGTGAGGGTAATGTTGCAAGTGTCCAAACCAGGAGCAGTGCTGAGGTCCTTATTTGCTCCTCCATCATGCTGAAATCCTGTCTGTCATTGCAGGATTATAGGTTACTATTTACCCCATTTTGGGTTTCTGTGTCTCTGCTAATGGTGCATAGTAATTCTGTTTTTCTTTGTTTGCATGGGAGAACTTTGGAAGATGATTTGTTGGAGAGGTGGAGTCAAGGTTTGTTTGTGTAAAGAATTCTACTTGTAGGAAGCTTTGGAAAATCTGGGTGGGCCTCTTAGGGAAATTAATTTCTCCCAGTTGTCCCCTAAACCTGGTGAGCTTAAGTTTATATCAGAGGGTTTTTCTTCAGTTGGGATTTAGAACAGAGCATTTTGTTGTACTTTCTTTAAAAATAAATAAATAATATTCAGAAAAGGTTTTCTAAAGAATATCCTGGTTTTAAATGTATTTGAATGCTGTTTTGCATTTAATTTTGGAAATGGTAATAGATAAATGGTCTATGATTATGTATGTTTGTTGTCTTCTCATACACCAGAGATCCTGCTTGACCAGACAGGATGTCTGTTCATTGAAAGCTGTTGTCAGTCAGTGGCCATTGTCTTGTAGATTTGCACTTTGAAATACTACCATTATTGGCAGTGAGTTTTGTGAGTGCATGTTTGCTGTTTCAAATACTTTTTTGTCCCCTTTCCTTTATTGTGTATTTACTTGCAGGCATTTGAATTGCCTGACTTCATTGAACTTGAGTTTGAAGTTGCTGATTCTGTGTCTTCGGTCTAGACTCTGTCCTTTTAAATAACAGTAACGAAGTGCTGTCAGGATGACTGTGTCGCTGTCTCCAGTGTGGGAAAATCGTCTCTGCTGCTTCCGAAAGCTTTGCCTGAGGTGGCTCCGTGTAATTGTAACATTTTAGATAATTGTTTGTAGTTCGTACTGCTGAGAACTGCTTGAAAATGAATAGATTGAAACCCCATCTCTCCCTTCTCTGCTTTGCTAATGACATAATGGTGCATGACTGGAGTTTTAAATATTTTTTGGGACAGATGCAGTTTGTGTCATTGTGTTTCTCTAAGGTGGATATGTTATTTGGAGAAGACCTGTATCTCCTGAAGTGTGGTGTGAGGAGGTATGAATTGAACCTCTTCTGTCACACAGGAGTTACATCAGACAAGGCAGGTGTTTTGGTGGGATTAATGAATCATGATGTTTGGTTTCACTCTCAGAGTCAGCTGGTATTCATTCAGAGGTTTATAGTGTTAACTTTTGTTTCCAGTAGAATCTGTACTGCAACGACTATAGGCAGTCTGAGGCTTCAAATCCCTCACTGAAAAAGTCTAGGCTATTCCATGTGGGATTGCTGCTAAAGGGTTATAGGAGCTGGTCCCTGTGCTATGTAAATGGAAGTGTGGGAGGATTCTCATGCATCTGTGCCCTAACCTTGCTTCACTCATTATCAGCTGTATCTGTTTAGCAGGGCAAAGAGTGCTTTGGCTGCACTGCTGCTCTTCTATCAATAGCAGATCTATTTAAACTGGCATTGTTTTCCCATTTCTCATTTGTCCAGCTGCCTCTTTCCACTTCCCCAGAGAAAGATGTTGTTTTTCCTTGTTGTGGCAGTTACTCTATAGGTTCTTTCCCTAACCTTGGTCTATAAAACCATCCAGGTTAAGAAAGAAACTTCAGACTGAAAAAAGGGAAGAAGCTTCAGTCTGATCTGTCTACGGTGTAAGAAAAGCATCAGCACTTTGTGGAGATGTCCTCTGTGTCATTACTATTTTTAATTTTTTTAAAAATCAGAATAAGAACAGAATGTAGGAATTACTCATGTTGAGTCAGACCCAAAGTCTGTCTAACCCCATATGCTTTCTGACAGTGGCCAAAAGTGAAAAGCTTGAGAATATTACAGCAACAAGGTAATGACCCCACCATCTGTCTTCTCCCACCCTTCAGTGGTATGTGACTCAAGATATTTTCCTGACATAGGGGTGATTTCCATGTGGATATTGATTGTTACTGCATTTCTCTCCTATAAATCTGTTGGGCCTCTCCTTAAAGCTGCAGGGTTTTAGTAGCCACAGTATCTTGTGGCAGAGTCCTATGAGTTAGATCAAAGTTGTGTGAATACTACTGGCATTTGTTCATTGTGAGCATGCTGCTGCTGGTCCCTAGCTCTTGGGCTGCAAGAGGTACGACTCTTCATCCAGGCTGTGCTGCCTGCGAATTTTATCAGCCACTGTTACATCCTGGCTCCTTCATCCCCTGTCCAGGCATTAGCTGCTCAGCCATCGATTGTGTGGGGAGAGGACCAGAGCTGTAGGCAGCATTCAGGGTGCAGGCCCGCAGTGGGTTTAATGGCAGTGTTAAGCTTGTCTCCGTTTTGTTCTCTCCTCTGCATAGCTTCTAATAACCTGCTGTTTTGTTGTGAGTGCTAAGCATTTAGCTGATGGTTGCCTGAAAGCATCTATTTTGTGTTGGAGGAAAATACATCGTGCTGGGTCCGACAGCCCTAGAGAAGCAAGGCAGCTGCTGCTTCATGCCTCAGGGCCAACCAGTGTTGAGGCAGAAATGTATCCCCAGCAGGCATGGGTGTGCGCTGTGTGTGTATGCCAGGGATAAGGCAGGCAGAGAGAGCACTCAGTTCTGTTTGAGCAGGAAGGAGCTCTGGGAGTGAGAGTATGTGCATACACATGTTGGAGGAGCTGCCTAGCAGCTGAGCTCAGATGCTGGGTTTGCTCAGTGGCTGTCCTGGTGTCCCCAGTTGCTGGCACCTGGACATACGAGCTCCCTGGTCCCACAGCCAACAACCCAGGTGCTCTCACCTGTGGAGACATGCAGGTGTTCTCAAGCTCACAGGTGGCCCTCGAGACCCACTCTAAACCCCTTGCTCCCAGCCACTTCTGCTCTCCAGCTTTGTCTTTGTTAGCACTCACATGCTCATAAACTTGATACAGTCAAAATGCCATTCCCTTTCATCCCACCATGTGCCCTACACCCCAAGGCAGAAACAGTCCTTAGTTGGAAAGGTGATGAGGGGTAGCTGCTTCCTGCTACTCACCTTGCTGGGTTCATGCCTGGACACTGTGGCTGAGATTCTCCTGGGACAGACTGGGTGTTACTCAGCTGGAGTCTTCCTCTGGGGTCCTGCCTGCGTCTCTTCCTCTGCTCCTCTGCATTTGTTGAGATTGGATTTGGATGGGCCTGGCAGTTGTCTGGAGATGTATTATTTGTGCACATGAAACAAGGTTATAATCTCAGAATTATACTTCCAAGTTGAGTAGGATTGGAGCCCATTACTTTATCTGTGACATGAAGATTGACTTTTTTCCAAGTGCACGGCCTTTTGTAAATGTAACTTTTAAACTTTTTTTTTGCAATCAACTCATATTTTTACTTTCCTGGCTAATTTAAATATTGTCAACAAATCTTGCACCCTAGTATTCACCTTTTTTTCCTAGTTACATTAAAAGTATACTGAGTAGCATAGGTCTTGCTCTTAATGCAGCTCTGCCAAATTGCTGATGGCTTCCCTCTAACAACAGATCATCATCTTTTTGATTTTGAAAAATTATCTATGCAAGAATCAATAAGGTACTGTTTCTGTCTAGCAAACAAAGAAGTTGTCTTTATTTTCAAGTTTTTTCTGGTGTAGTATTAGGCTTGTCATTGGCAATGATGCTTCTGTCATTTTCTTTTGGAAATTATTTCATAATAGCTTTCATTGCTTTTTTTTGTCAGAATTTATGTACTCAACAATTTCATTCTGTCATTCATAATAATTTCCCCAGCCCTTGTAATTTTCTGAATTAGTCCTGTCATCCTTCAATGTGACAAGATTCCTATGTACCTTTGTTAAGCAGATGAAATATATTCAGCTTTTCTGACTTTTCCTTATAAATTCAGTGCTTCTCTCACTTCTCAGGTCTTAAGGACTTCGCCCCATGATCCAGCAGAACTGAGTATCTTGTTCCGTCTGTGTTCTTTTCTATTTGCAGGAAATGCACCTCAGAGCAGTATTACACAATGACCCATTCTGGTTTTTG
Organism: Aleadryas rufinucha; assembly: GCA_013397815.1. NCBI lineage: Eukaryota > Metazoa > Chordata > Aves > Passeriformes > Aleadryas > Aleadryas rufinucha. The sequence goes on along the minus strand of VZTH01008251.1, from coordinate 323,665 downwards.
GACAAGTTTGATGTGCCCTATTAGTAAACTTTGTTTTGAGTGTTAGTTAAATATGTATGTATGTAATTTTTTTTAAAAAAGTTATATTTGCCCATGTTTTGCTTAGGGAAAAAGCCTACTGGCATAGTACACTAATTATGAGAAGGCATTGCCTTCTTTTTTTTAGAAAATTATTATAGTAAGCACAGTAGCCATACAAATAAAGAATTCATGTATTCTTCCCTATTTACCACAGTAAATGAATTTTTTTTTCTTGACAGTTTCTGCAGGTGTCTGCTTTGAGAAAATTAGGTTTTGTGTTATCATTTTCTCCTTTATGAGCATACTCAGTTCTGATCTTTTTCCTGAATTCTTCACAGAGCTGTTGTTTTCAATTGAATCTATAATTAAATATGTCTCTCTTGATCATTCCATATCAGATCCATATCTGTAGTCATTTGACTTTATTTTCTTCAGCTTTTAAGGATATTGCTTGTCAGGATTTTTGTATTTCTGTAGTGTATCTGCAGCTTCTAGTCAGTCCTTTCTGAAGTCCTTCAAATTCTGCTGTGGGAACTGCAGCAGGGCAGTGAATCACCTCGTGGCTGATGTATGCAGCGGCTGGCAGCAAAGGCTTGGCTGGGTTAAAGTCCTTTGCACAAATAACATTCATTAAGGAGATTTTTCTTTTTTCCTAGCCCCAGGCTATAGTGATCTGTTCCTGTCTGGAGTTTTTGACATTGGAGATGGGGTGGGAAGTGCATGCTTTTTGCCAGAATTGAGCTGAGACATCAACATTTTCTGGTATAGGAATTCCATAACGTTCTGCCTGGGGCTTTGGAAATAATTGCTGATTAAACTTAGTGTACAGGTTCTGGTAGAGTGACCAAGTATCTGTCATTTTGTTTTGCCAACATAAACTTTGTAGCCCCTCTAGTTTGGTTACTGAAGTTCTAGCATGTGTCAGGCCGAAAAGGAATAGGATGCCCTGGTGCTGTATGTGCTGTGTTGTGTATGGCAAGTGGAAATGTTCAGATATAAAGACTTCTCCAGACTTCTCCAGGATCATCAGTCCCTCAGAATTCCCTCAGAATTGCTATTTTTTGTTTTTATAAGCACCAACATTTCTTTCTGCCATTATGGAGTATTCAGAACCAAGCCTCATCTTAGCTTCTTTGAAATATCAAGTACTTGTCTTCAGTTCCTTTGGAGCCCCATTCTGAAACATGGAAGGTTGGAAGTTGGTTGTTGTAGATAGAGATAAAGGAGAATTTTTGAATCACATGGGATTTTGTGAGTGAAAATGTTTTGCAGACCTGGAAGTAGATTTCCTACAGGCTCTCCTCTTAAGTGACTTCGTGGGCCTGGGCAGCTTCTACCACCTTGCAGCTGTGTTTAGGTAGTGCAGAGCCTGTGAATGCAGGGGTGAATGGTCCGGTGGTCTTTCTCTGTGTTTCTGGCGAGAAACATGTGCTAGCATGGCAGTTACTGCTTGGAAGCTCTGAGCAAGACCAAGCTCTTTCTGTGCTAAGAAGTGCCACATATACAAGAGCCTGTGCCTAGGAACTGGTTGTACAGAACAGGTCAGAGTAGGGAAGAAGCTCTACTCTACCCTTCTTGAAAATAATTGAAGCTAAGGGTGACTTAACACTATGTAACTTCGGACTGGGAGCTCATAGGAGGGCAGAGGATTAAGTATTTGGCATAGTAGAAGAACATGACTTAATTGTAACCCCAGACTTTCATATGACTCCATTATTGGAAAAAATAAAATCAGAATACCCTTTAAAAGTTGAAGCTGTTACTGGAATGTAAAAGACAATGAAATGCTAAATTTCATGCATCTCATTTAAGAAATATTTTGCATAGAATTAGCTACAGCAGTGCTAACCATGTTTACTGAATACAAACACTTGTTACAGGCCAGATTAGAGCTTGAGGTGTTGTTTCATGTCTCCTGGCTTGGTAGAGGAGCTGTGTTTTATTCTCAGGGTAGTGAGCCTGCAGCCATGCAGAATGCAGAATGATCTGTCTCTGGGGAAATCAGTCCACTCATCGCATCAGGAATTGATTCTGGCAAACGACTGGTAAATGTTACGACACATTATTATCTTTCCACTGTATTCTTGCTCTCTGTTAATATGTGTGCTTATGAAATGCATGTGGTGATTTGAGGTTTTAAACATACTGGTATAATTCACAAGTAAAAAATGAGCATCAGTTAAAAATTGAACTGATCCTTCCAGCAGTAACAATTTAAGGAAGCAAGCAACGGTATGAATCACTTAGCTGGAAAAGAAGAAATATCTAGATGCAAATGGCATTTGGCAAATGAGTGATGGTATAACAATCTGAATGCTGTACAGACTATTGGCATTACTTTGAGTGTCTTGAATTGCTCAGCTGCCATACTCTTCTGAGGCTTCAGAACATCATCAATACTTAACTTGGTATTCACTGGTTTAAGATGTTGCCAAAAGCATTAAAAGAATTGCTGTCCTAAATTAATTAACTTTTGTTTGTTGAATCTGTAGCGTGGAACAGAAATGTCAGTTTTACTCAGAGAAAAGGGAAGTTTCATCTCCGGGCCATAACTAATTTTGCCCTGGCTTAACAAGTCATATATTTCCACTCGACCTGAAAGAGAAATTTTTTTTTTAAATTATTGCTTCAGGCCACATATAACCTCATCATTTGCAGCAGTGCAATTTAAGGGATTTAATGTAAACTACTTGAAGCTTTTTGATGATGTGTTTGACCTAACCACAAGAAAAAAAAATTGCCTAACCTTCAGTTATAGTAGCATAACAAATAGAAGTTAGCACATAGGAAATAGTTTAAAATGGCACAGTCTGCCTGCTGTGCTACATGGCTGCCCCTCCTCTCGCTTTGAACACATCATTGCCCACCCTCCTGCCTGGTGACATCTTTCCTGAGGCAGAGGCAGTGGATATGTGGGGCTGGGTCCTCTGCTGGAGCTTTGCCCCCTGGCAGCCCTGTGGGGCTCAGCACTGTGTGTGCTGCCCTCCCCAAGGACTTGCCATCAGGAGCAAGCATGGTGACGCAGAATAGCTTGCTTTGATTTTCTTTGGTCTTTCAAAGTGTGGTGTGATCTTTAGCCATAGGGACCAAGCATGTCAAAGTGGGAGGTTGCCATCATGCTTGTTCTTCTTCTATTTTCCCTAGCAGTCTCTCTCAAATCTGTTGTTCTTTTTTCGTTCTCTTACACCAGAAGGGGACTGCTTTGTGGCTGCTGGTGGAAGCACCGTTCTTACCTGCCTTCATACTTGTGTTTTCCAGCATAGTTCCGCTTGAATTAGTTCAGCATACGCATACTGGTTCACGTAACAAGTTTGTGGATCATTAGAAGAGGTTTTGTGAACACACAGGGTTTCAGGCAGACTGCAAATACCTAATTTTTTACCTGCTGTTATTCAAAACTATAATATTGACCTCAGCGTTGTTTAAACAGACTAATTCTTCAAATAAATGGATTACAAAAAATGAAGTGTTTTGTTGATATGAGGAAGTATCATGTCTTTCATTCAGGTTTTGTAAATGGAGGGAGTGGCTGATGCAGGGGTGTGCTGGGAATCAATTGCCTTTTGGAGCAGTAGCTTTAGTACTGTGGATGTGTCCAAAAAAGTCACTACAATCCCTTCAACATCATTGTGTACATGCTTTTTCAAGTACAGGAGAAGTACCGTGATGCAGTTTAATGACAGTGAGATGCAGATGGGAAGGAAGGAAAGTGAGGCAGAAAAGATCTGTATATTGACTTGAAGAATTATATGCTATATACTTACTTGTCATGCAGCTTTGAATGCTGCTTGTTTTTCTGTCTCTCTATGCCTTCATTCTTTTGTATTATCTTTGTAATGTCAATCTGAAATGTTCTTCACCATGGGTTGTGAAATTGTGAAATCTTTCTCCAAAATAAATTCTTCCACTAGGATTTTTTTTCTTGGATAGGCCTTGTGGTGTTTTTTATAATTTTCTTTTTTCTTTTTTTTCTTGGGGCAGGGGGGGGGTGGGTGGTGTCTTGTATCTTGTGATCTTAAATGGCAAAAGATTTTCATTTTATATTTCAGGAAAGGGAGGTGATATTTCTTTCCTACTGGGATGCAGTATTTGACTGTACTTGAAAGAGTAAATCTTGGATATAAAATACTGCAGCTTTTATATTCAGAAAGGCTGTTTTAGGATATTCTGAAAGGTTTTAAAAAGGTATTAGCTGTAATTTTTCTTTTCTCATGAATCCTGTAAGTGTTGAACATACAGCAGAATGAAGTGCTGTGCTTTCCAGGTGGGAAGAGAAAATAAATGGTGCTAATAAAATATTGAAAGCTCTGTAAACAATTGCTTAAGTAGTTTTCCATTAAAAGTATGTTGTGTCTGTAGAATGTGTGGCCTGCTGGACACTAAAGATTTTTTTTCCCCTTCTAATCAGGACACAGGTGAATTGAACTTGGTAACTCATGTGGGCCTTGAGGCTGTACCGCTGTAGAAAGTCTACACTTGGTACTTCACCATTCACTTTCTGGTTTTTTCTGAATCTATAATTTTATAAAATATTTTCATTTTGTCCTGTAAGGATGCTTCATTCTGCAGCAGTGAGTTATACATATATATTTTTTATTACTTTAAAATGTTTGTTTTAATATTTTATGTTCGTAATAGTGCTGAGTTTTGAATTCTACACTTATGTTTTATCCTTCATGGCCTGAGCACAAGTAGTTGAAGTAGTGGTACCTATTGCTGCAGGTTGTTTTAGATGAACTTTAAAGACTTCTGTGTGTTGCTGCGGTGTGGCAAAGTTTCTAACATTTTAAGCACTTTTAGGCAAAGTGATATAAAGGTGATTTAGATCTTGGAGTACATGGATTTTAACAGTGCTATTGGAGCAATGAAATCTGAAAAAGCTGATTCAATATACCCAATAAAGAAGTATTGGTTGTGTAATGTTGAAACCATAGAATCATAGAATGGGTTGGGTTGGAAGGGACCTTGAAGATCATCCAGTTCCATTCCCCCTGCCATGGGCAGGGACACCTTCCATTAGACCAGATTGCTCCAAGCCCTGTCCAACCTGGGCTTGGACACTTCTGGGAATTGGATATCCACAACTTCTCTGTTCCCGTGCCTCACCACCCTCACAGTGAAGAACATCTTCCTAATACCTAATCTAATTATTTTCAGGTTAAAANTGTGCTTCGGGTGTGTCAACTGCACCATTCAGCTTGGTGTCACCTGCCAGTCTGCTGAGGGTGCACTCCATCCCTTCATCTGTGTCATTAATGAAGATATTAAATAACACTGAAAGCCCAAAGCCACCCATTTCTTCATATCTTGCAACGTGAAGGAATGGTATATGCAAGCATAGTAATATGTGTCAATTTTTCCAGCTTTATTTAGTACGGATTTTTAAAAAGATTTTAAAATCATTTCATGTCTTTGGAAATACTAATTAAGAAATGGCAGCAGTGATGCAGCAAAATAACCAAAGAAGATATGTTTTGTAGTGTGTTCCTCCTTCTTGCTTTTCTGAGTTGACTATCTCATTAATGAATTCACAGTAACTCACTTTATTTGGATGAACTTTTTGTTACCTAGTATGACTCAAGATCCCTGTTTTGCTTGTATGTAATTAACATAAAACCTCAAACTGGAAGTCTGCAATATAGTGTCTCATCACAAAAGCCAGCTAACTGTAAAAGCTGATAATGTTTGTAAAGCACGTTAAGCTCCCTGGGTGAAAGGTACCATACAAATACAAAGTATTAAGTCAGTAGTTTAATTATAAGATAAGAAGTAATTGAAATTTTCCAACACGGTTGCATGTAGAAGACATTCTGGTGATTTGCTTTGTAATATTTAGGTCAGTGAATTGAGATGTCTTTCTAAATCCTTTATGAATATTCTCTCATTTAAGTGCATTGCTCGAAGGTGTCTGATACATTTATTTGGCTGGCTGATACTGCAGTTTAAAAATACCACATTTCAAGTAGGCAGGGAAGTGCTGTATAGAAACCTTTGAAATAACCAACCTTCATCCTTCAAAATGACAGTTATTGTGCTATAATAATTGTAGAAGTACTGAATTTGCTTCAATTGATTTTTTTTTTTGAATAGTAGACTGCTCGTTTAATACACAATGCCTCCAGAATTTTAATCTCCATGTCCCTCTTGTGGTTTACAATTTGGTGCAGATTTCCCTTGAGATATTTTTCCTTGCCTTATGTATATCTATATAAAAACCAAACATTTTATCATGAGCAGTAAATCCTGCTTTATGGCACTTACTGTGCTGTCAGATAGAAAGATTGATAAGGTAAAATCAGTACTTTTATGTGGCATTAAGTCCTGAAAACTTTTGTGCTACTTCCATTTACAATAAAAGATAGCCTGTAACAACTGTATGATATTTTTGTCTCTGAAGTGTCCAATATGGATGTTAATGTGGTAATAGTTCCCTCCCTGTTGCATCTGTTTTGACTGTAGGAATGTGTCAGTTGGGTGCAGCTTGGATCATCCCAGTATCCCTGCATCTCTTCCCAAGCTGCCTCCATGGTCAGTAATGCTTGATACAGTGGACACTGTGTAGGACAGAAGGAGGGATTTGAGTCTCCATCATGCTCTTAGACCCAAAGGGGGAATTTCTTCCTTGGTCCCTCCTTGGTCCCCTGCAGCTTGTCTCTTCCTGCAGTCATGGCAACACTGCAGGACCAGAAGCAGTCTTGCTTCCAGCCCAAAACTGTCTTTCATGACTCTGCTGGTAGGAGTTAAAAAACTAAATGGAGACCCTACTGTGTTCTGCATGCAGTGGGGCAGTGTTTTAGTTAGTTGTTAGTTTATCTTTGTGAGAAAAACAAAAGCTTTGAAATATTTTTACCTTTTCTTTCTTTGCACAAAAATCCTTTTTTCTGAAGAGGGAAATCTCTTTATTATTTTCCTTCTCCTGTGATTTTGTGTCATGGAGGAAGAGCCCTGTCCTGTGGGACACGGATGCAGCAGAGTCCGCATTGGCTGAGGTGTGCTGCAGAAACGTCTCCTCAGACGGTGCCTTTGCCAGAAAGCTGCTGAGCCAAGGAGAGAGACTGTTCTCAGGCAGTGCTCAGGGGGTGTTTCTACCTACGGTAAAAGCTGATCTCTAAATTGCTACAACCTTGAGCTCATAGGATGCAAAAATTTTTAGGGGGACCTGAATTTGGCAGAAATGGTAAAAGGTTCCTCTAATTAATGACGTAAAGAGTTTTCAGGTTTAAAGCTATAACCTGGACTGGACATTCCGAAACTTGAATGCAAAAACCAGATTAAGTTTAGCTGCTCGGAAGTTGTCTGTATGGCTACAGGGATTCAAAGACAAATTTAATTTTGAAAATAAGTGTCCTTAAAGATTTAAGTTTTGAAGAGCTGAACAGATTTGTTGTGTATTTCAGAATGTGGAAACCTGGGACTGAGCGTGGGGGGCTTGTTTAGTATCTTCATAGCAAAAGGCTGTGGGCTCCATTTTCCCCAGGCATGCTCTGGGGCTGTGCTGGGAGGGCGATACGCTGCAGCCTTACAGATCTGCTGCAGCTCAGTGCCTCTCTTGCCAAGCAGAGAAACTAAAAGGGCCGTTAATTCTCTGGATTATGGTTTGCAGTGCAGGGTGTCCTCTGAGGGATGCAGAACTGTTTGCCTATGGCATCACACAACTTTTCCCGAGCTCTGGCTCTAAGCACCAATCGCAGATGTGCAATCCTGTCACTTTATAAGGAAAACAAAATTTTTGCTATGAAGCTAAGGGGAAATTTGAATGTCCCAAAAAGAGGAAGCCTTCCTGAGGAGAGCTAGCTCAGTTCATTCTGGCATCCTGGGAAGCCCCCTTAATAACATTTTTTCCAGTCTCTCCATATACTGTCAATCCCCCTTGATCTTCCTGATCATCTCTCCCCCATGTCCTTACCCCCTGTTTCATCCTGAATCCCAGAGGAAAAAAAAAAATCACTGCAGCCACCCTGCTGCCATTCCCCCAAAGCTGTTGCATTTATAAACCCTGTCCTATGGCGCTGCATCCCACTCCTGGCTGTGGTGCAAATCCTCTCCCCGGAGGGGCAGAGGTGGTGGAGATTCTCCTGCAGGGATGCAGCAATGCCACAGGAATTAAAACCTTGGCTCTTCAGCATGGTGCATGGAAGCAGGTCAGCTGCAGCCAGCCACCACAGTTGGTATGGAGGACAAGGAGGGCAGCAATGTGTAATTGCTCAGTACAGTGTCTATCAGCGATTTGGGTTTTGCCTTATGTAATGGATTGAAAATATACTTAATCACAGTCTAACTCTGCAAATTATTGCACTTTTAAGACAGAGTCAAGTGTAAGAATATGGCTGAGACCAAGGTCCAGATGTAGTCGTAATCAAAGAATGAGTTAACAGTGAAGTCTTTTTATGAGGTAACATAGTAACATTGTTTTGACTGTCTCCTGGTTTCTGTGTCACCCCCATGTTTTACTTTGAATGACAAATCTTTCATTATTGTCTATGCAGTTGAATTATCTGTTTACATACTGTATGTATATATTTTTTTTTAATCTTGAAGTGGCCCTGTGTCAGTTGGAATTCAGGCAGGACCTGAAATTTTATTGCCTGCATATTCAACTGAATACTATCATGCCTTATGGACCATGAAGTTGAGATTGTATCTAGTAAATGAGCAAATGCTTTTTATAAATAATTACTCTTCTGCTTAATTACAGGACTAGGTTTTTCAGCACATTTGTCAAGTGATCTATGTATATGGTGTTGCTGTTTCTAATGGAATGTGAGAAATAATCGGCTTTCTTAAAAACTTTTGAGTCAATACTTGCCTCATCAAACTATAGCTGATGGATTTAATTTGCTGTTTACAGAGTTATTGATTAAATAGCTTAGAATTCTTTGATAGAGAGGTAGTTACCTGGAAACTTAGACTGCTGCTCCTCTTGAATGCACTGGTAAAAACAGCTTTCTAAATGTTACTGTTGATTGATAGTTCACTTAGAAATAATAAACCCAGTATAAATTAAATATAACACGGTGTTTCACTGTTTGTAGTAGACCCTTTCTCTTTTGAGTTCATATTTGATTGACTTGCAAAGTGGCTTCTGCTTTTTATGTAGCACTGGGAAGGTGAAATGTAATGTGATTGCTATATAGATGTTTCATCTCTAGTTTTTCTTGAATAAAACCCAACTTCCCCCCCCCCGCCCCCAAGGTTGTTAGGGGTTTTTGCTGAAAAAATTATAGACTGGAAAATTACTCAGTCTCTTAAAAATATTTTAATTTACATTATGGAAACTTTTGAAAGATGAGCAGTGATGTATATGATGCTTAAAAGGCAGAATTCAAGACCTTTCTTCCTAGAGGAAAAGTTGCCAGTGATATCTCTTGGTGCCCCCTGTTTATAAAGCCTGTCTAAAGTCCCTCTCATGCCTCATGGAGGGTGCCTGCCAGAGCAGCTTCTTCACACACCTCCCAGCCTCCTCTTCCTGATGCTACCACACAGTTTCCCCTCTGTCTTTTATAGATGATCCTGTATAATTACTAAATCCCTTGTATGTTTCACTCTTTCTTGTTATATAGTTTCCATCTTTTGGATGATGGAATATTTGCCTTTGGATATCTGTTTACATAAACTAGCAATATCAAGTCTCATTTAGAATTAGGAACTATAATCCCTCATTTTGTAAAAAACACTAAAATAGAGGCTTTTTTTTTTCTTTAAAAGGTATTTAAAAATTTGTTTTAAAAATATAAGATTTGTTTTGTATGTCAAATGAAATAATTTAAAATGTAGTTTTATTTTGTGCATAAATTAATGTTTCAGGTTTGGTTTTTGCTTTCTTTTCCAAGTGCCACCTACTGGTATTCTTGAAGCTTTCTTTGGTAAAATTTGCCTCTTCAGAAAATAAGACTATACATGCTTCTTTTTATTGGAAACTCCTGTAAAGAAAAACGAAAAGAATGAAAATGAATTGACTATTTTGCAAGTTTATTATTTGGTTAAACTTGTGTACTGTTACAGATCTGGATATCTCTTGGATTTTTTAATAGAAAATACTAATTAGAAGAACCTCCCCGTATTTTGTCCCAGTTGCAGTACTACTGTGTGTACAATTTTTCTTCTTTATTTCACAAATGTGTTATTGATCTAACGTGCATTTGATCACAAACGTTGGCTTAAAAAAGAAAGAAAAGCAGTTTTTCTGGAGATGCTTTTTCTAGCAGTTCAGTTTCAAGAGCCCATGGAGCTCTTTTGTCCTGGTTTTGCAATTAGGTTGAAATGAAGTGGTGATTTTGTGGGAACTGTTACCAAAATCTCATAAATCCACCACTACTGGAGAGTGCATTACAGATCCTGCTACTCTGGCCTGGGCTGAGTGGGAAGGAAAGGCTGCTGTCCCTCTCTACCCTGCTCCTGTACCAATCCCTCCAGTGGAAAACCCATGGCATCACTGATAGCTTTCACGACACTTCTGGTAGATCTGTGTGGTTTTAGCAGATCAGAGAAGCCTTGTGCTTGGTTGCTGGTACTGTTGTTCTGGCTGACTCAGCAGGGTTTGGTACTTATGTTCTTCTTTTTTCCTGTGGAGCAGGCGAGTTAGGCAAACCCATACCATTTGTCTTAAATAAATAAATATATCTGCTTTCTGAGCTCACAGCATGCACAGCAAAGACATAATAGGTTGAGAAAACTGACTTGTATAGTTGACTCTGTATTGCCATATTTTCCTCAAAACATTCCCTGCAAACAGCAGTACCATCAGTTTGGGCTCTCAGAAGGTGCTTGCTGTCTTTATTTTATTATTTTATTTTATTGTATTGTATTGTATTGTATTTTTCTGCAGTTCTTAGCTTCTGCTAAATCACCTGTTTCTACTACTACGTCTGGCAGCTTTAATCCTCAGTTTGTATCTTTGAGGAATGGATTTTGCTGGTTCATGCAGAGCTGGGTACTATTCTCCAGGTGCTGGAATGCCTTTCTGTTCTTACATATCCTTCTTGTTGTTTGGACTGTACCTTATCTTTCTTTATCTCCCTCACGGCATTTTACATTTTGGAGTCGGAAGAATAAAAATAAACAAACTGAAATACATATGATATTTGTAAAAATAACACGTTTGACCTCTCTTATTGCCTTGCATCCCAGTGCAGTGTATGCTTTGAGGTAGTCCTTTGAGAGTGTCAAAAATGCACCTTTAAGAATGAGACTTCTCCTTCATCTGTTTAGATATTGTATAAAACCAAAGAAAGAAATCCTTTGGTAAATCTTTTTTTTTAAATGTAATTTCTACAGCCTTCCATTTTCTTCTCAACTATCCATGACTTTTTTCAGTAGCTATATGATGAGCTGTCGTCATCCTGTTAGTTAATCCTTCACTAATTAAAATACAGGCAGTAAAGTAAGAAAAGAGCAAGACATCCTTCCATTTCATGGAGTGTCTTGCAGCATGGAGTTGTTTGAGCTCTCTGGGCTGAGAATGCCACTACAGAGGCGCAGATGGCCTCTTCTGTGCTCTATTCATGGCCAGTATGAGGGCATGTGTGAAAAGCAGCCTCTGTGTTGTTCCTTCTGTCTCAGCTTATCTGGAGACTAGGAGAAGGCTGGATTCCTGAAATCAGGCTCTGAGATGCTAGTACTCCTTCCCCTTGCAGTGGGCTCTGGGAAGGATGATGAATGAAATGTTCTAGTCATTAAAATGTGTATTTGCTTCCATAAAGTGCTGTTTAGAGATGTGTTACACTAACAGATGTCAGTGGAGAAGACTAATGGCATTGATGTTTTGATTTAAGAGTGCAAATATGATTTCAGAAACTGAGTTTCAAAGGGGTTTGTTCATTGGAAGGAGCGTCTTGGTGGAAGGAGCCAGGCACTCACCTGATGCTGACACTGACACCACAGCTTGGTGGTGGCACTTGGGGAGCCTTTGGGCAGGGCTGGTGTGGCCACGTTGGCAGTGTGTACCAACTGCCATTGCTGCTGTCATCTGAGTAATTGCTGACCACTGCGAGTGGATCCTGCAAGTTTCAGAGTAATGAAATCTTCTAAAATGATGGGAAAATCTCTTGACATATCTGGATAAGATGATGATAAATAGGCTGCAGTACAACAACCCTGGTTGGAAATGTTTTTGTGATTCAGATTAAACTGGATAACTTTCTTTCCTTGATGCCATCCTGAGCACAGGGCTTCTCCCTTTTACTGCCTCAGTACTGTAGGACAGGTAGTCATGGTACCATGGACTCCTCTCCAGAAGCCGTGATGATCTTTGACACTTTTGTATCATTTTCAAAAGTTGCAAACATTTGTTTTTACTTGATAGCGTGTGTTTATTGAATGACACACAGAAGCTGTTTCTGAACTACATAAGTAAACACTTTGTGCAAAAATGTTTTATTTCCAGAAAAAAAAATACATACAGTTACTGTATGTGTCTTTACAGCTTTCATTCCATTTTTATATACATTGTTTCTGAGAGTTCTAGATCAAATTTCTGTGAGCACCCAGAAACTTGACTTGCAAATTTAATGTGGCTGTTCTGTATTATGTATGGTTCCCCTTTTTTCTCCACTGCCCAAGTTTCATCTCTCTTCTTCACATCTTTCATATATGTACATCTTAACACGATCAAATAAATCCTGGCTTTGCTTCTGGCAGAGTTCCAGTGTGCTCTATTCTGCCAGCTGCTGGAAACACTGGAGGGAAAAAACCTTGTGTCGATCTCATCACCCATTATTCAGCACAGGATGAGATTTTAAACTTGTCAGAATCTACGTGGTAGGACTTACTGGCCTCCTGTTTAAGTGAAGCTGTCTTTTCATGGCTAATGGGCTCCTGAATGAAAAAACAAATGAATGAAAGCATCTCTCTTACAAGGAAGGGCTGAGGGAGCTGGGCCTATTTTTGCCCTGAGATGACTGAGAGGGGACCACATCAGTGTTTACAAGTATCTGAAGGGAGGGTGCAAAGAGGATGGAACTAGGCTCTTCTCAGTGGTACCCAGCAAAAGGGCAAGAGGCAGTGAAACTGACACACAGGAAGTTCCACCTGAATATAAGGAAGAACTTCTTTGCTGTGTGGGTGACTGAGCACTGGAACAGGTTGTCCGGAGAGGTTGTGGAGTTTCCCTCGCTGGAGGTATTCAAGAACTGTCTGGATACAATCCTGTGCAATGTGCTCTGGGATGGCCCTGCTTGAGCAGGGACTCTGGACCAGATGACTGCGGTCCTTCCAACCTGACCCATTCTGTGATTCTGAAAAGCAAATAACAATCATGAGGTATAACAGTTGAGTTGCTGAGCATAAAAATGAATGAAGCCTGACTTTGTTAATTGTTAGCACATTAATTCTTCTGGCCCCTTTGTTCCCTTGCCAGACTCCTGTCCAGAATAAGGCAAAAACTCTTCTCCCAGCTGCATCCTAAAACCTGTCCTTTTTATGAGAGCTGGCAGGTGCAGCAGCCAGTGGCACTGCCTGGCAGTCAGATGCTGCCCACACTTGGCAGGTTGTGCTGCAGTTCCTCCATTGCTCTGTGGAGGCTGCAGGTAGTGACACTTCCCAACATCTGATTGTTGTTAAATTTATAGGAGCATAATTATTTTGTAGGGTTTTCATCCCACATAGAATTTAACTAGAATCTGCCAACAGGCTTAGAGAATGAGTGGGCAGATAATGTGATAAAATAAGCAGAATTTCCTTAGGAAACCATATGGATAATTTTAAAAAAGTTTTTTACATGTAGTTCTTAAATTGAGTAATATAATTTATGCCACGGTGACAGGAAAACTTTATAGTACTTTGAGATCCTAACTCATGGGTGTACTGGGAAATTGTCCCTAACAAGAGAGTTTTGCTTCCTAAGTAGATGTGATTTCATCCTTCTTAATAGTTTCATTGTTGGTTTAGAGTAGACAGTTACCTGACGACTGGTGAGAGTGACCTCATATATGAGGGTAAAAAAATAGGTAACCTTTAAACATATTTCTGTAGCTACATATTTCTGTAGGTAGTATATATTTGAGAGTTTTGTCTCTACTTTATCATCAGATGTAAATCTTAACCCTGGATGCAGACATATCTGATAGCAGAATTTTGAAAGCTTCAGAAACAGGCTGGAGTGGAAACCTTGAAGATCTGTGTAACTGAGGCTTCAGAAGGAGAGAAAGTCTTCCTGTAACATTTCTGTTCTCTGTCTGATAGTCTGATAGAAAATGACATAACCTTCCTTTCATCAACTAAAAGTAGTCAGCCATAATGAACGTGCTTTCCCAGTGGAAGTTGTTTGTGAAAACAGACAGACAAAAAAAAAATTTGCTTTCATGTATATTTATCCTGTACAATATCCTCATGTCCTGATTTGCTCAGTTCAGTAATCACAAGAATTATTCTTTCTGCTTTGGTACTAAGGGTCAAATATAAATTGCTTATTTTTCATACAGCTGTCTTCTTACCTATATTCTATGACATAGAGCCCCACCTCCCAACATTCCCCAAAACAACCAAGAAACTCAATTTTTGTGATTAGTATCTGTGTAGAATCATAGAATGTTATGGGTTGGAAGGGACCTTAAAGTTCCTCTAGTTCCTACTCCACTGCCATGTAGAGTAAGAGTTGCAGCATGCAGATTGATATGTCACAATTTCATTTCCAAGTTCATGCTGCTATTTTGCTCTTTTCTGTTAGGGTATGGCTTCCCTTGGTGGATGCTTCCTGTAGCCTTGTGGCACGTTTGCTGTTGTGTAATAGATGCCCATGTGAATGGACTTGCCCCAGGCTAACAGTGTAGTTGTGGTGATCTTTATCATAGGTTGCAAATCACACTCTATTCATAGTGGGTTGTTTTTTGTAGCTGTAGCATTAATGTATTTCGGACTCTCTGTGCCCTGAGATAGTTGCTGTCTGTGTTTGCTATGATAGTGTGGACAAGCTGCCATATGATGCCTTGCTTTTTGGTTAGAGACTGCAGTTAGTATCTGACACTTTTATTTTTTACCTTATATGCCTGTTGGTCAAGTCAACGTGACTTGTTATTGCTTTCTTCCTTGAGGGTAAAGCAGTTTTCATCTCCTGGGACATGAAATCAGCTTCTGGAAACTTACGTTAACAGCCAAATAGAAACTGGAAGTGGAACAAAATAATGTGTTTGTGGACTACAGAGGACAAATACAAGGAAAAAATACTTTACACCAGATGTACCCCTATCTTCTGGTTGAGTAAAGTCACCCTAGCAGTATTGGGGTGTCAAGCTTAGCATTTATTGACCTATAAGAATGCTAGTGCACATAGGGCATGGTGTGAGTTGAAGTGTAATAGTGATGTTAGCTAATTGCACTAGGTTTTCTGGGTGTGCATCATTATATTGTGGGCGAAGGCTATCAATACTTATTCAGAGCAGCAGCATTTGAGAGGCAGAGCTGGAACAGTTGATGCTGTAGCAGCTGTGTGCAGATATTTAGGCCATGACTTTTTAAACACTGGAAAAAGCCAGGGTGCTTATTGAAAGGATGGTGCTTGAATGAGAACATGGGAAAATTGCTCCTAGTTTGCCTAGGGACAATGTCCTGTGTCATTTGGGAACTATTTCTGTCTTTTTAAAGTCATCGCCTCTGCAGCAGTGAAGCTGTTCCTGTCCATGCCATAACAACATGGGGAGGAAGCTGCTTTGCCACTGAGCAGGTCTGCAGCACTGGTCTGGAACAGCGGCCATTTTCTTTAAAACTTTTTTGTAGACTCCAGTACCTCAAAACCACAATTCTGATTGTTTTTGTAAAACTGTAACTTAATTTGATAAAGGAATTTGGGAAATTTAAAGCAGTTTACGGACAGTTAGTGATGAGCCAAAGTCCCACCCCTGTGTTGTCTTTCAGGTCACTTGGGTTGGAGATACATCCATGGATCTCAGTGTTTGGTTTGATGGCCTGGTAGCAGAACCACTTTTAGAAAGCTTTTGTGAAGTGACAATTTCAAGAAGAAGTGGAGCTTCTCAGTATTGCATTCAAATGAGCTAATGGTGGTTCACAATACGCTGGGAATAACGATCAATGCTTGTTTTCTCACCGGGTACCATGTGCCCAGAGAAGAGGGGTGGGAGAGTGTGAGAGTATTCTGCAGGATGGCATAAATTACCATTAAATTCTGCTTTGATGCTTTTTTATTAGTATTATTTCTGCATGTAATTTCATAAATATATGATAATTACATATTCGGGGATGAAATGTGTTTTAATATCCTGTCTGATGTTCTCTTTGGAAAAAAAAAAAGGTAATATTGTTAGCATTTTGCTGATTTGCTGTCAGATCTAGGAGTTAGGGATATTGTCATAGAATCAAAGGTAACAAAAAGTACAGACAACAATAAAACAAAATATTCAGGATTTTCGTAGAATAGCTTTCCTCGAGATGTTCCCTTTAAGCAATTAAGCTGAACAGAAATGAAAAGGAGGCTAAAACTTAATTAGCTACTAGAACATGGTGGAGTCTGAGTTTATTCAGTTGTCTAAGGCTGTGTCTCTGGTCAAGCATGAGAACACAATGACACCATTTGATGTTTGTAGTAGAGACAATGTTTTATTCGGTATTTTTGTTTCATTTTAAGCAAAACTTAGTTTTCTGTTAGACAGTCTAATTTTCCATTAGGCAGAACTTGAGCTGTTCAAGATTATTTAGAATTAAAAGAAACTGCTTTCCTGGAAATTTAAAATGGTCGAAAATAAGCATCTATTTCACAAAGTCACTGCTTGTTTTTATGACCTCCTGGGACAACAGATACTCCCTGCTCTTCTGTTGTGCTTTACTGCTGCTTGCGCAGACTCACACACGGAGTCAGGCATTTCTCTTGCTGTGGCTGGCAAAGCTGCTGATGCTTCACCACACACTGATCCCTGAGGCTGTGCATCAGCTGCCCTTGGGGAAAGCCAGCTTCTTCCCTGTCAGTTGCATTGCTGAACTGCAGCTCAGCAGCTTTCTTTAAGTAAATAAAAACATCTGAAATTTTCCTTTGGTTCTACCAAGATAGCATTTTGATCTGTAACTGAAACTGTAAAAGTGTGGAAAAACTAGAAATGTGGGAAAAGGAGCTACAGCTTCTGAGTCTGCATGGCAAGCCACTATCCATGCTTTGGTGGGTACCTAGGAATTTGTTACAGCTAACAGACATCTAGTGATCTTCCAGGTATTTGCCTAAGCTCACCATTTCCCCCTCTGTGTTTGTTGGTTTGGGGGTTTCGTTTGGTTGGTTATTTGGTTTTTGTTGTGGTTTTTATCTGTTTGCTTTGGTTTTTCGTTTGGGTTTCTTCCCCTCTTAATACCTAATCCACACAAACACTTTTTTGAATGCAAACTATGCAACTTTGTCAGGTGTACATGTAAAAGTAAGGAGTGGGAAGTTATAAAGATCTAAATATTTGTACCCTAGTTTTCCAGGAGCCTTTGTTTTATGGCCGTTTGCTAGGCTTTTCCTCAAAAACCTTGTGTCTTTTTCCCTCGTATCTTCTTGGATAATTTTCAACTCGGTGGCATTCTTTTGCCATTTAATATGTTAAATTTTCACATATAGTAAGTGTGCCTGTATTTTACTCCTCTTTCTCCTGCAGGGTAGTACATGATGTCCAATTTCACTTTTTCAATTATCACCTAAACTTCGCAGGAAAATCCATGCACTCCAGTGTTGTTGAGGCAGGCCTGTGCTGGCCTGTTAAGACTTGCTTTAGGGTGGGCTGCATTCAGTTTTTGTCTTAATGGTCAGAAAGCATCAGATGGCCTTACCATAGCTCATAATTCTGTATAGCAGTAAAGATTAACCTAAACTGAAAGAGAAAATGCTGGAAATAGTCTGATTCTAATACTATGTTGAAAACCTTACTTACAGTGGGATTTTTCTTTCTTCCTTGTAATGAGATAAGTGCAACTGCTTAATCTTTCATATTTTTTTTTCTTTATTTGTGTAAGTTGAATTCATGACCATAATCAGAGGTGGTGTATGTTAACTAAACAGTTATTAGTAAGTAGATGGAAGACCATATAATTAATTTGGGCAAATCAGAATATCAGAAGCAGTGAACCTTGCTTATAATAATTTACTGCAATACACATATGTGCAAGGGGTAAATATGCATTTAAATTGTCATTGTGTTGAGTAGGCAAGAACTGTAGAGCCTTCTCTGAGGATTGTGCGGAGGGAAATCTTGGATGCTTTGATCAAAAATATCCATGTACCATCCAAGATGGTCCTTTTAGTCTTTGGCTTGGTAGTTCACAGTGTTACTAGAGAAGCGTGTGAAAGTGCTTGGGAGCCTTTAGGTGATGCGCCACAGCAAGTATGTGGCATAGACATATTTTGCTTTCTCTTTGAAGTGATGAAATATCAAAAAACCCCAATGCCTCCCCACTCAAAAAAAAAAGAAAAAGGAAGAAAGATAATTTCATAGACTTAAATTTAAACAGTAATTCTGTGATATGATTAAAGAAGATAATTGACACGGTGTTTGCATGGTGCTGAAAATTTTATTCCAAAGATAAATGCACAGTTATTGGCTCTGGTGATTTAACTCTGGCTGGATGCCAGGTATCCACTGTTACTGCCCTCTGCAAGTGGACAGAGGATAGAAAATACAACAAAAGGCTCATGAATTGAGATAAGGACAGGAAGAGATCACTCATCAATTACTGTCATGGGCAAAACAAACTTAACTTGGGGAAATTAATTTATTACCAATCAAATCAAAGCAGAGTAATGAGAAATAAAACAAACCTTGGAAACGCCTTCCCCCAACTGCTCCCTCCTTCCTGGGTTCCACCTCCTCCCCCTCAGTGGCGCAGGTAGAAGGGAATGGGGTCAGTTCAGCACAGGTTGTTGCTGCCACTGTTCAGGGAGAGGGGTCCTTCCCCTGCTCCAGTGTGGGGTCCCTCCCACAGGAGATAGTTCTCCATGAAATTCTCAAATGTGAGTCCTTCCCACAGGCTACAGTTCTTCATTAACTGCTCTGAAGTTAGTCCCCCACAGAGTGCAGGTCTTCAAAAATGCCTCCCCCAGTGTGAATCCCCCACAGGGTCACAAGTCCTACCAGGACACTGCTCCAGCGTGGGCTCCTCTCTCCATCAGTCTGCAAGTCCCTGCCAGGAGCCTGCTCCTGTGTGGGCCTCCCACGGGTTCACAGCCTCCTCTCAGGCATCCCCTTGCTCTGGTGTGGGTCTCCTCCGTGGGCTGCAGGGGGATCTCTGCATCCTCATGGTCCTCCATGGGCTGCAGGGGCACAACTGCATCACCATGGGCTGCACCACGGGCTGCACCACAGGCTGCAGGGGAATCTGCTCCAGTGCCTGGAGCACCTCCTGCCTCTCCTTCTCCTCTGACCTTGGTGTCTGCAGGCTTGACTTCTTGCATATTTTCACTCCTCTCTTCTCTGAGTGCAATTACATCTGTGTAATAACCTTTTTTTCCTTCGTAAATATGTTATTGTAGATCATTACTACCATCTGTGATTGGCTTGCTTGGCCTTGGCCAGCAGTGGTTCTGTCCTGGAGCTGTCTGGCGTTGGGTCTGTCAGACATGGGGGAAGCTTATGGCACCTTCTCACAGAAGTCACCAGCCCTGTAGTCCCCTGCCACTAGCAAAACCTGGCAATGCAAACCTAGTACACTGGTGTAGACATAAAATCCTGAGTTAAGCATTTTGGCAGACTTGTGTGTGTTGAGATGTGTAAGAACAAAAAAGGTGGAAAAAACCAGAACTGATACCTCTGCAAAACTGCATCTCCAGGTCTGGCCTGTGGCTGTCCTCACTTTCACCATCCTGCACCTCATCTCCAGCTGGTGCCTTGTGTCTCTGGGTCATCTGTGGGTCAGATTCCCCTCGTGCTGCTTTTTGTGCTTTGCTGAAAGGGTTTTACTTTAGAAGAGGGAAGCTCTGAGGTTTCCTTTCTTTGAGCAGACCTTCTGACCCCAGAAATCCCCACTGCTTCCTGGCCCTGCTGGTGCTGCCTGAGGAAGGGGACTCTCCTGTATATGTCACTGGGTCCTGTGGTGAGTCCTGCTGCTCTGCAGCCCAGAGAGACTCTCTGCTTTTGAAACCACACCTTGCTCGCATTGCCTTGCCACCCTTTCTTCTTAGTCTTCTGTGATGATGAGGAGGAAAACGGACTCGCAGGTTGGCTGGTTGGAAGAAGGGACTTTCCTGCCCTTCCTCTGGAGCATTTGAACATCTCAGCCCAGGAGCTACCGCTCCATCTTGAGGCTCCCCAGAGTACAGTTAGGTGAGGTGACACACCAGGGGCTGCTGACACAAAGTATTAGGCCAGCACAGGTCTTTCAGGGAGAAACAGAAAGGCTTTGGCTGTCTGTGGTGCAGGTGAACAGTAGAGGGCTCAAAAAAAAAAAAAAAGGCTAGAATATAGATAGTTTTTTATCTATGTTATTCTCCCTCACATATTTTCCTAAAATAATTAAGGAAGTGTCATCAGTGTCTGGGGAGGTGAGGCATTTGATCTCAGATCTGTGCTGAGAAGAAGATGGGCATCCTTCAGCCAGAGGAGGTAAGAAAGTCTTGTGAATCTCATCTAATGCTGTTTTACACCATTTTTGTTTTGCTGTATTGTTTTCTTCTTAGCAATTTTTTATGAAGCGTCTTCTGTATTTTGCAATACTCATTAGTGGCCGTGCAAGTAAAACAGAATGGATGGGAGACAAGATCTCTGACCTAAGGAAGTCTATATCATGAGCTTACAAATACAGAAGGAAATTAATGTCCTTGACTTCATAATGTATAAAATGTATGTAGAGTATGTAGAAATTTATTTTTTAAGTGGGGAAGGGCATTCCAAGTGAATAAAGTATGTATGCATATTTGCCTCTGATAGTAAATTCTATTGGATGACTTTTTCTCCAAATTGAATTACAGTAGTTTACAACATTTGTTACCACATAATACGTTTTCCCTTGGTAGAAATCATATAACGTCTCAAATTGGGATAATTTGATACAACTAAACTAGAAATAAATTAAATCTGACAAATCTGTCATAAACTGTAAGTTTTAATAGAAGCTTAATATAAGCTTTCATGACTTTGTCAAAACCAATAATGTGTCAGCAGTTAACTCTAAAACTGGTTATGTTGTACTACAGGACTGCAGAGGTTAACAGGTTTTTAAGACCCAGCTGTGAAATAGTATACATTTTAAAATGCCTTTAGCAGAAGGCATATTATGATCGATTAATGGAAAGATATTGTGTGTTGACACTTGTTTGAAAATGTTCTCTTACAGCTTATTTAATAATTCCTTTATTGAAATGTGTTACTGAATATGACAGTGGCAGCTGGATAGAATTTGGGCATGAAGAAAGTAACAACCATATTCTGTTTCTGTCTGTTTCTAATGAAATAAATTCAGTGTCAGTGGATCCTCATAATAGATAAGGCAGAAAAAACATAAAACATGATGAGACTTTCAGCACTGCACCACAATTCTTGTTTCATAGGTGACACACTTACAGAATCAAAGGTTTTGTCACTGACAACCTATAGAGATTTTGGGATATCATGGCTTTGTAGGAACCAGGTTAAGAGAATTACTTCTGTTAAAAGAATATTGTCGAATTGTGAAAGTGCTTCATAGGAATCTTTCTTCATCAAAATTCAGTACAATCTCTGTGACTTCAGGGAGAATTATATTGAGTCAAAAGAATAAACTGACCCAGTAAATAAACTTCTGGATTTTTAAAATTATTAAATTTGATTTTTCACACTTGAAGCCTCTGCAAAATAGAAAACAAAAGCGTTGTCCAGAGAGACCAAACAAGAAAACTCAGGTCTTGAGATGGCTCAAGAAGAATTATAGGTACACTGATTGAAGTCTTGTATCAAGCTAAGTAAATTTGATACAATCGCCTGATTACTGTGAAAATGTTGTTGGTACTTGGCTTTTTTTTGGGGGGAGGTTTTAAGGGAATTATGACTTGAAACAAAACATGAAAGTGTTTTATAGAATAAATTTAATAAAATTTTTGCATGATCGCCAACTGCTAGCATGTTTATATCAATTTAAGAAAACCCAAAACTAGTAAAAATAAAGCTTTTCTGCTAAAGCAGAAGTGAAAAACCACTCCAGCCTCTCTTTCCACACTAAGAAAACTCTTGTGTAACATAGGGAGTCATGTTCATTCATTTCTTTAAACAGCTTAACTTTCAAAACAGTGAAACAGTATGCAAATGGTAAAAATGCTTACATAGTGCAGTGCAGTAATTGTATTCTGTTGTTTTTGTGATGCAGGTTGAACTGTGGCTGTACTGGTTCTAGAGTGAGTCTGTTTTCCTCATAGAGCAACTCATATATCTAGGAGATTTATCTATGAATCTTGACTAGATGCACATTTTATAATAAGGCTGTAAGAGCTTTTCTCTTTCTTACCCCCAAGCATTCATGAAAGTTTCATTTATTAACAGTGATCCATTTGTTTAGGGTAAATCAGTAGTAAATATAGTAATCTCTACCTAAGCAAAGGTCACTTGAGCTCTGGGAAAGACTATTTTCTGAGAAGAATTTGTAGGTGAGATTCCCCCACTCCACGCCTACCCTCCCCCTCCCTGATATTTGACCTGAATCCATAATATTTACTTAAAAAAAAAAAAAATTAACTTGTAGTGTATTAAAGCAGTGACATACAATTTTTTTCTTATGGTAGCTATGACTTGAGGTCGAAGAACAAACGTAATGCCCTATTGATAAGGATGAAAATAAGGCCTTACTTTAAACTTAAAATGAGTTCTTATTTTCCTCCTTTTAAAGAAAAAAATGCATCCTAGAATATTTCACTGTAATCTCCATGTTCTTCGTCTTGCTACCTTCCACTTTAAATGAACCAAAAGCAGGTGTAACTATCAAAACCTGTATTAAACAAGGAAGGTAGAGATTCATCAATTTTTGTAAAAGTAAATTTATCTCAATGTCTGTTCTGCAGGACCCAGGACAAATTCTGGACTGCCTATGGGCAAATGAAATTCTGATGACTTCAAAAACCTTTTCATACCTTTGTTTTAGGAGAAGGAGGATGCCAGGAGCATTGGGATTTCAGTTCAAGTTTCTCGGGATTGTCTGCCGTGCTGTTTGAAGATTGCATGCTCTGGCTCTGGTTAAGAGATGCCTCCTGGCAGATTTTTGAGCACCTCCTTGAAAAATAGCCACCATATGGTTGTTGAGTACAATATCCATGCTGGTTCAGTCCTTGTACAACTGGTAAAGGGGCTACTAGGATGTCATTATTATTTTGCATTAGTTGAGTTGCTGGTGGTAGGGTTGACACCAGCATGAAGATCACTTCTGATGAGTAGTATTTGTTGATATATCTTTTAGGAAATCTTAAATCACAACATTTCAGCTTGATAAATCTGCCTGTTTCTGAGGGGTTTTTTTTGGTAGCTCAGACAAATCTGAATTGTTATATTTCATGCTTCCCAGCAGGTCAGCCCTCAGCCTGTGCCGGTGCAGGGGTTTATTCACTCCCAGGTGTAGGACCTGCATTTGCCTTGGCTGAATTTCAGATGGTTCTTCTCTGCCCATCTCTCTGACCTGTCAAGATCCTTCTGGAGGGCTCACAGCACTCTGGGCTATTGGTCAGCCCTCCCAGCTCTGTGTGGTCAATGAACTTGCTGCTGAGAAGGCCTCTGCTCCTTCATCCAAGTCATTAATGAGTAAGTTCAATACTGGGCCCAGTATTGAACCTTGCAGGACACCACTTGTGACAGGCCTCCAGCCAGACCCTGTGCCACTGATTGTGACCATCTGGGCTCTGCTGTTCAGCCAGTTCTTGATCCACCTCACTGTCCACTTCCCAAGTTTGCCCATGAGGATGTTGTCAGAGACAGTGTTGAAAACAATAAAATAGTGATGGAGACAACAAGGCATAATCAATGAGATTATGCCCGACTTAACACACAGTTTTAGGATTCATGAGGATTTTCAATAGTTGTTAATGTTCTGTTGGTGTTTGGTTGGTTTTATTTATCATAAAACACACAGCTAATGAAATATGCCCTCTCTGAGTGTTGAGGAGGGGGAAGGGATGAAGTGGTATTTACCTGTTGTGGTTACTTTTCTGCAGCCGTTGGAAAAATCCAACACTGAGTTCTTAAGGTAAGCTGTGTCTTTTTAGGTATAGAAGAGTAATGGCACCTACTTGCTTTAAAAATGCAAATAGCAGTTCTACTGTCAGAATAATAATAAAAGTCAGGACAGATGTTTCATTTGTAATAAATTCATAAGTTTTTTTTCCTTAAGCACATAAATTTAGGCAAATGATTTTTGAAGCAAACTGTAAAATTGATGTATGTCAGACATCTGGCTCATGCTTAACTTTTAGCTTGCAGTTGGTATTTTATGCATGAGAGCAAATAGGTGATCATGATTGAGTGTCTTTCAAAAACATCAGCAAAAATTGCAGGTTTCTGAAACTCTAATGGTAAGGAATGACTTACTGTAATTGATGTTTTCTCCAACTCTTTAATGATCATAATTTCTAAGACATATTGTATGTTTTATTTCAAGCTTGAAGATCTGGTAATTCTGAGGTAGGAAGTTAAATGCTGAAGTGGAAAGGGATGCAAGTGTCAATGGGCTGCTTGATATTTATCTTGTTTTTCTATATGAAATTCAGTGAAAATGTTGCAGAAATTAATCTGATTTGTCACCTGCTTTGATTACAGAATGTTTAATCAAAATCTTTCCAGTACCTGTGTGACCAAGCTGAACTGTGTCATGGCTGACCCTATGCTGGTCTCTTGAGGGGCTTGAGGTGTTTGGGTTCATTTTCTTAGTGTCTGACACTCTCAGCATGAAACATGACAGCTGTACCCCTTTTCATTGAAAACGTAGGTGTTGGTAGGACTTTATTTTTGTATAGATCAGATTATGTAAGGTATTTATGCAGTGTAGCAATTGGAATGCTTGTTTTGAAAGAATGGACTTTGATTCAGTGCCTCTGTCAATTTGAGGGACTCACAAAAGAGATTTCGCCCTAAGGCTCAATTGTAACAGGGTCATTCTTATCTCCTGATAGTGAAGTTGTGCAGGAAAAACTTACTCATAGGGCAGGAGAAAACATATACGTGGTAGAGCATAGCTCCTCTAATCCAGTGTTTTAGAGAATTCCTCTGGAGGAGAAACATCTCCAGTTACGGAAGTCTGGGCTGCATTTATTTGACTTTTAAGTGGCAGGTGAATTGTGTAAATAGTATCAGGAATGGTCTCAGGTATCCCCTCTTTCAACAGAGTGCTCCTGTCGCTACGATACAAATTGCTTTGTGTTTTCTCTTTGTGGCTCCATAAATTTGGTGTTTTTCAAAGTGGATCTGAAAGACTAAAGTCTTGTCTCTTTTGCTTTGCTTCCAGTCCTGTCTTCCTGCCTTCCTTCTTTCCCTCCCTTGGTGGTCACAGCCCTCTTCTGGAATGCTAGACTGCTGAAACGGGTTGATCTGTGTTTTACAAATGTATTGAATAAATGTATTGAAATGTAATAAATATAATAAAATGTATTTAAATTTTAAAGGTTTATTTTAAAAAATCCTAACAGACTAAAAAAAATTAGCCCAAGCCTGCAAAAGAGACTAGGGCACCTGAAACCAGGAGGCATGTGTAGTCCTGTATCTCAGGTGCATGTGGATGTTGGACTGAAGGCTGCGAGGGACCCTAACCCCAGGGATGGGAGCAATTTCATATATCTTGCTGTCCTGAGTGTGGGCAGAGTACCCAGCTCGCTTGGCACTTGTTGGATCCTGAGGCTGACATGCTGGGTCTCCTGGCTCATCTTCTGTGTTGTTTTGAAAGCCTAGACATACACTGCAGTGCTGCAGATTTTCTCCTCTTGGAGCAAAGCTCTTAAAAATCTTAGTACCTCCAGAGTGTGTGGATCTAGTCCAGTCCTCTATTAAACTCCTCTACCATTAAATGGCAGGGTCCTGTTTCTTTTATTGGACTTTTAAGTGGGCTTCAGAGAGTCCAGTCTAATGAATTTCTTGCTGAAGAAGCAGCTTTACCACAGCATCACTGCATGTGTATCTTTCTGGAAACCTTGCTCTGGAGGGTAAAGCAATGTTCTTTAAAAATAATTGTGATCTGTCTTTATTCTGGTAAACCTGGATGTGAAGGTGCTTGGCAGTTGGTTCTAACATTTTTGCAGAATCAACCCATCAGTTATCAGAGTTAACTACTGAACAGACTAATGCATCTGCTGTGCATTCATATTAATGATTATATTTAAATTGTCACAAGTTTTCATTTTAATTAAAAAAAAAAAATTCCCCAGGAAACTCTGACTTGCTGTTTACTTTGGAAGGTGTTCTCCCATTTTTGTGTTTGCTCTACTTGCATCTGCTGACAAGTATCCCCAGGAAAAGCAAAGTGTTAGCAAACATCTAATTGTGATGCTTTCACAATGTGACAAGGAATCAGAATCTATATGGATGATGGGCCTTGGTTCAGAATTGAAGTCAGGCAGACACTTGTATTGTCCTGAGCACTGATGGAAAAGCAGAGAGTAAACTGTACACACCCATGAAAAATAATAATGGGCCAACCCTTTCTCCATAACCTGTGGGGAATAGGAACAGTCACTGTCCAAATGTAATCTAGTTGAACTTTGAGTCTGTTGGCTGTTTGGCTCTGTGTGACTCTCGGCCAGTCTAAGAAAATTAGCGTGAAATGAATGTCTGTAATCAGGGTGACACTGGTGGTTTGACAGTGTCTCTCTTCCACTCCTTTCCCATTATATATAAAGGAAAATTTTTACTTAACTAAAAGAAAAATATTTTGCCCTGGTCTCCTAGGTTAAGAAAGCAAATAATACAATAAGCTTGTGGGTGCTTGGAGACTCATGGCTTTAGGCACCTTGTCACCTTACACAGATTGACTTCCATGGCCAGTTACGTGGTTTGGGATGCTCTTGGCAAATTCAAAGTGTAATTGAATAAGCAGTTCTGGTTGATAAGGATAAGCAGTTCTGGTTGACACAATGAAACTGCAAACTAAACTGCATTTGTGCAGCATCGATGTTTAACTGTTTTCATTGAAATTGTACCACTTCTAGAAATTAATGTGGAATTTAGTCTTACTGCTAAGATAGTTGTGTGGATAAAGTGTATCACAACATCCATCCAGTTCTGGCTCAAAAAGAGAGTGCCACTCTGCTAATCAGAGTGAAAACATTCCAGTTGCAGAGAATAGGAGATAACAGCTGACTGTGCAGAGGGCAAAAATGATGAAGCAGGGATTTTAATTTTTTTAAGGAACAACCAGCTCTTGGTTCCCCATGCTGGGATGAGTGAAGGACAAAGCTGTACTTGCCATTGACTTGCAGGTTACCCTGTGCAGCACTGCTGCCTTGCTCTTCTCTCTGCTCCCTAAAGCAATCCCCTCTTTTCACAATTCCTGTTACAGTGCTTCCTTAAGGATGAAAACATACTCATACAACACAGCTTGCACCATTCTGTGTCAGCCTTACACAGTTTATTCTGTGCATTCCAGTTTCTGTTGCACAGTGTAGCAGAGAGTAGGCTGCCATCACATTGCAAAGCAATGATGTTTTCTAGTAACTGCACTGGGAAAAACAAGAAGGGTCTTTGGGGTACTAGGATTTAGCTTGTCAGAAGATACTACTGGGTTATCAGTAATTCAAATGCCTTTTTTCACACTGGAGTCTGACAGGACTGAAAATAGAAACTGTCAACCTCCTGATTGTCTGATTATGTAAAACCATCAGTAAAAGCAAAACAACCAGGTATGATAGGATTATGTATGTGCATATATTTTTCTTGGAGATATTTTTATAAAGTTTATAAAGGAAAGAAATTCACTCCCAGCTATAGATCTTAGTGTTTTGGAGACTGAGCAAAAAAAATGCTGTGTGTCTTCCAAATGTAAGCTCATATTTTTGATGCTGTTACAAGTTATAGTGATAGTCTTTAAGTCTGATCAAAATAATAATGAAATGCTTATTGAGTAAAAAACCAGATGTTTTTGGCAAAATTATGTGATTTACAAGACAGGGAGATTTTCAGCTGTTGTCCAAATGAAAACTAAAAGAAATGTCTTGGAGGATCCCCTACTAAAATAATGTTTGGTTTTGGATCAGCTCTCGTCTGTCTGTACAAAGTATGTGTCAGAAGCAGTTAGAGATAGGCAGGTACAAATCCATGGCACTGGTGTCACCCTGGAGGGCTGTGAACTCCTCATTCCAGTCTAACAAAATGAAGAAATAGTTATGAAGCCTACATGTCATTGCTATATGTAGTATTAATATACAGCTAGGCAACTTTTTATAACTCTAAGCTATCAGTCAGGAATACTTTTGTACTTAATGTGTAAAATTGCGGCTTTGCTTTTGCTCTTGGGTACTCTGTTTAGAGTGACTGTTTCCTCTAGTGTATGAACCTGGTATTCCATTAGACTTAAAATTTTTAAATTTCTATGTCAAAGCAAGTTTTCCTAAAAGAAAAAGATACAGTGTTACTTCTCAGTGGATTATATGCTGTCTTAAAACATATGTTCACATTTAAAACAGTAGCCTTTTGGAAGTGAACTAGAGTAAATAAAGTGTGTTTAAATATCACTTGTGAAAGTTCTCCAAGAATCAAAATGAAAGATAAAAGCAGTCTGCAGTGTCCATTTCAAATGGCAAAGTTGCACTTTGCTTTATAGGTACAAATTACTGTTTTTTCTTTCACTCGTCAATAAAATTTAAGCCTGGGCAGTCCCGTTAAATAAAAATGCATGTTAATAAAGCCAGATTACTGCTTAGCATGCAGGGTGTTACTGCCACTGAATTACTGATAGACCTGATTTAGATAAATCTATTTTTTCATAGGCTCTGGTTTAGTAAGTTTTATGGAAAGGTAAAAAACATTACATTTTTGAGACAAAACAGTTTTTGACAATACTGAGCAGGTTTTCTGGAGACCAGGTACTGAGAGGGAATTTTATTCCCTCTCAGTGAAAGCTGGAGTGAATGAGTTTTATGTGAAGCCCTTACAGGTGGCCTGCAGTTCAGTCCCAGAACTCTGTCATGCTCTGGGGCTGCAATGCCACTGTCCTTTGCAGGTTGATATTCTTGTCTTGAAGGGTGGATGAGCAGCCTTGGTCCCCAGGGCCATCTGCAGCACGAGGACACGCAGTACCAATGTCCCAAGAGGGTTTGCTTCTGAAGGCTCAGCCTAAAAGACAGTCCATGATTGTCAAAGTCATGCCAGCTTTGTTTCGCTGTGCTACTCTGAAAAGTTACTCTTGTTATAATTACGTTTTGTGAATGTGACTAAATAATTCCCCCAGAGTTCATACTGATTTTGACCCTAAAAAAGGACCTGTCTAATCAGTTGTCATTTAAGTACATTGCTAAAAGAATAATCAACTTGATGGACTGAAATTAAACTAGGGAGTTGACAAATTGTCTCTTAAAAAAAAAAACCCTAAACAAACTGATGAAAAAACAACCAAACAAAAATCCCAGCAAAAACTCTCAAACCAAGTGAAAAATGCTGGACTCAAAACCAGCCAGCCCTCTGTTTCATTTGATTTCTCTAGGTTTGATCATGGGATTTTGTCCATTTGTTTATTTTTCCTTAACAGTCCTCTTTCAAGCCAGCAGATTTCAGCAAATAATATTGTGTACAGTGAAGAATCACATATCTTCTCTTTTTTTTTCCTGACCATTTTTAAAGATTCTCAAATGCAGGGTTATTAAGAATAGAAAATCAAAGCAACATCTCAGCTAATGTTGAGACAGTTTGACTGAAAGTGCTGTGTTGTCCCCCAAAGTTTTTTTCTGCACAATACGGACACTCTTTTTGGTTTTTTTTAGATAAACTTTTACTGTGTGTTTCCTGCTGCAGTTGCTAATGATCTGAAGAGAATTAGTGGCCTGTATTGAGCTGACTCCCTTAATTTCAGTAGGGAGAAACAGATCTTATAAGAAGGAATGGGAAAAATTGAAAGTACAGAATAAAAAGCAGATCCTGTGAATATCCTTTTTTTTTTTCCCCCAAAACGATCAATGAAGCTTCACATGAGAACCAAAAAAAATCATAATTCAGCTGCTGTTACACTGCGAAAGCTGAAGAGCTTTAGTGGGTGTTTTGCAGTCATGCCTGAGTGGAAACAGTTATCACATAAGGTGCCATTGGAAACTGCTTGAGAGTTTTACATTTGTTATTAGTCTGTTCACTGGATGACTGATTGAGGTGTGGGATTAACCTACTGTACCAAGGATCTGAGAAACAAACTTCCTAAATCGACTGTCAACAGCATTCATCGGCAGATTCTTCTACTGCTGGAGTTCAAGAAGTAAAATTATTTGTGGACACCAGTGGTCAATTATTATGTACAAGCCATGAATTCAGATTGCTGAGGGAATGTGTTACTTTGAAGTGAATCTCTACAGTAAAAGAGAATCTCTTTTTCAACTGCCATGCTATATAATTTTCACAGTTTTAGAGTAGAGATATTTTGACATGTCAAGTTAACAATTGAAATAAACTGCCTTTTTCAAGCGCTTGGGAGTCAGGATGACTTGCTTGTGCTCAAGCCCTACTAGTGTTCAAATAGTCTTGCCAGACCAACTATACTTGGTTTTGTTTTCCTGCAAAAATCAGTGGGAACACAGAAGAGCTAATGGGCCATGCTGTTAAAGAATCAGTCTTTATTACTTTCACCTTTGGAATGCTCAGAAGCTGACTTTGGCTGAAAGTAGAGGTAGATAGAGCTGATCAAAGCATTGTGTACAACATTCATGGGAATCTGTCTCATACTCATGGGGCTCTGCTGCAGCCAGTGGCTGTGGAGAAATGTAGGGGGAAATCAGAGCTTGGAGAGTCACCTGCGAGTTATATATCTGCAGCTGTATTACACAAATAAGAACAATAGAAACAGGACATCATGATTATTATTATTTTAATTAAAACAGGGCTTTAATTAGCAGATAGCAGAAACTTTGTCTTCTGGATGAGAACAGCAATACTTCCTCACCAGGTTACATGAAAAGCTGTCTTCTCAAATGGACTACAACATACTGATTTAGAAATTTATTTTACAAAAATCAGTTTAATTTCCAGTTCATGCTTCTGAAGCCCAAAGGGGATATCAGGGTACAACTCTGTAAAAGTATTTTTGCTCTCTATATTTTTCATTTACCTTTTGTTTTAGGGCAAAGGAAGTACGCTGTGTTCTGTGGAGTGTTAGTTGTTTCTGGTGGCTGTCTTCAGAACTGGGATTTAGTTTTCTGTTGTGGCTGGCATTTGTCCCTGTAAATTTTGTGGGTGCCGGCTGGAAAGGGGCGTGGAAACCTTTGCTTCTTGTTAAGACAATGTGCAGCTAGACTTTCAAGACCTGATATTTTTTCATCGGAATAACTTAGGTTTATCTATTTTTCCTTGTTTAACATGCAAATTAGCTACTCAGAATGTTTTGCTGCTCTAAAATTCTCTCAGTAGAGAACATTAATTTGCAAGCAGCATCAGTAATTTAGCAGCATACATTTCACGGTTGGCAGGGCTGGTGTGACTCCAGAGAAATATTTGTACCTTCTATAGTTAGTTCTCTGCATGTTCATTTTGTAATTGATGAAATACCACAGTGGGTAAATTGGATACATTTAATATGACAGCAGCATCTTTCATCACCTCAAATTCTGGGGTTTTTTTCCATGCCTTCTGCTATTGCTGTAGAGACTGGAGAACTCCAGCTTCCTCCTCCTTCTAAAACTGAGACTAGATGCACTTGCCATTATTGAGGTAGTCAAGAGAGTTCAGCTGCAGTATTACCAGCGACCTGCAGTGTCGTCATACCTAAGCATTTGAAAAATCACAGTGTAAAATTAATTCTTTGCTGTTTGATGTTTATTTTCCTGTTTCTTAGCACAGTGTTCTCCAGCATTTTTATGACTGTGAAAATGAAAACTTGACAGTGACCTGATCTGATAAGAAGTTTGCTCATGATGAAATTATAAGTAGTATTCAAGATACATCCTTCTGGGATAACCTCCATGAAGTGTCCATACCTGCAGCATGCTTCAGTTCATGTAATAAAGAGACTGAAAATGTGTAAAGCAGTAGATTGAATTCTTTATTGTTTAATGAGAGATGTTACGTTTGTAGGAATTGGTTTTCAGGAGAACAGATGCTCCTGAGAATGGATTTATTAGTCTGGTTTATAATACCAACACACTGTCATGGTACTCAATTGCATGAATAAGAATATATTGGAGGAAGAGAAGTTTGGGCTAATGTTTCCTAAAAGTCTCAGTGGTGCAGCAGCGCCGTAGCAGCGCTTCGTGCCTGCGGGGTGCTGCACACGCCGGGTGCTTGTTGGTGCTGTGCATTCATCCCTCCTTGTGAATGCAGGGAACTCCCTGGGGCCATGGGGAGGCACCACCGTAGGCACCTGGCTGCCTTTCTTGGCTCTTACACAGTAGTAAGTCATGGGGAGAGAGGTTGAAGTGCTGTGAGACCTCAGATATTATTAATGTGCTTGGAAATTAATTATTTTTAGTGCTTGGAAAAGTAAGTGCTACTTACAGGGTGGGATTTTTCCTGTATTGGCAGCTCATGTTGCCATTTAGTGGCAAAGGCAGAACAAATACATCTGTTCTCTAGGTCAAAGTGAACTTTTAGCCACTTGAAAAGCAGGTCTGTTTAGGGTCTCCAAGGAAAGAAAATTCTCACTGGATAAGGAAGGGAGACCTTGAGAGTGATTCAACTGATAAGAAAAGGATGGAATAAGAATATCGACAAATAAGACAAGTGCATCTCAATTTATTTATTTCAGTGCAGACTCTGATGAAGTAATTATGCTGATATATTAACCCAGAGATTTGCTGTGAATGTTTCATTAGCTGTCTCCAGGGACATGCTTTTTTTCCTTCCTGTATTACCTTAAAATATATTTAAAAAAAAAATCAGGTATTTATTACAGACACTGTAAGCTGGAGCAAAGTGAACTCGGAAAATTGGCAGCTTTCTTTACAGTCTGTGGCATCATTTGTTGTTAATGAGGGAATGCAGTTAAAAATGCATATTAATATTTAATTGAAGAAGATTCATGTAAACTCCAGCTGTGACCATAAAAATTGGTGCTTTTTTCTGAGAGAAATAAAAGCAGTGGTTCCCTATGGTCTCATCTGATTTCTTTATTCAGTACCCACCCTTATGTTAGCATACATCTGTGTAGCCTTTTGTATACTTGCAGAATGGAATATGCAGTGCTCAGTCTTATTTTGGTTTAAAATGCTAGTGACAAAATTGCATGTTGTAGGACTGCTGATGCTCAGAGGTTTTAAATAACCATCATGAGGTTTTCTTTGTCATATTGGTAGTTGGAAGAATTGTACATAAACAAATGTACAGCAGATGGCACTGCACTGTAACTGTAGAATGAGAGGTTTGAGTAGAATAAGTATGTTCATTTAGGGTTTTGTCTCTATGTATGGAATGTGTATTTTCACGTAAACAATGATAGAAATCAGAAGGCCCATGTGTTTTAAAGCAGAATTATGTGAACTTGCGTAAGATACATGTCAAGTGAAGCTTTCATGATTCTTTACTAATGATGGTCAGTGCTGTTCCCAATGATTTTTCATCTTTTGGTGAGGCTCTGCTGCTAAATACTTAAGAGCTTAGGTGTTACTGAGAAACAGTGAAACTAAAGTCAGGCAATACAGAGCTTTCTTCTGTTGCAGCACAACAGTTCAAGAAGTTGAGTAGTTTTTTAGAAGAGAATTTCTCCAGGAGCTTCTTCAGCTGGGTTGGTATTTTCAGCATGAATTTTATCAGCAGTTCAGAAATTCAGAGAAACAAATTCAGCTACGAGGAAAGTGAGCGTTCTGTGTAGGTGCTGCCATCTTCCCTTTGCTCCTCTTCTTCCCATACCTGTGGCACCTGTAAGAGCACTGACTTCATTGCTCTGTTCACACGAGTGACACATGAAAGGAATGGCAACCTTCAAACAGGCTGTTCTGCGTTTCCACCACTTACAGGTGCGTGTTGAAGAGGCTTTATAAACCTGATAGCTTTTCAGTGGGGATAGTAAAAAATTACTCAGTGTCACTGTGATTCTGTCACCTCATTGGAATTTGCCCCTTAACTAAGCGTAGCCCTGATGACCTCTTGTAGTGAGTTGAGTTGACAGCATTTTGTGCTCCATAGCTCTAGATGACTTGAGAAGGATCTGAAAGGTTTAGTGGATGCAAGTTTTTGTCATTCATGCCTCAAAATTTGGAAAGTTGGGTCAATATTATGTACATCCCATACAAAAATAAAAAAAGGAAATGAAAGGGATAGAGACCTTAGGATAATTTCAACTTGATGCCTTGTTGGTTCCTTCTGAAAGTGGACACCATCTCTCCAAACACTGAGCTACAGCCAGTGACTCCCTTCTTGTGATGCTTGGTGGTGTGATTTAGCTGCAGCCTGGTTTTTCTGCTTCCTAAGTGGACTTAGGGTCAAGTCATGAACAGATCTGGGTCTTAGGGAGTAAAACTGAAATAAAAGAGGAGACATTGGCCTTTTCAGAACTGATGGACCTGAAACAGAAATAGTCAGCCAGTCTGCATGCTGTTAAATTTACCAGTCCACATCCTTTTGGTTGGTCAGGAACAGGTCTCATGGTTATAGCTAACTTAGAAGTAATTTTCTGTGGAGGACTGTAATAGTGTACTACGTAGCATGTTTCATCATGTCCTAGATGGCTGTAGTTCTTAAATTATCTTATTTCTTAGCATACCGACTTAGCTTTATAAGCAAAACTTCAAGTCAGTGGAAGGTGTTTGATTCTCATACGTTTAACTATATAGGAGTTAAAAAAGATACTTAAAGATCAATTTGCTTTGCTGCCTTGATGTTATCAGAAGCAGAAATTTGAAATGGGAATATGACCAAGAATGTGGTGAATGCAAGGAATGATGTTTTGTTGTCAGTAATCATGGTGTGGTGCACATAAGGTCCTCTAAGCCTGGACAAGTACTGCTTAAGAATGTTTTCTTTTATGCAGGCTGGTGTGCTTCAAAGCAATTAAATCAAGATGTATTTACAGTAAGTTTAATGGCTTTTCTTGTTTAACTGGAGTGCGATGTTAATCATGAAGCACTTCTGAGAACCCTCCATTAAAAATTGACAGCGATATACATGGGTAACTACTTATGTGTAAATCTATTAGTAAATTAATCAAGTCTGTGATCCTGAGAAAGGACACTGAAATGCTTTATTGGTTTGCTGCTCATTGCATCAGTTATTGGGGTCTCTTCTGAATATGTTTCTTTGATTTCTGCTGCTTGCCAATTTGTCGTGGCAGTAGTTAAATAACATTTTGCTAGCTCAGCATTCTTGTCCACTCTGAATTTGTAGCAATAACTGAAGGTGATTCCCTTTTGCAAGGCAGACATAATTCTCTAGAGAAGGGAATGTAAATGTACTGCTAGCACTGCCAGTCTGCAGTATTTTAATAGTGAACTTGTCTTCATTTACAATACCTTCAGATTTTAAATCATGAATTATTTCACTTTTTAAAGTAACAAAATAAATATACATTCATCTAAAGGTCACATTTTATTGATGATTAAGTAAACCATCATGAACTGAAATCAGATGGGTTTTGTACTCATTTGTGCCTTGTAGTATGTATTTCAGTTGTAGAACTCAGAATTTTGCAGTAAGTAAATAATTTTGCAGAAACATTTGTTTCAATGCTTTTTCATGTTTTACAAAGATCGATGGGGAGAAAACTTATGGAAAAGTCATTAAGTAATGCAGGTACAAGATATTAATTGACTTTTTTCCTCATTTGAATCCAGGGGAGTTCTGATTGAGGAAAAACAAATCTTTGTTCTTTGATCAGTTTCTAGTTAGGCTTTAGTATTAGTGTTCAGACTCTATAGGGTAAATTACAGGATGATGGTTTTGTCCTCTAATAGTATTGAAATTGACTTGTGGGACGTAAAGTAGTATTGATTTTGCCTTTGAATGTCCTAGATTATTTAAGTAGATGATCTTCAGTGTATGTTTATGTAAATGAAAAATATGGAAGATTTTTCAGCATTTCCACTGATGAACTGGTGTCCATAAAACCCTACCCTCAGTAAGGTCTGCATGTCCTGAGCTCAGGGGAGCGGATAACTTACTGACATGGAGAACTTAGCACTAGATGAGATCTTTGGTCTATGGAAATTACTTGGGGAAAAGAAAAAGAGAATGAAAATGGATGTTTTAAAAAAAAGTACCTGCCAACTGACATTCATTGGTCTGTTGTCTTCTAAACCTCCCAACCTGTTTTCCTGAGGAACGAAATAGTGTGATTTTTGAATTCCTTTGAAGTCTGATGTAACTATGCTGTAAAAAGGCCAGACCCAGATGTGGGTTGTTACCACGTTTTGAGCACTGGCTATGACCTCTTGTGGGTCTCAAGGGCTCCCTGGGTTTGTGGGAATCTCTCAAAAGCAAAGCTGAGTTTTGGGGAGAAGGCTTTCTTACAAGCCCTCTGCTCCTGTGTGCCATGTGTGAGCAGATAAACTTAGCTGTTATTTGTATTAATTACCTGAATTTCATTAAAATTCTTTTCTTTCACACAAAGCAGTAAATATTGAATAGCAAGTTAAAAAATAATAAATGTAATTATTTCTGCCAGCCATTTAATAGCGGCGAGTCATTAATACTGATGTATCTTTTGCTTCTTTGTTCAGGCTGCTCCTCTTTTGAAGTAGCAGTGATACATAATAAATCAGGTCAGTCACATAACTAATCGACTGTGAACCAAGGCATAATTTTCTCAAGCAGGAAAACCTCAC
This sequence comes from Aleadryas rufinucha, assembly GCA_013397815.1. Lineage (NCBI taxonomy): Eukaryota > Metazoa > Chordata > Aves > Passeriformes > Aleadryas > Aleadryas rufinucha. Next base: position 286,860 of record VZTH01008251.1, on the reverse strand, counting down.
TGAAGAACCGACATTTCCTGCTTGGTTTGAGTAAAAAAAAAAAGGTTTTATTGAAGTTTGATTTAAAAACTCCACAGCCTTCTTGCATCCCTAGTGCTGTTTTTTAACCCCCAAAGATTTTAATAAAATTTTAGTAGACACTTCAAAGTAAAATGACTGTTCAGATGGAAGCCTTAGAGATGCAGTATGTATTATAACACATAGTATGTAATGTATTATTTGAAATTATGGAGTGATTCAAACAAGTCTGGCTTATATCATCAGAACAGTTATCTCTCCCACCTTCATTTTCTTTGTGACTTGAGTTCAGGTTTGTGAGATTTGCATGACATTGATCCTTTCCTTGGGCAATGCACAATTTCATAATTCAAGTGCGACAGCTGTTGTAACCATCATGCCAGCTGTCCCTGCAGATGCTCAAAAATCTCCAGCTTCTCAAAATGTGTATATGTCCCTGGGGTAAACCATTTTTCTAAGAGGTAATGTATGAAGTATCTTAAAAGGGTCACTGTGCTGGCAGTTCTGAGTGCGTGGTGCATGTAGTGCTACTTTTCTTGACTAAAAGCTGTTCTGTGCATCACCCTACATGGCCCATGGGGAAAAAAAAAGAAAAATTATCTTCCAACCCCCCAACAAAGCAGAAAACTCCTCATGTCCATCTGTTATTGTTAATAACTAAAAAAATGAGGCTCTTAAATAAATAAGATGGTAAAATTTGCCAGGTACGGTCCAAACTTCTGTCCAAGAGAGATGTTTACAGATTTGGTTTCCCTGTTTACCAGCCTGCAGAGGATTTACCTGATGTAGAAAGGATCCTGGATGAACTCTTGTGTCTGCCTGACAAAGGATCATCCCTGCCTGGATGTTTAATGGGGCAACTGCTAAGCTCCGCTGCGGTTTGGTTGGTTAAATTTCCAGTTAAGCTTTGTGAATTCAGATCATCCCTTTGGGCTGGTGTGGTGCTCATCCGTGGTGCCAGTGGAGGCGTGGGCTGTGAGCAGGCGCTGCTGTCTGACTGTGCCTGCAGCACTGAGGGAGTGAGGCGGGATTGTGCCGACCTGGGGGTCTCCATTTCCATCTTGTGTCGAGGGCTTTGCGCCGTGGCTGGGCTGCAGCGCTGGGGTCCTCTGAGACAGAGCCATCACGTCGTGGGAGCTCCTCGAGTGATTCATGGCTTATTGACGAGTGCAAAAGCCTTTTCAGTGTATTGAAGAGTACCTTGCATTCAGACTAGGTTGAAGGACCTAATGGTCCTTACTGAAGTGAACTGACTTTTTTAATATGTATTCCACAAATCACCTCCTTACCTTAAATTAATAGTGTCCGAAAAATGAAGAACATTTTAAAACATTTGTTTTGTGATGAAATAATTACTTAGTAAGAAATAAGCCCCTTAAATTAGGAAAGCAGGAATGTTCTGTATCTGAATCCATAACTCGCATGTTTTACTGCTTCTCTTTCATGACAAAAAAAGTCAGTCATAGGAGTCCATTAATAAGAAATGTCTCTAGAGACTGATGTTCCTCAGAACAAAGGCTTGGAACAATTCATAGCTAGAATTATCCTTCTTTTCTCCCCAGTCCCTGCTTAATGTTAGGCTAAAAAGAGGTAAATACAGATTTTATCTAAATTGGTCCTATCTGAAGTGAGGATAATCACTGTGGTTGTGAGGCTAAGCCTAAGTTGGAATGGTATCCTTTTCTGTGATGTAAGTTTCTTGAATCCTACTGCTTCCTAGTAAGAACTAGTAATCTGGTCTTGCTACTGCCTCTTCTTGTTATATACAGTTAGCTTCTGAGATCCTGGGAGGAGCCAGAAGTCTTTTTGCTCTGCTGTCTACCATCCTTGTGGCAAGTGTAAATTTTATACTCTAGCTAACATTCTGCCTGGAATGTGCAACTGGGCAGAAAAGAGAGTTTATTTTTAATCAGCCCCAAAATTATAGGACTATTTTTGAAATTTGACTAGAAAATAAATAATAAATAAATAATAATACAGTAAATAATTGTATTTATGTTTTTTGATGTGCCATGACTAGTCCCAGCCTCTGTGCTTCACAAATGTAGAATTTTCATGAGGACATTTTTATAGTTGAAGAAACTGTTCACCTAGGGTTCAGTTAAAGACAATCAAAATCTACTTTTTCAGAAAGGTTTCTGTAAGATAACTTCTTCAGAAAAACATGTTTTCATTTTTTTTCTCCTTGAGCGAAAACTTTCAGAATTCCAAAAAGCAGTAAATTTGCAGGAAAGGGAAAAAAAACAGTGGCAAAACTCAGAATCAATAATACTTTAATTTATAATGATTGCTTAGAATGGGGGCAAAACTTGCCAGCCCCAGAGCATGGTCTCTAATAAGTAAGCTTTTGATGTTCTTTTATACTTTATTAGCAGTTATAGCTGTCAGGTGAATTTTTGCTCATTATTTCAGGAGTAGACATTGATTCTAAACTTAGAAACAATTTCTTAAGATTGGAAAAAAAAAACCTAGCTGATGAACGCAGGTTAAATTAAGAACAATAAGTCACATCCTCAGAATGCTTTTCATCTCAAGACCAAGACAGTTTTTGAAAGATCGTTGTACCATAAGAGAATAATTTTATTAGTCAGACTTCGTAATTGTGTAAGTTCAGCAGTTGGTCGTGAAAGCAAAGTAAAATGAGGGTATGAAAAGTATTTCCAAAACAGAATACAATATCAAGAAAATGTGTCCTGAAGCTATAAATACCTTGGGGCAAGAATACTAAGATCCCAGTCAAAGTCCCTGAAAGGTGTGCTGTTTAGCATTTTATTTTGATGTATTGTAGACCTAAGGAGCTTGCCATAAAGTTTGCTTAGTCTCATGCACCCAGGTTTTCCTTAAAGGTTTGTGGGTGCTCTTATCAGAAGCGTACTTTTTAAAAAATAAATTTCAAATTATATAGTTTTTGCTGGAATGGAAATAATCAGTTTTTCATTGTAAATGGAAGGGAAATAAGCTGCCTTTGAGAGTAAACACCTTAATTTTGCTACAGTTGATGCTAGTTTGCAGCAGCTGTTTATGTCTCTAGGCAAAATTATTAAGACAATTCACTTTGATTTCCTGTATAACAGGGATTTTTGGAGTTACACTATTTATTCCATCACTACTGTAGGACTCTGTATGTCTGCAGTGATGTGCATCCACCATATGCTCTGAGCTATCAGCCCTTGACCTTTGTAGCTCCTTGTGCACTGCGGAGTTCTTGTACAGGATTTTTGTCTGTCCTAGGTGCTGCTCTGGGAGAAAAGAGGATTTGGAATCAGGGTTTGATCAACAGATGTTGATCACCTGTGTGCTGGGATCCTGCCACATGTCTGTCTGTCATTTGTAGCTGTGGTTTTGCAAACTCACACCTTCAGGCAGACTCTTTTGTCTCTACTTACCCCCATTAGGCTCAGCAGACAGACTAAAGGTGTTGAATACACCTGCAGGCAAGCTAAGGACTTTGAGTCCCTGCTTATTACCACAGATCAGGCTATTCAGAAATAAATTATATTCATAAGCCCTTATGCAGCCATTGAATTTTCTTCTGTTCACGGAATTCAGTGGTATTCAAATAAAACATCTTTTTTTTTGAGGTGACTCTAGAAGCCACTGAACTAGATACTATGTATATAGCTATTAAATATAAATATTAGGCATTTAAGGTGGTGGGCAAGACATCAGCTGTGGTATTATTGCCACAGGGATAGAGAAAAAGCCCTTAAGTTCTATGTGAGGGAATCGAAGTGAAAAAACAGCAGGGCCTGTAAAGAGAAATGTGTGTGTGTGTGTTTGACCTTTATGCCACGCAGTGAGCAATGAAAGTGATGTAATTGGGTTCCCTTAAAACTTCATGACATCACCACCTGCAGCAATAATTTGTCAACTTCTAATACCAATATACCTTTTCTTTTAAGTAGTCTCTGCGTCCCCTCATGAAACAAAAGAGATGCTTCAGGGAGCAGGGGCACATGATCCATTTCTGAGGGCTTCCCTGTTGAGGAGTCCTGCAGAGACTGGACATACACCAAAAATCAGGTTTTTGACAACTGATAACCTAATGTCATGCTGCCTCTGCATGACATCCTTCACCTTAGATCCCCATCCCACAGGTCTGAGTCTTTGTTAAGCAGATATCCTGCAATGCTTTGCTGGAAAGCACAGGGGAAAGCCTCCTGGGACACTCCTCAGCAGACTTCTCACTGTCTGCAGGGAAAAGGCTGCCACCAGTCCACTGAGAATCCTGCCATCCAAGCTGTATAATGATTTCAGCTTTAATTATAGGAAGGTGGTAGGTTCCAGAGGCTCAGTTCTGCTGCTGATCCCCTTGGCTTTCACAAGGAGATACATCTGTATTTGCTGTTGCTTCACATACGCCTTAGCATTATTTGTTTTCAGTTCCATTAAAACATAGGACACTGGTTAGTATTCCTGCCACAAAGTATCCTTCTCTTAAATAATTTCCACTTCCTATCGTGTATTAGTTTGTCTTCTGTATGTCTCTCCCAGAGAGACAGGTATGGATGTGAATAGAGGTGAATGTAGGTATGGATAGGAATAAACTGCTTTGGCATCAATATTTTTCCCCAACTTACCAGAAGATGATGGCACAGAGCTCTTTTCCCAATGGGATGCTCACAGAGTTCTCAAAAAACGGGATATTTAGTGCATCTTAGCCATCATTCCTCTGCATCAAGGAGGTTAAGAGCATCTTTACTGTGTGACTTATAGCTGTAGTTGCAGGATTGGTGTCATAGGAAGTGGGCAATTTCTATGTACTTTTGTCAGTTTTGGGTCAACAGAAGCAACTGTTGGCTTTCTGCGTTTGGTAGCTTGGAAATAGACAATAATAAGTAAATAATTTAGACCCGAGTAGGTGAGTCATTTCTAGGAATCACAATTTTATATCATGTTTTCTTTTTCTTCATCCCTCACAAAAAATGTTCCTCTTAAACCGTTGAACAAAACAATACTTTTTTCCCTCCTTTTTTTTTCCCCTCGGAAGCTTAAAAACAGAATGAGGGATTACTGATTTCTCATCTGTGAAATTTAGTGGAGATGACATAAATGGGCTTGCAGAGTGAAAAATAAGGCATTATTGGTATTGTTCAGCTGAACAAACTCAGTTGTTTCTTATGGCTTTGCAGTGGTGCACAGGAGGCTTTACCTGTTAGATTGGTGAGTTGTGATGAAATTCACTTAGGAAGACAAAATTGGGGTGATAATTTGGGATGAGCAAAAGAAAATTTAGGTGCTAATTTGAAGGCGTGAAGTCCTTTCACACAGACCTTCAGCCCATCTTTCCCAGCATTATTTGATTTCTTCCTGCAGCTCTTATGTGTGTATTCTGCCCCCATACCAGTTGTGTCCTTTAATATATTTTGTCCAGTTCCTGTGCTCTCCCAAATGCACCTTCTCTCCTCCCCACATGCATCGCTCCCCGCAGTCCCTGAGCAGATGTGCATTCTTACTCCTGGGTAGCAGCAGGCCTCTGGATGTGGACTTAATGCTTCCCCTTCTGTCTTTACTCTCCCTGTTCTATTTTTTTCCCTACTCTGCTGATGAGATAAGTGAAGAAAGTGCCTGAGTCCAGAAGGGCACTGGGAACTAACCAGGCACAAGCTCCTGTCTGCTTGCAAAGGCCTTTTGCAGTGACAGGGCTTCTATTTATTATATTTGAGCCAGATACTATGACTTTCCTTGATGCTGCACTTAAAGTCCTTTGTGCGATCCTGGCCGAGGGCTTTTGGCAAGTGCAAACCAGAGGCAAAGAGTATGAAGTGCTGAATGCTATTATGCAAGGCAGTGGCAGCCCACCGGAAATGCTCTGAATAACGATTCCTGTCACAGAGAAGCTGAGGAAGAAAATAACTCGCACAACTCCCTGCCTTGTCCACTTGCTTACTGTCCCAGAGGGCCATGGTGACCCTGTGTGGCTCCTTTGGCTGCTGGACAAGTGATTTCTCAGCACTGACAAAATGGGAGCTGGCAATCACCTACTGATACTTGTGTTAGGTTTGCCACAAGCAGCACATTTTACAATTCAGGAGGCACACCAGACATCACAGCTGGGTCTCAGGGGTGAACGGAGTGAAAGGAATAGGGAGAAAATACTCACCATGTTACAGTTTTGCACAGAGTGCAATTAACGTGATGCAGGCTAGGCTGTAATTTTAATCATAGCCCTTGCTGCTTATAGATCTATGCGTGCCATCCCAGCCCCATTTGCCACCTTTTCTCCATTCCTGAAGACCTCAGCTGGGCTCTGCCCCTCGTTTTGACCTCATCCCTGACTTTTTCCTTACATTTCTGTTGGCATCTTCTTGTCTTGAAAATTCACGTGATCCCCAGGAGTGTCTCCCAGTCAAACTGGCAAACAAAACACTTGAGGCATAGCTGGTAAGAGCACCACCGAAGCTGAGTGAACTAGGAGACCACCTTTGCCAAACCAAGGAAGGTTCAGGAAGCAAGTGTCCATGTGGTAGAAAGAAGGGAGGTGTTAACTCAGCAGTGGAAAAGCCTTTTCTTCAACCGTGTTGGTTCTATTTGAATATACCTCCCTTGCATTGTGCAGTTTTGTGTTTAGTGCAGTATCAAGCCAGTCCCATGTTCCTGGTCTTATCGTGGCAAATACTGTCTAAGGAAGGATGGGATGTGAAGCATCCAAACTGCAGCTCCTGGTCTGTCTGTGGCCGTGCTGTGTGGGTGCTCCTTAGTATTGAATTAAACTGAAGGAAAACACAATGGAGAATTAGGTAAATACGACTGATGGTCCTAAGGCAATGTGTTTCCCCATGTGGTCAGTGGAGGAAGGCAGAGCCATCTCATTTCAGAGGTGACAAGGTTAAGCCCAGTGGTGGAGTTGTTACCTTCTCTGAGTCTACATAGAAGACATTAAATAGCTGAAGTTACTCCTGCTGAACAAAGTTATCATTTGTAAAGAACACCTGAATCTCACAGACTAAGAAAAATATTGTTGTGCAGTCTTGATTTCAAATGTTAATATGAGGTTTTTATTGGATACCCTTTCTGGTGGTTTTTTTAATTGTTGGAGTAGTTTGTAGGTTGTTTGTGGTTTTTTTTGGTTTTTTTTTGTTTGGCTGTTTTTTTTGTCAGCTCTGATTTTCCTGTTTTGTATTCTTTCTCAAAAAGATGAACTGTATCTAAGTATCAGTATCAAAGAATCAAAGATGTAGTATTCTAAATTCAGCGTTGAACATTATGGCTCAAAATCGTTCAATCCTCGAAGAAGGGGGACCTGAGACCGTACTAAGCTGGCTGCCTATGGGACACATCTTGGAAAACAACAAAGATGTGGTCACCTCCTGGCTGGCAGATGGTGGCGTTGGAGCAGGACTGTGCTGGCTCCTTCACTGCCTCAAGTGGGTTTGCTGTCTGTGAGACCTGTGAGAAGACCTGTCCTCTGTGAGCAGCAGTTCTGCAGGAGCCCGCAGGAGTAAATGTTCTCATTTTGCCTTGGCTTTATTCCCCCAGTAATTCTGATGAGATTTATAAGGCTGCTTTCAGTTCATAATTAATAGTCTGAAAAGAAAAAATTCAAAAGCAGTAAAAGTTTCATTGCTCAGTGTTTTCTGCTTGATCCATTATACTGATGTTTATGGGGATACCAGTGTGTAGGTTGACAGGGCCTGTTCATTGTGCTGGCCAGGGGACATGGGTGGAGAGCTGTGTGGTGTTTGGACTTGGTTGCTGGTGGCAGGTGCCATGTTTAATGGTGGCAAGTTAGTTCTGTGGTAAAGTTGACCAGAGTATTCCTGGACAGGATTGTAAACTAGCAGGAGTAAAATTTTGGTTTACAGATTCCTTCTATGCAGCAGATAATGCTTCAAACAGTGGATAACTAATGAGGGTTTGCATGTTCCCTCTCAGAAGACTCCTTTTGCTGGTACACACGCTGCACTTCACAGTATAGGGCTTTGGCTTGGGCCAGCTTGATGAGCCTTTCCCACTGGAAGCTGCATGTAAACGTGTTTCATGTAAGTTCTGACTGATTTGCATCTTAATTGATAAGATGACTATTTGACTTTGGAGGATGAACCTTCTGTCTCCTTTGCATTACAGTTTAATATACTTTTGCAAGTTAGTTTAATAGCTGAAGGCATTTCTGCAGTAGGCCATATGCTCCAGTTTTCTTTCTCTGTCAGTGCCTATTTTTGAGGTCAGAAGAGTCAAAATTGGCTCTTCTCTGTGGTGACTTGTATCTGCAAGTGTGTGGTGTCAGTCTCTTCTATCCCATCCTGGTACACAGGATGCTGCTCACATGCTGATTCAAAAGCTGTCCAAATAACTCCATCAGCCAATTCATTCAATGCAAACCAAATCCAAACATTTAATCTAGGAGAGTATTTTGCATCCGTACATTCTTTTTCTTAATCCTGAATAGCTCATAATCAAATATTTTGTCTTGACACCTGGGGTTGTATGAGGCCTTGCTGGCTGGGGAGCAGTCATGATGGCCCCTGGTCTGAAACCTGGACTGTAAGTCTGTTGTTCAGGTCATTGCTTCTTTAGCTTTTGCTTCAGACAGATTTCTTTATTCTTAACAGATCCTTAACCTGAAACTTCTATCCCAAAATTCAAGATGCTTTTAATATAATCCTTTTCCTGTTCTTACGCATCAAGAAAGTTGCAAAGTATTCCTTTTTTTAATCTCTTCTCTTTTGGGGGTGTTGTTACATAAGCATCAAGGACAGGATGGATGTGCCCATGTGATAGCATTACTGTTAACAAGATGAAAAACAGCAAATCATGCCTGAAAGCTTGAAATAGTCTGTGGAAGGGTGAAAAATTGCAGTATAACTTTCAAACAAATATTTTTTCATATACTATACCCTTTTTTTCGCTGACAAGTTAATTCTTTCTGACAGACTTGGCAAGTGAGCAAGTGTCTCCAAGGCAGGCACTGAAGTTTTTTCATGAATTCATGTTACAGTTTCTCTGATATTGTTGCTCTGCTCAAATGGTATTTTTAGCTTTATTCACACCTTGCTTTAACATTTCTGTGAGTGAGGAAAATTTTGTTATCCAGTCCTAACCAACCGTGGGTTACTGTTTCTCATTGTTATTGTTGTCGCTTAGTCTTGACACCTGGGATTATACATGGCCTTGAAGAAATGCTTGCAGGACCTAGGCTCCCTGGAAGGGAGCTCTCTGTCTTTGGGAATACTTAGCCAAGAACCTTTCTCCAAAACTCAGACCTCTCACATTGCAATTTTATGATTTTTTTTTAAGAAGTTGGAATCTTTTCTTTAGAGATGTGTAAAATATTCAAATTCCTAATAGAAAAAAAAATCTCATATATTTACTTGGTTGATATTTATTTAGACTGTTTTGTTTAGCACAGTCTTGCTCACAGGATATAGTTTTTAACTGAAAGTTTTAAGATGAAAGAGGTAAGGTCCTTCACTGACCTCTGCTTGTGTTCACTTCTGCCTCGTGCGCTGTACTGTTAGAGAGGTCTTGTCTAGGGAGGGTTCAGCAGAAAGCTGAAAGCACGGGAAAAATCTCTGCAAGATGGAAGTGCAGAATTTTTTTTTCTCAGTGCCAGCAGCACAGCACTATATTTCCTGTAGGCAGTGTCATCACAGATCTGCTAGTCCCCAGATTCCCAGTGTCTCCATCCTCTGCCATCCTTCAAAAAGTCTTGTAGCTGATTACCAGGTGCAGTAATAGCTCAACAGAGCATCATCATCCTTTTCCTAAGGTACCAGGGGTAGAAGTGTTCTCCTGGCATTATCAGACATGAGAAACAGGACCAAAATGTAAACAGTTAGGAAGGAGAAAGGCTCATTTATAGAGACCCCAGGTTCAGATTTGTTTTAGATGTTCGTCATTCAGATCCTGGTCAAAGCCAAATAACTAAAAAGCCTTCCAAGCACCTGTCTCAGCAATACCTCAAGTTAGAAAGTTAAGCACTCCTCTGGTTCTCTGAGATGTGTCAAAAAATGACAGATGCCTGAAGATGATTATTGAATAGTCCGTCCTTCACTGAGGAAGCTCAGACAGACCTAGTCTGACAGAGGTTCCTGTGATTAAAATCCAGCCCTTATCTGAGGCTCAGTCTAGCACAGACCAGTGCTGCCCTGCTGGCCTTGGTGTAGCTCAGCACAGGTGATGGAGCCTGCCCTGTATGCTCATTGTGATGACCATCATCGCTCATGATGGTGCTTTCTTCATTCATGTGAATGCCCTCCTGGTTTTACCTGAAGCTGTTCTTACAGAGCAGGAGTTGGGGAAGAAAAGAAAATTAATCTGCTTCAAAGACAACAGTGAAAACAGCTTGAGAGATCTGCATTGGGCAGCCTTGATGGAGCTTTAGGAAGAAAAAAAGTTTGCTCAAGAGGATGTGGAAGTGGACCCTTCTTGCAAAGAGTAGGTTGAATCACATACGTCAGCTGCAGCAGCAACGGAGAAAAATAAAAGAAAATCAATTTAATATTGTAGGTTTCAATGTTCCTTCCAAAATAAGTACAGTCTAATGATACAGAATGTCTTTTCAAGTGGCAGATGGCCGCATTAAAGCTACAGCTGTGCTATCATTTTGGAATTTCTATAAGGCACACATGAAGAGCAGACAGCTGCCTATAATGTGGGTGCTAGACCCTCCTAGGAAAGCTTATTTTTAGCTTAGGTCTGGTTCCTGACTTGGTTCATGGCTTGATGTCCTGGACAGCTGTCCCAGGTCAGCAAAAGGAGCAATGTAGAGGTGGTGGGGCAGGAGCTGTAGAGGCTGTGTGAGGAGAGGGAAGGGAGAACTGGGGCTGCTTGCCCTGACCTTGGCGCTGGCAGGAGGATCTCTGGAGTCAGGAGGTTGGTTCAGCAGGAGTCAGGAGCTGCTCTCTGGTGCCACGGAGAGATGGGGTGCTCAGCAGCATCTCCCAGTCCCTGCTGGGTTTTTATTAGCATGCCTAACCTTTAACTTGGAAATAAATGCACAGCTGTCTGTCGCTGTGTGTCATGAGAGGAATCAGAAGATTTTGGTCTGGAGACGCAGTTTTCTTGGGCTCAAAGTAGCTGTTTCAGAAAAAACAGAAAATAGAAAACTACTATTTCAGAAGCAATGTTCTGTTAATGGTTACAGTTGTTGCAATATCTGGAATATTTGCAGAGATATTAGAATTGGGCTGTGTAAATTTGACTAGATCATGAGAAGGAAACTTATTTTCTGCTTCTTGTGTGTGATCTACCATGAGTCTTCTTGAGGAAAAAAATACATGCAAAAATACAGTTAAGGTACTAAGGAAAGGAAGAGGCTTTTTCTTTTTAGAAAGTTATATGTCAGTACACAGAAGTGTGTGTGTGCATATATATTAAAATCTGAGTATTGGGGTTAGGGGAAAATACACACATGAGACGTGGTAGAAAGCAGAAATCAGAGGCAGTGGATAGCATAGTGAGTCAGCGACACAACAGAAAAAAGGTGGGGGAGGAGAGAGGAAGGATAGGTGCTGAAGGAAGTTGCTGAAATACCGTTTGTCTGGAAGAACCTTCAGCTTCCTCTACAGAGGCACAGTAAGATGTTCACCAGCTCTTCATTCCTGCTGGGTTTCTGCTGGGATGTTTAGCCTCTCCATGGGAAAGAAAAGTAGCTATTGAAAACAGGATGGGCAACTACAGGAGTAAAACTGATTTTGGAAGAGAAGAAAGATTTTTGGAGGATAAGGGAAAAATAAAGAGGAGAAAGGAGGGAGAAAAAAGGCAAGAGTGCAGGAGAAGTTGTCTGTAAGTCAAGCAAAAGACGAGTGGGATAAGCACTAAGCAGCATAGGGAGATTTTATATATGTGAAGTTATACAAAGTTATTTGAATGGTGATTAGAAAGACAACTAGAAACTGATAATTCATATAATTTTTCTAAACATGACAAAAACACATTTTCCAACACGTGTAGTTGCTGTTTATGTTTGTGTGTTTCTGACTAATAGGGTTGCTTCTAGTGCTTTATTTTTTCTAGCCTGTTGGGTAACTTTTAATTTTTTCTTGCCTTTTGAATACACCAAATGGCTAGGCATTTATTTTGATGTTATTCAAGGCCTTTTATTATTTTCCATGCAAAAGAATTCGACATGTTCTCGGTTGTTTAAAAGATACCTTTCAGTGATTTTGAACTTGCAAGTGTTTGAAGTCGTTAGAATAGCACTGCAGAATATAAAAACTGATGGATCAAGATTCTTACGTTTGAGAAATGAGAACTACAAACCCTCTGATGTGTTTTCTACCTCTGCAATGCAGCGATTACCACAAACACTTCTGCCTGGTGACACTTCTGGTTTTACCCTTAGAATGTCTAGTTAGTAGTCTGTGCAGCCTCTTGAAATTTTCTAGCTCTAAGTAATCCACCTAAGTTTTACAGCTCTTAATTTAATCCAACTACTGTTTTTGTATCTCTCCTGGTCTAGTAACAAGTTTAGCCCAGACATGAGAACTCATAAATTAACAAAGATTTATAATTGAAGTGTTTTAAATGCAGTGTTCAGAAGAGAAGTGGTATTAACCTAATCCCTTTCATAAGTTGGTGTATCAGAATCCTCTCTGGCATGTCTCTTAAATACAGTATTTTATGGGATCAGATTACACCAATTTTTCCAGCAGCAATTATCTTGAGTTTCTTGTTTGCTAAGGAATATACTTTAAAAATTAAGCAAGTTATTGGTATTACCATTTGCAACATGCTGGTAAGCAAACTAATTTAATTAGAATGGTCAGTGTAAAAAAGAGAGTTTTTATTTTTGTCAGATACACAAATTGATAAGTGCATAAAATCTACAAAAGCCCCCCCACCCAATCAAACAGCATTTACATAAGAAATATCATTCTTGACAAAGACTGCTGTCTGACTGTGTGCCTTGTTCTGTCTGTATCTAAATGTCATGTTCAGATAGCGCATAAAAATGTTGTGACAATTTCTGCTTTTCCCGGAAGATACATAGTACCATAAAAATCCTACCCCTGGAACTTTGCACCTGCAAACAGCAGGTTTACCTTTGTAAATTGAGGCAGAAATTTCTTTTCTTGCAGGTAACCATTCATGCTGGAGAGAGCCTCTGTCAAACATCTTGGCACTTTTCTCAATTTCACATGTTGGGAATAATATAGTTTTCTGTGAACTCCTGAGAGTTGTGTTGTTCTCTTGTAGCATTAGTTTAAAATTTTTCTAACAGGATGCCAGCTGGTTTGGAAGGATAAAGCTTCCAGCAATGATTGCCGAAAAACTACAAAGTATAAAATTACAAAATTTGGTTTTCCAATTTTCCTATTATTTAGGAGGGTTAACCCTTCTTTTTTTTTTCTGCCATTAAGTTATTACTGAGGTCATGCATACATTGTTTATAGTAATGATGAAATTTTTAGCTTGGATGTAGGGAAGTGAGAGAAAAATGACTCACTTCTAGTATATATAGTTTCATCTAAGGTTTTTGAATTTTTATTCCTATTGCACATGCATTTGTTCTTGTTTCCTGGGTAACAGCATGTTTTACAAACTCAAATTTTTACCGTGGTAAAAGTAAGAAAAGCTAGTCTGAAATGTATGTAGCTATGAAAATCTTACTAAATCTTAAGCTTTTAAAATCTAAATTCATATTTCAATAAAACATCTGTGTGTGCATGTCTTTGCATACATATATATAGGTTCTGGAGGATAAAGGCATATATACTTGATTAACTTTAAATTGTAGCAGAATTGTTAATTTATTTCATGTTATACCTACACACTTTAAAGTTTAAAGATCTGCCTTTATTCTCTGCGGGTGATATGTATATATGCATACTTTATGTAGCTGAATCACCAAAAATACTAAGAATTACTCTAAAAGGAAATGTGTATATATAGTTATAAAAATAGATGTTTATATGCAGGTCGAGATTTCAGGCTTCTCAGAAAGTGAGCATTCTATTATTTTCTGCCTATATGAAAATAAGGGGTTTTTTTTGCCAGCCTGTGAGATGCATCTAAAGAACTTTCTTCACAGAGTTTGGGAACTGTCTGGACTATTCTTTGAACTATAATGTTGAAAGACTTTTACAGGTTTAATTGGATGCAGGGCAATCTTGCCTTTTAAAAGAGTTACGAAAAAATAGTCTGTTGGCCAATATTTCATGTGATAATCATGTTTTTTTCTTACAGAAAATATGTCAAAAACTATAGATCTTGATCATGCAAGCAATATTTACTATTTTAAGCTGACAAAATCAATCACATTAAGTAATTGCTGTTCCTGTGGTCTCTCTTGCCATTAGTGAATTAATGGAAGCAGTTCCAACCAAGCTCTTTCATTTATCAACAGCTTTTTTATAGTGAGGACGAAGCATTATGTCTGCACCTTGAAGGAAATCTGTGTTGGTGTAAAGTTTTAATAATAAAGCATTTTTTTTTTTGCATTTGCACATTCAAAATGATCTCCGGGTATGAGAGGGGAAATTACAGAATTTTGATTTTATATTATCTTCAGTTCTTTCATCAGAAGGTATCAGCATAAGGTTTAGTTCTCCTCAGTGGACTGCATATATCATCACTGGTCTCTAAACTCCGTGAGATATGGAAAATAGGGCTGTATGATCATACTTCCAGTGTAAAATTAGTTTTAGAAAGCTTATAGGTGATCAGCTGAAGGATCTTTGTTCCCTGCCTTGAATATTTTTGGATTACCCACAGGTGAATTCCCTATGTGATAAAACCAATCTCCCTTTGTCTTTTGTGCCTTAAAGGTGTGAAAAACGAGCACAACTCTCTTGCTGCAAGGTAGAAGATGTTTATTGGTAGCAGCAAGCGTCCGAGGAAAGTCCAAAAGAAAAGCCGAGAGAAAGAAAAAAAAAA
>VZTH01008251.1:92679-271513 GCA_013397815.1 Aleadryas rufinucha | reverse complement strand
GATATCCCCCTCACCACCAGCGCTGCAATAAACAAATACCTGCTCTATAGACATTGGTCTATGGAGATTTATTTCCAGCCTATCTTTCGGGCATCAAAAGTTAAAAAGGGCTTTTAAAGTGATTGTGCACCATGTATTCCTCTCTCATTACAGACTGTCAGCCCAGCACTCAGAGAAGGTTCCAGCTTTGGCTGTCAGCAAAGTGCCTGAGAGCCTCTCTGGGAACTGCAGACGGGATAAGGAAGTATTTGAAAATGTTATTTTATATGCTGCCTATTGTAACATTCTCCAGCATTACTTTTCCCCTTGTTTTCCATGCAGTTTGGTATCTAAAATTTATTTCTGAATGTTATTACTATCAAATTTCTAAGTATGTAATACACAGTATTTGTTTATACTTATAACCCATTAGCTAAAATGAATGAAGCACTGTTCACACAAAAGGGAGAAAACTCATATTCTGTCTGAATATTTATTAGTGCCTTTCAGTCTTCAGGACTGCAGAAGAAAATGTCTGGAATGAACCTCTGGAGATTGTATAACTGGTCTCCTAGCCCAAGGCACTATCTTTGTCATTCCTCACAGACGCTGTAGAAGAATTATAAAATAATTTAGGTAGGAAGGAACTCCTGGAAGTTGCCTGGTCCAGCCTACTGTTCAAGGCAGGGCCACCTTTGAAGCTGGGTCAAGTTGCTTAGGGCCCCTATTCAGCTGAATTTTGTATAACTTTAAGAATGGTAAGTCTTCCCTGAGAAACATGCTCTAAAGTTTTACCCCCTTCCATGATTTTTTCCTCCCTTCTGTCCAATTAGAATAATTGGAGTTTAACTTTCTGCAAGTTGTGTCTGTTGCCTGTTGTCCTTCCACCATGAATCTCTGAGAAGAGCCTTGCTCACTCTTCTTCAGAATCTTGAAAACAGCGCTTGGATTTCCCTTAATCTTTTTTCTAAAGGTTAGAAACGAAACAGACTCAAGCCCCTCGGCCTCTCTCCATACACTGCATGCTCCAGCCCTTGATCACTGTTATGGCCCTCCACTGGGCTGGCTTTAGAATGTCTCTATCCTGGAGTGCTCCAGATGGGACAAAATGCTGCAGATGCCATCTCAAAAGTGCTGAATTGTGGTGAAGGACCACATCACTTTACCTGCTGTCTTCACTGTTAATGATTCAGCCCAGTATGGAGTTGGTCTTCATTTCTACAAGGATGCACTGCAGGCTGATGTGCAATGTGTTGTCAGCCAGGACCCCCCAGTCCTTTTCAGTAGAGCTGCTTTTCTTACTAATTGGTGCCTATGGTGCAGGTCTTAGCATTTGCTTTAGTTGAATTTCTTGGGGTTTCTGTCATATCATCCCACATTTCACTGCCCTTATCTGCTGAATGTGCTATTTTATGTTCCACTCGAGTCTTCTAGACATCTCTGTAGAAAATGGAAAATAAGTTTTCTTTCTTTTTCATGGTCTTTGATGTTTCTGTACAGTTTATTCTGTTTCCACTTCAGTCTTCTCTGCTTCTCTTTTGTTTCTTACTCTGATTAAATTTTACATATCTTTAATCCATGTGCACTTCTTTATTTTTAAACTCTAACATCTTAACTGTGGACAGAAGCATCCAGTTGAGACCTTAGCAATGTAGGAGAGCAAAGAAGTAACTCTGTGTGCTGTAATGCTATTAAATATATCTGTATGATTGAGTAGTTTACTGTAGTGGGTGTTGTGGAGCTGAGATTAACTACTGAATGATTGTGGTCACCAGATGCTTTTCAGGGTAATACCTACCTAATCACTTGTTCGTCATCTTCAGGTTATATAGTTGCATATTCCTGCTTATTGGAATATCTTGCATTTCTCCTTATTGAAAGGCATTCAGATGATTACTTCAATCTGTTTATTTTCTATTCTAATCTGCTCATCCAGAGTGCTTGCATTTGGTCTAAGATTGGTGATGTCTTGGGATTTATTCATGACCTAGATAGATAAAAAGGGAAATTGCACATAAAGGATTGCATATGCATAATGTATAGAAAGTAAAATATTGAATAGCAGTGGCTCCACATCTTCTGAATGATTTCTTTTCTGTTTAGATTCAGTACAGCTTTCCAGTCAGTTTTGTATTCACCCTGACATAAGCAAACTTTCTTTAAGAGAGTGACATATATTACATACTTGTGAGAATATTTAGTTAGCACATATGACATCTGTTGTACTCTGTCTACATGGTTTGCTGTCTTGCTGCTAATTTGACATGATTTAATCATGAGAGATCCGGGTTGGCTGTTTGGTTTTTTCCAGGCGCTGTTTGTTGATTTATTGTTTAACTGTTCTGTTTAATTTTTTAATCTCAGTATTTTCTTGAGTAAAAGTTTAATACCAATCATATAAAGATCTTCCTCTCCTTCCCTCCATCTGCTTTAAGTTGACCTTTTCTAGTCTTGTATCTCCTTGAGTTCTCAAAGATGACGACTAGTGACTTTGAGACTGTAGAATTAGAGCAAGCCAAGTCGTCACATCTCCAGTTGAAATACTGAGGAAATCTACCTCATGCAAATGTAGTGGAATTACCAGCAGTTGCTGAGATTTTGTCCAGTAGTCACATGTCTTACATGAAAGTGCCATGGGCTCTTTAAATAATCACAGATGACTGATCCTTTATTCTAGATCCATTTTGAAACTACTCAAGAGTCTGACTCATATTAACCATAATTGTGACTGGGAAGAAGAAATTAATTCTCTTTGTGCTTAATGGATGTTGATGTGCCTGTTAAAAATAAATACACATGAGTTTGGAAGAAGGTCTTCACATGGCTTGAATATTGCATTTCTTCACTTGCGGTCAGGCTATTAGCATAATTTAAACATTGTTTGGCATAAATTTTTAAGCAAATGTACACAGGTATTAGCATAACCCTGTTTCTACACAACCCCCTGCAACTTTGTGCTGCCAGTTTAATATTGTTTCAAGTATTGTGACTTTATCTGCTGGAACATTCACTATCTCCTAACTTGCTGAGAGTGCAAAAAAATCCTCAAAAATGTTTTCATTTAGCGAATAATTGTCTGTCCATGTGTAATTCCTGGAGTTAGTGGTATTGTGGTATTTGGCCCTTTGAGCTCAGACTGCCGTTGCAGGGGCAAAAAAATATGGATGAGTGAGTAATGGAAAGATGCTGGTAGGATGAGCCAGTGATTAAGCCATATGCATTATTTCATAGTTTCAAGGTGCTGGTACCATTTGGAACTCTAGGAGTCACTGTGATCATAGAATAATTTGGGTTGGAAGGGACCTTAAAGGCCATCTAGCCCACCCCTTCCCCCAGCTCCACCATGGGCAGAAACATCTTCAACTAGATAATGTGGCTCCGAGCCCTGTCCAGTGGACCTTTAATGTTTCCAGGGATGGGACACCCACACTGAAAGCTTTTCAGCATCCACAATCCACCACCTCTTTGGGCAACCTGTGCCAATGCTTCACCACCAGCTTTGTAAAAAAGTTCTTCCATATATCTAATCTAGACTGACCCTCTTTTAGTTTAAAACCATTACTCATTGTGTTACTACAACAGGCTCTGCTAGAAAGTCTGTCTGCATCTTTTTTATGGGCCCCCTTTGAATCCTGAAAGGCAGCAGTGAGGTCTTCCTGGGGGTGGTTGGCTCCAAGTCAGCTTAGCTCAAAGCCAGCAGTGCTCTACCCAGACTGAAAAGGCAGTCCTACTACCTCAGTCATGAGCTGATGTCTCATAGAAATATGGAATGTTTTTTCGCCTTGTATTTTGTGAATGGGCTTATATTTTGGTTTTCTTGTGTTTTTCTCCTCCCTCTGTTTAGAAATACGGATTTTTTTGGAATGTTAGCCTGCTCTGTAGGTTAGCTTCTCATTGCACAAAGATGGAAAGATTCTGAACTTGGTCAGCTGAACAATATTGCCAATATAGGACTTCAAAATATTGTACATAGAAGTGGGAAGAATAAGGAGAAGGATGAATTCAAAGAGTTAGTAGGAAAGGGTCTGATTTTATTTACATTTTGTCTTTTGACTTGAAGAATGTCTTTAAATTACATTTTCAAGACTGTCTCTTAAATCTTGTCTGCTTTAAACTTGTGCTTGAACTACAAGTTGAAATTCTCATTTGCTTTAGTCCAGCAGCTAGTTTTAAAGCAGCTTATGAAATATTAATAGGCATACAGTGCCTTCAGCAGTGCAGTTTGCAGAAACAATGCTGCCAAGCTAATATTCAGTGTCACGTTTTCCCTTTCACCTCTTGGAAGTGGTATCAGAAGGGATTCTGGGAAGATTGACTGCATTGGCAGATAGAACCCATCTAATTAAACTGAATTTAAACCCTTGCTTGATAAGCTTAAATGTGATTCATAATTGTAATAAATACGTACGCCCAATTTAGAAATAATAATAAAAATATAAAATTTATTTAATGTCCGAAAGATTCGAACACGCAATGCCACGATCGAATAAAAAGGACAGTACCAAGCCCGGGGTTGGTACTGGATGAACAGTGGTCCGACGTCTCTCGCATCAGACCTCCCTGTGTTCACCCCGTTCTGTCCTTCGGAGTCCATTTTTATACACTTTTCATGCATAAAGTCCGGAGGTGAGCATTCTTCTTCTGTTTCCCATATTCATGAAGTGTAGCATTCAGGTGGACAAAAGCGCATAATTTTCTATCGCCAGTGGAGATCGCCTGATGAATCGTTGCAGTCCATATCGTGATACTTAATCTGGGTCGTTTACACCTGGGCTGGGTGGAGGTTCTCGGATATGGACCATCAGCGCTGTTGAGATAGACGATCAGCTCTGCCGGGAACTCCTTTGTGCAGTGGGTGATACAATCAGAATGTCCTCCTGGCTTTGTGTGGGGTTTCGGTTTTTGTCAAAAAGGCTTGTTCAGGCTTGTCCTTATTTTTAACTTTATAACATAAATTATAACTTTATACACTTTAGCATGAATTCATATATCACATAATTTTTTATCTTTCCCTCAAGAGGTTATTGAATACACTAGGTAAAATAAAAGACATAAGTGTTCATAAATCATTAATGTGTTCCCATTGGTACAGTACTTGATTTTAACCCAACTGGTTAAAAGAAGTATAGACTAGTCTTCCTAAACCAGATAATTAGACTTTTTCCAAAATTAGCGGCAGAAATTCTTCCATTCCTATGTTCATTTTGCAAAAAGATTGGCACTGTAGCAGGTGTCAGTTCTGTGTGCAAATACACTGTGTGAAAGAACTGATACAGCTTAAAGCCAGATGTGCAAGTTGGATTTTTTTCCTCCAGCTCTTGCAGGCTTTGGTTTTACAGGTACCTGCCAGATCTCAGCTTTTGGACTCATGAGTAACAGTTGATGACATCAAGGATGTGAGCTGCAAAAAACAGGGTCATTCCCCACCTGCCATTTCATGCTACCATTTCCTTTTTGTTGTTGTTAAGTAACCACTAAAGCTTGAAATCAGAATCTGACAAAACCCCCTCCTTCTAAGTCATATTGAATGGTTTGGGTTGCAAGGGACCTTAAAGATTGTCTAGTTCCAACCCCCCACCATAGGCAGGGATGTCATCCCCTAGATAGATTTCTCAGAGCCTCATCCAACCTTGAGCATTTGCAGGGATGGGGCATCGACTTGAGACAATGGAAGTCTTTCCCATTGGCCTCAGTAGATGCCAGTGTTCAGAGAAGGTGGTTTTAAAGGTAATAGTAACCAAAACTAAAGAATTGACATAGTGACCGAGAGAGAGTCTGGTCAAGGTATTTTGCATTTTATATCCAAAATCAAACCATGGACAACTTAGATGGAAGCTATGCCTGTTTCCAGATGTGGTGGTGTGGAGCTCAATTTTATTCTTTGCAGTCTTTCTGATTTCAAAGTAGCTCTTTCCCTGTGGGGAATCAGTTATTGGGATATGTGTTGGTGGGGTGGAGATGGTGGATCTTTCAGAAGAGAATCATTTGAGTCAAAAAAAGAACATACTTAGAAGCAGCCAAACAGTACTTCAAATTAACTTTTGTTTGCTTTTTATTTTTTTCTTTAAAGATGCAAAATGCTTATTTTTCAGCTTCTTTGTTTATTTACAGTACTTTACAACTCATTAGAGATCGTACATCCTTTTCAGTGTTTTGCAGTTCTTATCCAGTTAGTCTTCTTATTTGCTAATGAGACTGAAAAAAATGCAATTTGATGTATTCAGTAAGATTTGAAGTGGTAATGAATGTGTTGTAACTGAACAGGATTTTTTTTAGCTAACTAAATCATTAAAAAAGGTATATAGTTGCATATACTTAGTTGTTTGGTTTTTTTATATAGTGACTCTGGTGTAGTATATCAAAGGCAGTAGGAGTATCAGAAAACAATAGCTGTCCCTTAAGAAAACAGCATTGGAATTTCTCCTTTAGTTTTCCTTTTAAAATAAACATCAGAGTAGACTCAGCCTACATGAAAAATCCTGATAAATTTACACTTGTGTTCTGTAACATTTCATCATGTTTCACACAAGGCCATATATTTCCACTGGTTTCATAAACAGAAAACTTTTGATTTTGACAGTGTATTAGAATCTCCACAAAAATAGCGTGCATGCTTTTTATGTTTTCGTCACTAAAAATAATTCTAAGAGTACTACATATATTAAAAAAATTAGCTTCTGTATTGTCTCAGCATTTTTAATTTCATAACTGATTTTTTGTGACAGTTCAGACACATGGTTCATTAATGCATTTTTGTGACTCTTAATGATAATGCAGTTTGTAAAGTTATTGTAAAGTGAAATTAGAGTAAATGTGACCTAACTTTGCAATTCTGCAAAATGTGTAACAAAGTGACTAGCAAATTAAGTGACTTCATCCATCTGTGAAATATTTCAAGGTCACACCTTTATTGGCTACAAGATTTCTAACTAAAAAGACAGAGGATGACAGGACTTACAGTTTGATAATGTTTGCTTACTAAGCGTGAAATGAAATTTAACAGTGCAGCATGTCTATATTTGTAAATTTATTGTGGTTGTTTAGACTTCTTGGAAAATGAAATGTCAAGCTATCACTCTTGGCTTCCAGAATGTAATCTGTAGCTCCAGTAGAAAAGATCACTTTGTAAACTTTTCTTCTTTAAATCAGTGTGACATTAATTTTTTTAATCTATTTCTTAAGCAAAACAAAAGTCGTGGCACAACTGCATCTGAAGTTAGGATGTGGCAATACCAGCGCAGCTGGGAGCATCTGATGTAGCAGCTGCTCATTATCATAGTCCTTGCTACCACCAGGCATCATGTTCGGCTCAGTGGGACAGTGTGTGAGGTTAAGCTCTTAAAAGATTTCTAGATTGACACCCTGTATCATAGCAGTGCAAAAATTGTGTCATCTACACCTGAGTAAGTAGTGCATGAAGTAATTTGCCGGAAAGACAACTCCAAGAGTAGAGATTAGGATGGTCAGTTGTAAATACCCGAGACACCTTCTTTTAAGGGATTAAACTCAGACCTAAGGGCATTTTTTTTTAAGGAGAAAGAAGAATTGCAAATTCCAGAATAGTTTATTAAAGAATCTTAATTGTTAGTCAGTGCCATTTGATATGCTGCACAAAATGGTATAAAACCAGGCAGAATGCATGAGTGTGTCTACAGAATTGCTTTAGTGCTTCTGAGCAAAATGTTAATGGTTGAGTAATCCAAATATCAATAATTAACAAGTCAGTTTGTAAAATACACATCCTGTCTGAATTTGCATCTTTTAGAACTATAGATGGATTCTGAGCATCTAAAAGAGTGAAAAGGTTTCTTGGGTTTCACTATCTGCAATAGTTACGAAACTCTTTGGGATAGTGAAGTTTTAACTGTGTCAGTTTTGCACACTGACTGACAATGATTTAACTGGTCTGGTGTAAAATTTCCTTAGTATTTTCTTTTATCATTTTGTTAGTGTTGGTGAAAACTGAGGTCTCTGAGTATCTTGGTCTCTTGAATCTTGAGGTGATTAATTACAAGCTCTGCCACTTCATGTATGTGCTAGGAAATAAGGAATTTGCTCTTTGAGCAGTATATTCATTTTCTATGGCTTTCATAATTAACAAAGAAGAATGCTATGTATTTCTTGATATGCACATTTTTACTCAAGTGACCAAATACATCATAGGGTACAAAAACTCCAAGAGTTGTGAATTCCCCCACCATAACCTGTAGACCAAGACAGAAGCAATGCCTGAAGGGATGGATTTGGCTGAAGAGCACAGGGGCAGAGAGTGTGAGGATAAAAATGTGTGTTAAAAAGTATGGTAAAGTAGATGTGTTAGGGATGACTTCTTGAGAACTGCTTGAAAAGCATTTGTATGTACCACTGATGAGGAGTGCCACAGGAGAGGAATGAAGTAAATCCTGGTGTACAAAGCGTCACTAAAGAGAAGTTTGAGAAATCAGACTATTTCATCTCTTCTGAGTGTCACAGAATGTAAATTCCAAGTAATCTTTTGTTTGGGAACTATCTGCTTTCAAAGACAAGAAACCTCAATTATTCCGTTGCTTCTGAAATGTATGCTGACGTCAAGGATCTCAGTCTTTACAAGTAAAATCAGAATTATTTGTTCTAGCCTCTATTATTACCCTGTAAAGAGTGCAACACTGAAAAAGTGATTCCTTTATATTTAGTACCACAATTTTATATGGCAAAGTTGTTATTGTAAGCAGGAATTTACAACAGAAAATGTCAAACCTTACAGCAGAAGTAAATGAGATTCAGAAGGCCAGGTTGTAATGCTTTTTTTTCTCCTTTGGTTTGCCTCAACATTCAAACACAGGAATACTGTTCTCATGGAGGATGGAGCAGACCATTTTGAAGTGTGTGCAGTTGCTTTGTCTATATTTCCTTGGTTAACCTCTTAGCAGCAGCATTAAGCAGATATTCTTTCTGTCTTCTTTTTTTTTTAACTTTTTCTGTTCCCCTGGATGGGAAAAGGTGGACTTGAACTAGGAAACAAATTACAAACTGAACAGCAGAACCTGTTCTGTGCCCTTGGAATGGAGACAGAAGGGAAGTGCAACCTCATACATAAAGAGGTGTCAGCAGCTCTCACTTCCCAAACTGCTGTTTGGCATGAGAGAGATAAGTACCACACTAATGTTCAGTGGGCCTTGCTATTGAGAGCTGGTGGATGGAAACCTTGATCCTTCAGTGCTGTGGACATGTACTTGGGCCTCATTATTGTGAGGTTACATGTGAAGCTGTCCTTTTTGCCTTTCAAGTCTTTTTACTGTTCTCTTTACTTTGTATGCTTTGCAGTTTCAGATTGTTTAAGGACAACAGGAATTACTTAAAATGATGTGGAGGGTATTGAGAAAGAAGGAGAAGGGTTAATCCATCTGAACAACTGGATTCTTCATTGCCATCATGTCGGCCTGTGCCTCTAGGGCAGTGGACTCCAGATGGATGGTTTAATTTGCATATATATTTACATAGTCTTTTATTGTAAATTCGTGTGATCATAATGAGGAATTTCTCTGTAGCAGTCTTTTCTTGACAGTTAAGAAGAATTTTCTTCTTGTCAGAGCTCACCTGCAATAAAATCTTTCTAGTTATGTACTATATCTTGACCCTGATAAAACATGGAGCTTAGGACACACCTCAGCTTTCTGGATGCCTGTGTTTTTTTCCCAGAGGTGCTTCTCCATTGCTCCAGTTTCACAGCTGTCTCCAGATTTTTCATTATTTTTCCCTTCAGATTTCTTTCATTTTGCCTATCTTTTATTACTTTTAACTGCTCCTTATTAAACAAATTACAGAAGTTTCTTGCTGCAATAATTAGTTCATCAGAGAAATGCAAAATATATGACTGGTGGATGTTTTCAATAATGAAACATAACAAGGTTTTTACTGCTCTTCACAACTAAATATTGGTAAGAGAAGAGGGGGATGCCCATTATTGTGCTGCTGGGAAATACAGACATTCATCTGCACCAGAGAGTTCGTAAATCTAAATCTTTCATACAGGATCACTGATACAGAGAATTGATACCAGACAGCAGATGGACAGAGAGGAGGATTTGTATGAAATGGCTTGTGGAGGTTTCTCCTCTCTTGTGTTCTGTGTCATGCTGGACCTTTGTGTTTTACAGTGAAACCTCTTCACGCCCTTGGAGGCAGGGTGAGATAGTCTATAGGATACGTGTCTCTGTGTGTACTTAGAGCTCACTGCTCAGTGGCCACGGATGGGGGCAAGGATAGGTTGCATCTATGGGAAGATGAACAGCCTCCTTATCCACAACCCGTTTTGGTAATCTCATGAGGTAAAAGAGAGTAAATCCATTTAATGTCACATAGCAAAAAGTCTCTTATATGAACTCTTATGTGTAAAGAGATGTTGAATGATTGATTCTCCTGTGATTTACCTTAAATCTCACAAAACATATTCACTGAGGTCTTCCACTGTCAATTAACTGTGAAATCCCACCTACTGCAACCTTGTTTGATGGCACGCTATAGCTCCTGTGGTCTGCAGCCTAAGAAAATATTTTGATGCTTTTGTGTAAGAACTTCATTTATTGTAGTTGCTAGGTATTTTTGTGCTGGCCAGCTGTAATTTCATAAATTAATTATTCATTCTTTCCAGTACTCTGTGTGCATTTTAATTATCATTAGAGTTGAAATGTGCAGTTGTTGAAGAATCAAAAGTTAGGGAAATATAATGCTTTTTTACTCAGTGAGGAGTAAAAACCATATCCATATTCCAAACCACTTCTTCATATGTATTTCATAGTTGGTTTGAGATATTCTTTGTGCATAAAACAGACACACTATGCAAAATCTTGGTAGTGTTCCCTCTAGCCATTTGCTACGTTTCTTTAGAAAATGAAAACACCTTTAATTCAGACTTTCCAAAGAACTGTGTTCTAGTTTTAGTATTTTAAAATTTCAGTCTACCGCTTTAACCCTGAAGGGGTTTTACGTATAGTTGGAATAGTGCTCTGCTTAGCTTTTCTTCTAGAATGATTATTGATGTCACAAAATGTTAAGGAAATTCAATTTTTTTTTGTACTTAATGTTACCTGAGCAGTATTTTCTTGGTGGTGGTAAAGTTAGCATTTGTTAATGCATATTTGTATATTCTAATTAGTCACTTACTTAAAGCCAAATAGGCTAGAAAGACGAGAAAAAAATAGAATGTATGCAAACGGCTTTAGCTGAATTGAAGGGGAAAAAAAAAGTGTCTTTTCCCCTGAAGCATACATTCTGCATGAAATTCAACTTGACAAGTGACCCTTTCAAAACAGCGCCACAAAGATTTCTTGGTGTTCTCCATATATGAGAGAGGCAGCATTCTTGAATTGTACACACAAGCAGTCCCCCAGATCCCTCTAAATGAAAGTAGGCTCTTCCTCTATCCTTTGTACTCTATTTTACTCTCATCCCTGTGTTGGCATTCACATTTATGAGCACACGTTTATGTGAGAAAATTTTGCAAAAAGCAAAACCACTGGGGATGTTAGTACAAAATAACATATATGATAAAATACAATAAAGAACTCAAAGTATTGAAAATGTGTGTGCGTTCACTTGTAAAAAAATGGAAAAAAGAGGGAAAAGAAAAAATATTTGGCAGTTAATTTAGGTGATGCAAAAGCTGAACTCTAGCTCTCAAGTCTTGCATTAATTTAGGAGCAGAAGACAAAAATAGTCTATGATTCTGTGTGAGCAATGCATAACAAGAATGTATGACTAGTGAAACTGAATGTAATGCATTAATATCAGAGCAAATGGATAATTTAACAGTGTATAGCAAGTATCAGATCTTAAAAATAACAGTAGTGGATCAGCACTATTTTATCACCATCCAGTTCTCCTGCAGCAGCATTCTAGACATAGTGCACTGGTTATCCTGCATGTATATAAATTGTCAAATAGGTGCGATATGCAGTGTAATATTTAGTATGTCCCGTGCCCTCAATGATCTTTTCAGATGTCTTTAGGAAGAGAACAAAACTTGTGTTCAGAATCTGGCTTGACAGAGGGGTTTCACGTGGGGCATAAGTACCTCAGGGGGTGCTGGGCTGCTGCTAGGTACTCCTCACACACAATATTGGCTTTGTACTCAGAACTTCTTCTGTATATATGGACCATATGTTCTTATAGAGTTTAATAGATTGTAGATTACAGGCATTTTATAATTTTAGAATTGATAATCTCACATTTTACACGAAGGTATTTAGGGCAAAGAGTGGAAAATTGCAGCCTTGACATGAGCAATTATCACATGTGAGCAAACATAATAATGAGCATCACTTGTAAAACTAGAAGGTCAGGCAAGATGATACTGTAAGACAAATAAGGGGAATAGTTCCTTTGTTGATTATTGCTGGTCTTCAAAAACAATGACAGCAGATAATCAAAGACATGCCTCAGTTGAAAGAGAACCAGAGAAGGAACAATCTGTTCTTCCCTTTTGAGGTCTGCTCTACCTTTATACTTAGGGGCGTGAGGGAGCTGGGAAAAAACCTATTTCCTCTATTCAGTCAGCCTCCAAGAGCAGCTTATATTATTCCTAATTTTGTATTGTCCATGTATAATTCTATGAGTTTTTTTCCACAAGAGTAATTTGAAGCAGGTAGATCTCTGCAACTACCCTCCTGTGCTCTCTTACATGGTTGCCTCCCAGTGAGGGTCATTCCTTCCCCCAGCAGAAGACTTTTAGGGGCTGCCCAGAGAAGCAGAGGGAGATACAGGAGGGTAGGAGGGTTCATCTGTCTAAAATATTTTTCTTTTAAACACTGAAACATACTGATGAATAGGGTGCAAAACACCTGCCCCAAATTGTTAATATTTGGTGCCCATTCCATTCTGTTTTTAAGATACAACACATTAGAGAGCCGTGCTTTATATACAGGCTCTGGTTTCAAAGCATCGTGTTTGCAAGTCCACTCAAATGGAAATACTTTTAAAATATTTCCTACCTTAGTGGCTTATCCTTGGATACCAAGATGTTTTTCCTACTGCTTTTCCCAAATACTGGAAAAAGTGCTGTAGAAAATAAGTATGTCACTTAAGAAAGTTTACCTTGATAACTGCATAACTAATTTTGTGCAAATAAAATGTTAAAAGCAGATATTTTACATTATGAGAAACCTAATCTTTGCTCTGGGTAGGGTATAAAGACAAGTTAAAGCTTAAATGCTGACATCTGTCTTCTAGGAAATTGTCTGTGGTTGCAAAAGCATTTATGCTTCAGCTCAACTTTTCGAAAATGACTGTCTTATTTATATGTGTTTTATTATTGCTATGAAGTCATTTCCAGTAAGTCACTGACCTGAGACTGATCCAGTTTGATTCAGTTTCTCCTTAACTTATACAAATTAATTATCAGAATGGAGTATGCAAATATTATCTAATCGGTGTCACTTGACAAAATTTTTGTTAGGCAGATCATGCTGGAGACAGCACAACAGTCCTTGCTTCCTGTAAGGAGTCCCCTTGGAACTGGCAATAGAATGCTTGCTTTGATGAAGTAGGCAGAAAGGGATGAGCCAAAGAGCTTCAGACATATTTACATTGCAACTTTCTGTCGTGGCATTAAAACATCAGAAATTGATTCTCCAAATTCTAGTTCAGAAACAGCTTCAGAATATAAATCAACACCTAATTTTATGCCCTCTGGGCATAATTATCCTATTCGCTTTGTCATTAAGGATGAAACTCATTGTCATCTCTGATGTTTTACATTTTAAAAATTTGAAAGCCAGTGTTTGTTTCTTTCTCTGCTCATCCTGTACAATCAATGTTCCTTTCTGAAACTGCCGTATGCCTCTGTTAGTTTCTGCTTTTTTATTCCTTTTCAAACAGAAGGTTCCAAGAACCATGTTCATTTTCATTAAGAAATGAATTCTTCACAACCAGAAGCTGCAGACGGGTGAATCCTGAGCAATGGGGAAAGCGGTAGTTCAGCTGTTTATTCAGGGTTGGTTTTTTTTTAACTACTGTGTTTATGAAACTGAGTTCTCTGTGTATACCTTTGAAAGTAGGACTATGATTAAATATTTACAGGTATGGCATGAGGAGTAGCTAATGAGTGTCTCCAGTATTTTCAGCAAACAGTACCAGTGGTATGTAATGCATATGAAACAAAAGTTTTGTTCCGAAATCTTCCTAGTATACTAAAGCACTTAATGCTCTGACTCGTATGAATGTATAACAACAATGTCCTCAGTTAAGGTATTTCCTTCTCTTTAAATTGCCCTGAATACCACAGTATTTTAGGTCAGAGAAAATCCAATCAAAAGCTTAGCTTGCTCTATGTTTAAAAAAGAAAAGTAGAAATTCTGAAATTATATGTCTCTGCTGTTTGCATTAATGTGAAAGGAAATGAGTGTATGATTTACATGCTGGCAGGACTGTCAGTTTGTGTGTTGGAAACTGCGGGCCTGCTTCTGCATCTTCAGCACAGGAGATGGAGCCTGGTCCTTGTAGAGAGCAGTAGGTGGTGGGATAGAGTGAAGAGCAGCAGGGCTTGAACCCCCTCTGCTTATCTGAGGAGAGCTTGTGCTCCCCCTCAACCCCTTCATACTTTACACACAACATAGGTGGGAGCTATTACCATGAGCACTGGCCAATTATACCATTTAGTGCTTTTTTTTTCTGCTTTACTGTAGCAGCCATATAGCTATGTGATGCACCTCATGAGCATGAGAGAGGGGGAAGTCCATTGCACAAGATAATGATATGCTTTCCAAAGCTCAAAATTTGCCCAGACTTATAGCAGGTCTCTCTAGAAAGTGGTCAGGCAGTTGATGTGCTGCACCTGCTGCTTGTGGTGCTACTTGAGATGATTTGGTTGCTCCCTTATCTGCTTATTTGCTGTGTTTGTCTTGTTATGGAAAGGATGGAAGTCTCCCTGGGACATGGTGAGGACTGGGGAAGCTGCTTCTGCTGGAGTATGTTGAGCAACAGAGGCACTGGAAAAGGTTGTATTTACTTAATAAAAGCTAAGTGTGTCTGCTTGATTCCAGTTTTCAGCTTTCATTTAGAAGACAGTTTAAAAGCAAGAAAGTTTTAAATTTTCTCCTTTTTAAAAAGCTTTGTCATTTTTGATTGAGCTTAATAATTTAACTTCAAGGAGCAGCGATGGCTGCAAGACTTCTGTCTTGAATGTTTCAGACACCTACAAATACCGTTTTGCACATCTGTCGGGGAGAGTCCTCAACAGGGGCAACAAACCAACATTTCTCTCTCTGAAAGAGAGAGTGTTGCCTCTGCTGTAGGCTACGTCTTTGGTTTTCATATTTCGTGACAGTAATGTTTTTGCTGCTTGGTGGCAGAGCACAGAAGAGATGCGAGTTGAAACCGTCACAACATACAGTGATCCCTTCTTAAAGTCCATAGGTGAAGTTTTATTGGCATTTTTATTTTTAGTAATATGCCTGTAATATTCCTCTAAGGTCTTTACCATTTGAAAGTTGAAAGCTGTGTGATAAAAACAGACTTGTAATGAAACACAACCTCCTTATAGAAGTTTCACTAAAAATAGTTCTGGTGGTGCCCTGGGGGTGTTCATCAGCTAGCGACAGCGGCTGCATTTTCACAGCAGGAAAGCAGGGCTGGTGAGGTCAAGGAGGATGAGTCTGTATTCCTGTGGGGAGCTTGGTAGGAGCATCCAGGGGGTTTTGAGCTTTTACGGATAAAATGAGTGTAGATTTGTGACAATATTGTTTTAAAATACCTGGAAAGCTGGAACAAGCCCAGAAGAATTCCAGTTCCAGCTTTCAGTGTGTGTGTGTTTTAGGATTCTCAGATATCAGGTCTAGCTGACCTTTACTTACAACTTTCACATGTTTCAAAACTAGAAAATCCCAACTTAATATTGATCAATCTCTACATACTTCTTTTGAAACAGAGTTGATAAGTTACAATCCTGGTTTTTGCTTTACTTCTTCTTTTATGCTTTTGAAAACAGTGCCCTGGTTTCCTCTTTGCAAAATAATGACTCACTGAAATGTCTGCATCACCAGAAACTAATCCCTGCTTTGCGTGCTCTTCCTTTTCTAGATGATGAACCTGTAAAATCTGTTTTACAGGAAGACTTTCTGACTTCCTTTTGCTCCTAAGTGCAAAATGGTATCTCTTGGGAGCCTGGATGCAAGTGACCATGTTCAGCACATAGTTTGACTGAGGTGACTGCTTGATCCCCGAGTTGTGCCAGCAGACAGGAGAGGTACTGCTGGACTAGAGACCTCACTGGGCTTGCGGGAACGTGATTACAATAAAAAACCCCTGACAGATATCAACATGATAGGATTTGAGCAGTCACTGCTTTTGTTTTTGTGCGGGAGGGAAACTTCATCAGAAACACAGATGAAATTCCAGCCTTATCTTAGGGAATGCATGTGGGTTTCAGGCATGCAGCAAGAGAAGAGGGCCAGCGCCTTTTCAGGCTTTTTGCTTCTCTCACCCTGTGCAAAGGATAATCTGCCACACCTTAATTTTAAAGTTTTTTGAACTCTGCTGGGATTTGAAATGAGTATTGTCATAGTGTGCTTGTGATGTCGCTTCCTTTGTTTTCCTATTGCCATACATCCTGGCCAGCTCTGTAGGAGACCTGTCTGTGGAGTGGCTTTTAATGTTTAGATCTAGCAGTGATTAGAATACACTAATGCCCGGTGGGTATATGTGTCATTTTTTAACAGCTGCCGAGCTTTCTCCCTGCTGCTCCAATTAACACATTCAGCACACACTTGCCGGTGAGTGGGCTGTGTGTCGGATTAAACCACTTTGCTATTTATTCATCCAGCGTATGAGATGCCAGAAATGGATTGGCATGTTTCCTCTTCTTACAAAAAATGAAATCAAACGCGATCCTGAGCCTGTGCCCGGGTACATACGAGGGCAGCATTTAACTGGCAAATGGAAACCTGTTTTGCTTTGAGATATGGTTCAGTCCATTGACTAACATCTATCCCCGCCTCCCAGCCCCTCTTCAAATGATGGAGACACAGGATAGGGAGCTCTCAGTGCTGGGCTTCCCCTTGCTGGCAAGCAGGTCTCTTCAACTTTGTCCTCTGCTGCTCAATAATAGCTTGAAATCGTGAAATTCTCCTTTTTCTTCAATGCTTTCATCTTTATTTATTTTCATGTTGAAATATTCCAGTCAGTAGATTTGATAAAGTGTGTCTGTGTGTGTATCCATTTTTATTTTTCAAAGGGAAAACAATATGCTTCCTAGTCACAGCTGAGATAAGGGAGGGGCTGTTTAATGGTACCGGAGCGGCTGGTGGGAGCTGCAGCTCTGCTCCGGTGCTTGCGGTTGATTCATGCTGGGACAGCTCTTTGTGAAGCAGAGGGCGAAGGGGGCTGCCGGCTGGGGCTGTGAGTGAGGAACGAGATGGAGCGCTTCTTGGGCTTTGTCAAGCAGATAAGAAGATCAAGAAGAAGAAAAGGCAAAAAGTACCGGCCAGAGGAGGATTACCACGAGGGCTATGAGGATGTCTACTATTATGCCTCAGAACATTTTCGAAGTAAGTATTTTGCATAACCTTATTTTCCTTTGGCTGTGATAAGTGTTGCGTTCTTAAGATGTTTAAACATCCAAAAATGCAAAAAATATTCCTCCCTTGCTAGAACCTGAGCTTCATGTATGATTTAAAAGTCAGTTCCTGTGAGGGCTTTTTCTGACTCTGCTGCTGCTGAGCATTACAAAGCATCTGAAGTGGCACAGAAGCTCTCAAAGTAAAGAGGGTCTGTCTGCAGACCCTGGTGAGATTTCAGATGCAGTTAATCCAGTCTGACTGCTGGAAACCTTTTGTTAAAACACTATGTTGAGAAGCAAGTAGGGTGGCGGCAACCCTTGTAGAGTGCCTTCAGAAAGCTGCGTGGATATTTTTAAAGCACTACACAGGCAGTGAGCACTCATTTGTAAGTTGAAGTTGATGATTATGTTTGGTATTGAGAGAGAGTCAGTTTATTAAGTCTCTGCTGTGACCTGGTCTTTTCAGTAGTGAGTAAATTGAGTGGGCTGGTTGCTCGCTGCGGGTCCAGGACCACTCCTGGAGAATTAAGTGGGGGTTTTGTTTGCTGGCACTTACGTGATGGCACTCGGCAGCTCTGCCAAAACCAAAATAAACCACCCACTCAGAAGTCCCTGTGCGAACTGTGTGCTGGACCCTGCAGCTTTCTAGAGTTTGTCTGCTGTGCCTGTTATGTTTCAGAGCTGCTGGTTTGCTGTGATCGTCTGGAAGAGGGGACGTGCCCAGAGGTGCCCACAGGGAGGGTAGGAAGGAGGGAAGCCACACTCAACCCCTGCCTGGGGTCTTGTGCAGCACTGTCAGGGCGAGGTGGTGGCAATAGAACCAGCCATGTGCAGAAATTGCCTGTTTCTGCTGTTTTGGCCACTGGTTTGGGACCTTTGCAGTGAAGCTGTGCCTTGTTGAGCTGCTGAAGTTTGATGCACTTTTTTGTTGTTCTGTACCATGTGAGTGACTGTCAGTATCTTTTTTGCTCAATTTCCACTTTGCTGAAATAAATCATAAGAACCTTACATTTGTTTTAAGATAGAATGAGAAATGTGATTGTGCCTTACAGCACCAGAGACCTGCTATCTTGTGGAAAATTAGGAAACATGAGTGTTGTTCTTACTGGCTTTCTCGTAGTGCACCATGCTTGCCTATCTCCAAAAGACAGTGTGGGGTGCTTGGTTGTTTACTGGGCTTCTTGATACAATTTTGTTTGCTTTCCATTTTTAAGAAAATTTATCATGCTGATAATACTAAACTATATAATTTATCTGTGTTGTTAAGAGGGAGTTCTTGCAAGGAAAAGACCTATTCGGGGAGCAGTGCGGTCATAATGGGTAACATAGTGACAAAGTCTGCTACACAAAATCTGCTACACAAGAACTAAAAATTTAAAATCTGTTTGGCACTGAAAAATTTGAAAGTGATATATGTTAGTGAAAGCATGTAACTTTTTCTTGCTTTAATATGTAAATCAAAAGAACATGTCAAAGCTGTATTGTCAAAACATTTCCCTAGCTGATTGTTGTTGTTGGTCCTTTAAAGAAGAAAGCAAAGCCCCTCCAAAAACTGTCAAATGTAATAACGATTTCTTGAATGATGATTAATAAATTATTAACTCTTAACTTAATGTATGGCACTAAGATTGAGCCAAATATCTAACAGGTTTTTTCTTTTACTCTACTTAGAAAATAAAAGAATAGTGTACACTTCAGCTTGTGGAGGTC
Organism: Aleadryas rufinucha; assembly: GCA_013397815.1. Classification (NCBI taxonomy): domain Eukaryota; kingdom Metazoa; phylum Chordata; class Aves; order Passeriformes; genus Aleadryas; species Aleadryas rufinucha. The sequence continues at coordinate 252,294 of VZTH01008251.1, read as the reverse complement.
ATAAGTATTTCAGAGTGGATGAAATGTGTGTCAGATTTTGAAGTGGTGTTTACAACAGTGTTCAAGTGCACAGATTGAATTGAACTCAAAATAGCACCCAGCCCTATGGAGCTAGATGCACAAGGAGTTTGCTGCTTCTTACAGTTACTTAAACCAAACAGTCACAGGAGATTTGAGCCATGCAGTCTTCATAGAGATACCATCTCGAGCACAGTTCCTCCTCAAGTGCTTTTCTCTGGTCTTTCCATGTGCTTTATGTGTCAGTGTTTTGGTTGGATAGGTGTGGTAATTACTTAAAGCAATGTGCAGAATCTGAAAAGATGCTGCTGGTGGTACCACAAATGCTTTCTTCAAATTGAATTGCATGTGTTTGGGACAATGAAATGTTTCATATTTAATTTAATTATGGTCTGGCATTACACTGTTTACAGTACAAATTTACAGTAATTGCAGAGCTTTTAATAGCCATTCGTTCTGCAGTCATTTGCTTAGAAGAATGTGTGCTTGCAGGAAAGATTGTATTTATTGTTACGATTTTTAGAATATCAGAGCTAATGAAATCAAATGCCTATTGTTCATTCAACTGAACAGAGCTGGAGCTTTTTTAGATTTAGTTTCCTTACTCTATGTTGTTAGGCATCCCTTCTCCGTCATCATTTGTGAATTATATATCCAATTAGCCAGTACATTTGGAGATTGTCTGAGACAACCACTTTATGAGCTTGTCACTATCTCTTTTCCCCCATTTGTAATATGGCTTAGGGTGTTGTATGGGGAGACAGAATTAATGGAAAAATGCAGAAACTGCATTAGAATAACCACAGGATCAAACAAAGACAACAAAGTTAAAAACAGAATAGGCCTCTGGGAATCCCAGGAAAAAGGTGACTTTAGTTTGTCCTCAGTCCAGCTGTGCCTGGATACTGGGATATTGTTGCTCCCGCTTTTTGGTATGCGGTCTTTATTCCTCTGAAGCTTTGTCATGGAAGACCATATTAGCTGTGATATTGGGACACAGCTGGATGAAGGGAGTGTGCAATGCTGCCTAAAGCTCCAATGCTCCTAAAGCTGGATAGAAAAAGATACCCCAGTTCCTGAGGCAGATGTCTTTTTTCTTGGACATTTCATCCACTTGTGTTCAGTTAGTGGATAACCTTATTTTGACATGCGACACCAGCTCTTCTATCTTTCTGAAGTGTCTTTGCTATGTAATCCTAGAAAAACTAAAGTAATAATTTTGGTATGCAAGGACATATTGACAGTAGTGCAGGCATCATACTCATTTCAGTGAGACTTTGCAGTGTGAACATAGTGGGTGATGAAATTGCTACCCAGCCTACTCAGACAAGTTGGTGCTTATTGTATAAAGCACTTTAAAAGCATCATATTTACCTTGAGCAGCATTACGGCACTGCCATTCAACCTGTTCCTTAAAATGAGGCTTTGCATGAAACAGGCACTTGTTATATTATTACAGAGACTGTTTGCAAACCATCGGGAATGCTGTGTAGCAGAACTTCCTGGAATGCTCCCAAAAATGACATACGTCCTATTGCTGAAGTCAGGGTGTTGTGCCAAGACCTTTGAGTTTCAGCCTAGTGTTGAGTGGGAGTGTGGTTTTGGGACCCAGCCCAACTTGGTGACCTCTGACCAAAACAGACACTTCTTCCCATACCCTAAAATAATTTAATCACTAAGTCTTTATTTTTCAAAACGCTTAGAAGGATTTGGGGTTCTTCCAATGGATTTTTGAACTTCACAGGTTTCATGAAACATGCAGGTCTAGAGGGTGAATGCATCTTGTTAAATTTTGTCTTATTTAATGTTCCTTCTGGTGTTTGTCATCCATTTCCTAAAAGATCTTTTTTTCTCATTGGTGGTTCTTCTTATGATGATGATGATGTTCTTCTCAACATGGTTCACAGCGTAGTCTGTTGGCATAAAGATTTTACTTTCTGTGTAGATACAATGACAATATTAAGTAATGGTCTCAAAAAGCAATATTTAAAGAATTTTCCTAGTAAACCCCCGCTAACCTGAAAGGTCCTATGATTTTAGCCTTGATCTTAAAATGTTCCATTTGGTCACCAGGTTCCAATGAATAACTTTCTTCTATCCTTTGTCAAAGCCTAGTATATGTTCTGTAACAAGAGCATCGATATGTTAGACAAAGTAATCTGCCATGGTCTGCATGTGCAGTGAAGTCATGTATCGTTTCCCTCTCTGTTGCCGTTTATTAATTATTTTACAATTCTGGTGTGAGAATAATCTGGTTTCTCAGTTTAGGGCCATCAACCTCTTCGAATTCATCCCCTAAATACATGTGATGATCTTTCCATTAATTTGCCCTTCTCCCTCCCTGTGTCATCACTGGAAAGTGAAGTATTTGACTGCTAGCCTAGCAAATAAGGTAAAAAAGGAAAAACTGAAGTTTTTATATGACGCAGAATTGAAAATGTCCTCTTTGTTGACTGAAATCTGGGAATGATTAATTAAAATTAATATTGTATATATGATATGCTTCTTGGGATGGTGTCAGCAGAAGAACTCCGCTTAGGCACAGCTCAGTGTTACGGTGCGGAAACTCCCACACCATAGCTGCCAAAATATTAGGAATAAATGTCTTTGCATTTCATACCCGAGGTGTTTTTAAAGCTGTATTAAAAACATGAGACAAAACACCAAGGGGAGTGGCATGCCTATGGTTTCTTAATGCTGTGGTCAGTAGCAACATCACTCCTGTCAAGATTTTCTCCATTTTGTAAATTGGTACAAATAGTTCTTGTTTGCAGCAATCTCATAGATTTGATTGGGGTTGCAGAAGAGTTAATGATTTTATGAGTCGTGTGGTGACAAGGGAATTGAGTATCTCTAGCTCCAGTTGCAGAGATGTTAATTGATATTAAGGGTGAGGAATACAGGACAACTTCTTTTCATTTTACAATGATTGTGTGTTGGTAGTTTGCAGTTTAACTAGATGTGCATATTTGTGGGGGTTGTGTGCTTCACCTATCACAGATGTTGTCTTGTCAGTACAGTAAAATCTCAGCTTTCATAAAAACTAAAGGTAAAATATTTGTTGAAGCCTACAAGAAAAAAAAGCTTGGTAACCTGAGGAGAGGATACGCCAGGCTTTGAAAACATGATGAAAATAATATTTTTTAAAAAATAACTAAAATTTATTAAAACTTCTTATTTCCTTTGTCTTAATAACTGCTTTATGATTGTTGGAATCTGGAGATTTTCATTAATGGACTACAGTTCTTGAGTATTTCCATAAGCCGCTTCTTTCCTGAAATCAAGATAGCCCCAACACCTCGAGTTCATCATGGGTGCGATGCCCGTGTCCAGACAGACTCTGTCATCACAGGGCTACCATCCAGTGTCAGTTCGCAGGCCAGCCACGGTGATAAAGGAGGCTGCTGTACTTGAGCTTTATTGCTGGGACAGGCAGTGTCAACTTTCCCATTCAGGGTTTTCTGAATGAAACAAAAGCGGTAGCAAGCGATGTTGTCTCTGCTTCCACTGCTAAAACTTCCCTAAAACTTCCCATGCGACAATTGCAATATTTTCCATTTTGGATGAAATTCAGATAGGCATTAGATAAAGGTCTTCTCTCATGCTGTTTCTTTTGATTTTTTATCTTCTTCAACACACATAGGTGTTGAAAACAGTTAAAAAACTGTTGGTTTTTTTTTAACAGTTGGTCATTGGATCTAGTGCAGTTTTATATTTCATGACAACCATCCTCTTGCAGAGAACTGCTTGGCTTCTGGTGAGGTATGTGTGTGTTTTGGAGAGGATCCCATTTATCTACCATCTTGCTCATTGTGGTTGTTAGTGAAAGTGTTCTTTCCCATGGAACCCAGATGGAGGAGAAAATTGCATACTATTCTCATTTTATAAACAAGCAAGCTAGTAGGAGTAGGTAATAAAAAGAAGACTGTTAGCAGCTCTTCAGCCTCCCATGAAATGATTTAGGTTTTCTAAGCCCATAAGAAATACACATATATTAAAATCTTATTTTACTCCTTTTCTGTTTTATATTAGTTAAAACATGTAAGTCTTGGGATGAGGCTTATGTTTGTGGATGTTTAGTCTGTTGGAAGGGTGGCTTAAGCTGCATTAAGTTGTTTCTATAATTCAAATATAGTTAAATCAGTGTTGTTCCTTGTGCTGCAGTAGTGTGATACCGAGCCACACAGTGTGTCAGTGAGGCGCCTAAACCCGAGGCTGTGGGGTTCCCTGCAGGACTGGAGCAATGCATTTCTTCTTGCCAGGCGGGTGTATGCTTTTTTTGGTGAAACATTTTCGTTCTACATGGAACAGGTCACAAAAACTGTTTGGTGGGCTTTTGTTGTTCTTTTTTTTCATTAAAACCATGGTGCAACAGCCAGTTTTAAGTTTGTCAGTAATGAGATTGCTTTTTTAAATGACCCTTTGTGACTCTTCTACAAGTGGCCCTTAGCCTCCTGGGGCTGCATAGAGCATGGATAGCAGAACATTGCTTTGGAGTTACTTGAGGGAAAACAGCTTATTTATTTTAAGGCCCTGAAATAATGAGACCTGAGTTACGTAATTCTTTGCATGAAGTGTAAACACTCTGTGCTAGCAATTACAAGCATACAATTTCTGTGCTACTTTTCTTTCATTTACTTTCCAGTCCTATTCTTTACTGAATAATTAAAGACCCTGATTGTCCCTGCTCAAGAAATCTACTTGTTCTAGGTCTTCCTCCTCTTCTAGTGGCTGCTGGTATAAGGTTGTACTTTGGTGTTTTAGAGAATTTGGCACCCTTTGTATTTTAGTGTGTCTAGAATACATGATGATCACATTCAGACAGAGAAATTTAGAGAGATCTGGGCTTCCTACTTCCTGAAATGATGTGTAAGTCCTTGGTTTTAATCATGGCTTTGTCAGTTTACATCATGAACATGTAGTGATGTGATTATTTTTTCCCCTTGGATATTGTGAAGTGAATGAAATATCGGGTTTTATGAACTAAGATTAAAGAGAGAGGTAGAAGCAACTACTGAGGTGTCAGTTTTAATATTGGCCTTCAGTTCCAATGGAAAACTTGAAACAATTAGTGGAACAAAGAAAGAAACAATATAAGTCCCTTGCTGACGAGATTATAAACATTTATTGAATGATTGCTGTGTTTTGTTAGCAGGGCATGACAGGAGCTGTAATTAATCGTCGTCATGAATATAAACACCTGTTTACCATAGCTATTATTTCTGTAGGACAGATGTGGTGCTGCTCATCGTATGTACAGAAATTACTGGGCAACTTTGTTTAATGTTTTTCAGCAGAAAAGCACAGGAGTTGTGCTGTGACTGGGTACAGGGGTCCACAATGACCACACTGCTGATGATCCAGGCACCTTAATGCTACTGATTTTGTTCAGAGGATTTTCTAGTTTCCTTCTGAAACCCAGGAAATGATACACAAATCAGTATTCTGAGGACACTGTAGTCCAGGTTTAAAAGGCAGCAGAACTAAGGGTGCCTCTAGGACCTTCATTTGGCGTCTCATTAAAGAGTCCCTAATGAAGGACCTGATCACTTTTACTGTAGTGCTGGTGTGAGAGAGGCTGCAACAAATCCTGTCAGGGCTCATCCCTCGTTTTTCTCACTTGAGAGCATGAATTTGCAGATGTCTGGCACCAGTTGCTGTAGCCAAGGGAGCTTTGGTTGTATATACAAAAATTACACAAGCCTCAGTAGTCTGAAAATCCAACCATAAGGCATCTCAGGCTGCAGCCTTTAGATTCTTGCATACCTTTAATGATAATCTCCCTGTACTCTGGTTCTCTGCCTATGAGATGAGGTTAATGGTACCTCTCCTTCACATATATGCTGTGAAAATAAATGTTTGCTAAGCTATCAAATGCTACAGTGATGAGCATCACAGAAGAAGTTGAGATGAAATGAATGTCTGTCCAGAGAGAAGGGCTTGCATAGTGGGTGGGAATTAAGCATGGAATTACACTTTGAGCAGTGAGGGGAAAGCAAGGTCTTAAATAATTTATCAAGCAGTTAAAATAATTTCTTTTGGGCATTAAATGAAACGAGGTCTCATGCAAGAAGTAGATCAGGTAATTAAAGATTGTGTTGTAATGCATATGCAAAAGGAGGCCAAGTTGAGAAATTCTTAAATCTGGAACTTGCAGTTTGCTTTTTTAATGGCTTGTGTGTGTGTGGACATGCATGTAGTAGAGAACATGGAGCCAACATTTCCTTGGGGTTTAGCATGCTGTGGAAATTTTGTAACAACACGTTCTGGATATAATATTTGCTATAAATTAACCAAAATCTCCTTGAAGTTAAGATGCAGAAGTAAATTTTGGCAAGTGGCCATAGGATCTGATCACACATGTATCACTTCAGTGCATTATGTAGTAACAATCGCTGTGCTGACACTGTGAAGGAACACTGTAGACAGCTGTGGAACAGAGGAGGGAGGAACCAGATTTATTTTTTGGCTGTCTCTGGGCACTTTGAACAGATGATAAGAGACACTTGAGGTGAACTATGTTTGGGAAGATTACCATGGGAAGAGCCAAACTTTGGAAAGCAGAAAGGAGAAAAGAGAGATTTAAGACAGCTCTGGGGGAAGTACTGTTTGGATGAAACTGTGAAAAAGAAAGTGAAATCAAAAGTACACAGATACCATGTGAAATATTAACGCAGTAAATTGTTTTCAAGTCTGTTTGCAAATGCTTCCTTTGGGTGTGTTTAACAACCTCTGTGACTGCTCAGGTCTATGTTATTTTGATAACACTGTCCGTCTCCCAGAAGGGTAAAACTCCTCACTTAACAATGCGCCCTGTCACTATTCTGCCAGCTGGTAGCATCTCTATTAAAAGAGAAAAGAAAGTATTCACAATGTATTACAAATAAGTGCAGTAAAAAATGAATGGTATGCAGACATATTTTAAATACAGAGAGATATTAGCTTTTTGTCCTTACTTTCTGTAGGTTGGAGTAGGAAATAATTTAAAGCCCTGATGACCTGCTACCTGCACCACATTTGTTAAGTTGTATGGTCACCAAGGGATGAGTCAGGGCAGTAGCTGCAGGCTGCGGTGCCAGCTGTGTGAGCACCGGCTGCTCGGAAATCAAAAGGGATGTTTGCCACACTGTCTGATAGGGACGTTGCATCTGACAGCCTAGTTTAGGGAAAAAGAGAAAATGCTTGTGAAGGGAAGTTGGGAGAGAGCCTGGATCTATGGCAGAGCACTGCCAGTAGCAGCAGCAGTGCTCAGGTCAGTTGTCAGTAAATCTAAATACGTCTGGTGGCATTTACAGTTTAGAAAGCACGAACGCAGATTTTCCATTGCGTGGTGGTAGAATTTCACATGGCTTGTCATGAAAATGCTACGCTCCCTTTCATTGCTAAAAGGAGATCAGAATGAATTCTGAAGTGAAGAAACCAAAGCTGTTCAGGCTGGTGGTTATAGCTGCCCATCAGTAATTAAAGTGCAGTATGATGGTGGAGCTCTGAAATCCCTACTGAATTGAATGACATTTTGGTAGTCTCTGAAATTCTCCCTCTGTAACTTGACCCATATTTCACCTGGGCTTCACAGATTTGCAGAGGAGTTACACAGGCATCCCCAGCACTTCTAAATCTGTTGCCGTTCACTTCTGCCATGCCCTGGCAGGAAAAAAGAGAGAAGTCTTCTGAAGCTTAGGTTAATTATGATTTACCTATGTTTTTCTTGGTATATGCTAAACATCTCACAAAAATAGAAGTGTATTTATGAATGTGGTAGGTTCTGAAAACGATCAGCTGCTCTCCCAGTTGTCATGTGTGTCTTAGCTGGCTTCTTCAGGCAGGGAGTACCCAGCCCTGTGCTACAGGAGAACAGAGAGGGAGAGGTTTGTCTGCTGGAAGAGCACAACCATCCCTTTAAAATGCTGATGCTCCCAAGCCTATCACAAGGGATGGAGAATGCACTGAACGTTTTCATTTTGTGTCTCGTACTTGATTTGTGTGCTGCAATTCTGTGTTTGCGTTTTGTTCTTAGGTGGGTAGAAAATAGTTCTCCTTTCTAGTTTCTTTTGGGGTTTTTGGTGGTTTTTTTTTCCTTCACTACTCCTTTGAACTCAGGCTCTTATAACAATATGAACGACTGTGGATTTTATAGGGCAGATTGTGTCATGCAAATTGTTTCCACAGACTGAGCAAAACTGTTGAAAGCTGTTCTAGTTAAAGCCTGGAGTTTGTGGTCCTTTGTCTTGTACAGATAATTGAGCTTTTTACAGCCACATGTCCATTCACAATAGGTTGTTTTCTTCCACTGAGATAGTGAAAGAACTTTATGAGCTGTTGGTTTAAGTCTCTTACAAAAATGTTGCTCGTGGCATAATTGTTAAGGAGGTTACATCAGTGTGAGTAGAGGAGCAAGCCAAGGTAACACACTGCTCCATTGGATGAAAATAACTTTAATATATGGAAAATGCTCAAATCCTGTCTTTCTCACAAAATTGCAATTAAGAAAATTTTTAAAATTCTGTGAAAGCAATTGTTTGGAATTAATTCTTACACAGCTTCAATATGTTGGCAGTCCATGTACTGGTAAAATGTTGGTGGATTATTTTCAGGTAAGGAAAATGTAGTTTTGGTGAGTGAGCTCTTATTTTGTGATGAAATGTCTTTGAAGTCTTGATGACTTGGGAAGTATGTCTTATATGATTAATTAATGGATGGTTAGTAGCAGCAGCTTTATGGCCTTACTTTTATGTAAACTGCCACCAACTGATACAGGGACATGTACAAATAAGGAGAAAAATGTAACTTGATTTTGAGTAACCTACAGAAGATGATTAATAAACACTTACTTCTCATTTTAGCTGCTTTTCTAAATAGTTAAAATTGTTCTTGAAATTACTGGTAATATTTTCTCGGTCACAAGTTACATTTTTTAAATGCACAGCTTAATTAAACTTTAGAAAGACTCTGAGAAACAAGCAATATTTAAAAATCTGTAATAGTTCAAGAGGTGAATTTTCCTGAGTTTTTCATTTGATTATTGTACTGATTGAAAATGATCAGTGCTTCCCAGAAGATCACTGAATGGTTTATCTCTCTATAGGCTTCTAAATTCAGCGTGTGGAATCTGGAAAATTTGTCCAGTTTTGAAGTCCAGTCTAATATAGTAACAAGGACCATGGTATGGAGAGAAGTGTTAGGTGATGATATCTAAATGAGAGAACACACGTTTTGGTGTTATATACAGCCCACTGTGTACTACTTTGGCAGCATTTTTTTTTTTTTTTTAATCCTCCCCCAACCACTCTTCCCCTTTGCTGATGCATATAGTTCTTTAATTCTTCAGCTGGGCCCTGGGCAATTGAATGACCCTGTTTTCCTGATTTGGGTTTTTTTTCCAAAGTGGAAATTTTATTTATTTTCTGAATTACCTACATGGAACCCCTTTCTCCTCACGTATTGTTGAGTCCTTTAAAGTACTTGAAAAATAAAGTTAATGGCACACAGTAACTCCTAAATTTGCAGTCTAATAAAGATTTTTCTTGCAGTTTTGTCATAAAATCAAACCATTATTGCAAAGGGGAGAAAGGCAACTCATCCCATCTGCATTCATTTAAACGCTCAGGCAAGGAAGGCTTTCTTGTTGTATTCAGACAGGAAAGGGTGGGTTCAGAGGTGTGTGTCTTACTAATGCAAAATGGAAAATGTCTGCTCATGGTATACAGTACATGGTTTACTTTTAAAAAGCATAAATTACTTGTATTCTGGCTGCCAGCTGCTCTTTCTGCTTATTTATTTGAACAGACTAGTGTGTGCTGCTCAGCAAGCCAGGGGGATGGTCAGTTGTTAAATGTGACAGCATAGTCTGGAGCTCAAGATGAATGTATCGTGCCTTTAGTCTTGACCCAAGGCCACTGGGGATGCCTTAACTTAAGGCTAGGTCAAAAAAATGTGACTAGGAAGCTGTCTGGGAAAGAAGCAGAGGAAGTGAAGTTCAAATAGCCTTTGCATCTGCAGATTCAGCTGTTTTAGTCAGAGGTTCTGGTCTTGGGTTTTACTGTGTTTTTCTGTGCATCTTAAAATGAAGGGGGAGATTTATTTGTTTGTTTATAGCTGCTGCATGGAAAACAAAGCTCTCAAAAATCTGTCTGCAGTAATTGCACTTTTTCTGCTTGGTGTTTATTTTATCAAGCAGATTTGCAGAGCTGACAGTGGGAGGTTTTTTGAGGCTTTGTATTGTCTCAGCTGTGCCTTGCTGTAGGCCAACCAAAGATTTGGCCCTGCAAGTGCCAGGCATGTAACTCCATCAGCGTGAGTGGTCCCATTGGTACAGGTTCGATACAAGTCTGTAGCTGGGAACCTGAAAGAAAATTGTGTGTGTGGGTAGAACAAAATAGTAATTCTGACAGTTTCTTCCCAGTGTTTGTTGTCTGTATTGTGTTTCTATACTCTGTACCCATTTCTGGCAAAGATAAAATACCTTTTGACTGAGAGATCAGTATCTCTGTATTGTTTCCTCTAAGATAATTTGTAAGCATGGTGGTTCTATTTCATTTTGGTTCTCAAGGAAATTGCTCAGACTTCAAAAACAAAGACAGTTGATTAGTTCTACATTATTTCATTTTGGTGCATTATTTCAACCTTGTTCATTAAAGCTGAAGAGGAAAACCTGTTTCTGAAGGACCACTGTTGACAGGAACCACTAGCCTGGAGCACAGAATTCAATAATCATTGATTAATACACTTTATTGCTGATTTCTTTTCTTTGGAAAAGCCAATTATTCTTGCCAATATCTTTTATACATGAGCCTTCACTTAGAATTTAAAATTGTAACCTGTAATAATATTAACATTTTAAACTGTATAATGCTTGCTGGAGGGCAGGAGGTGGGGAAAGAAGGAAAAGAGAGACAGAAAGTGAGACTTATTTGATGCTGACCCTAAAATGCTGTTCCACTGGAGCAAAACTTGAAGTAGATAGATGTATTGTAGTAAATCTTAAATGTGTTAAATTGCCTGCCAAGTACAGTGATTTTTTATTTATTTCATTTTTATTCACTCTGAGTGGAAAATGGGTTTATGTGGAGTTTTAGAGAAGACCAGACTGCTGCTCTTTACTGTTTGAAAGCCAATTGCTATTACAGAATCCAGGCAAATGAATGTGTGCTCCCTTTGGTAGGGAGGCCAGTGAGGATGCTGTAGTTGTAGACTGAATTTTGGACAGGAGCTAAGCACATCTGTATGTGCACGTAGAAAATGCACATGGGGTGGGTAAGTGACAGCTTGAGGTTCTTCAGTAGGATAGGAAAGATTGGAAATGTCAAAAGATGATCTCTTTGCTTAGAGCAACTCAGTGTTGTTTCTTCAGATGTGTGAAAAGAAGGACCTGAAGAACTTGCAGCAAAGCAAACTTCTGAGGTGCACTCACTGCAGAATAAATGATTTACGTCTGGAACTTAGGGTTGCAGCAGGAGATCAAAGGTACAAAGCTTTGGTCTCTGTGTCCACAGTTAGACTTAAGTCTAATGCAGAACTGAGCAAGTGTCCTTGGTGTGTGAGAGTCCTGCTGGTGTCCGTGGGGCAGGGGGGAACAGGCGTGGGCACTCCTGAGCTTGTCCTGGGAGAGCAGCTATTAGAGGAAAAAATCCTTGATGTTGGAATTTCAACTCAGAAATCTGTGTGTGTGTGTGTATGTTTCAGGAATCATGGCTTTTGATTTCTGAATGACTTTTGCGCTTTTCTGAACTTATTTCAAGAGCAGCATGTACAAAATCCCATTATGCTGCTCCTTAAGTGTAGGTAAGCCACATTTCTACTCAGTGAGCCTTTCGAATTGTGGAGGGGGAAGAATGAGCAACCTCCCTAACAGGCAAAGTTCCTGTATCCTCAGGAGTTCAAACATCTTCAAAACCACTTCAAACATATTTGGATTTTTAAATGTAAATTATTTTCCTGGCTCTGTATTTTTGCCATAGGAAAATAAGAAAGTAAATATTTATTCAACATGAAGACATTTTTCTGTATTGTGTGTGTTGGGGCCATCTCCCTCCTAGGGTTGTCCACGGGCTGCCTGGCTGTCCCCTGGGGTTGATACTTCTATGCTGCTCAGGATCTGATGGACAGCACTTGGCATGTGGGGACACCAGCAATTTCTTTTACTAATATTTTCTAATTGCTGATGAATTGTGAGGCAAACCTTATCCTGTCATTTCTTGAAGAATGATTGAAATGTAGGAGAAAATTTGTGGGGGATTTTTTCTCCTTTTTTTTGGTCATCTTTCTTTTTGCCTTACTGGCAGTGTATATAGTTCTGTTTCAGGTGGGAGTAGAGGTACTGGGTGAGAAGGTGCCAGAGACAGGACAGTGTCCATGTCCATTTCGTAGAATCGTTAAGGTTGGAAAAGACCTCTAAGATAATCGAGTCCAGCTGTTAACCTAACACTACAAAGCTCACCAGTAAACCATGCCCCCCGAGGGCCACATCCAGATGGTTTTCCAAAAATTTCCAGGAATGGTGATTTCACCTCTTCCTTGGGCGGCTTGTTCCAATGCTTCACAATTTCAGTGCAGAAACATTTTCTAATACCTAATTTAAATGTCGCCCATGCTCATCTCTGCTCCATAGCAGGCAAAAGTGCTTTTTTTCCTAGACATACCTCTGGCACCAAGTCTGGCCTCAGTCCACCTTCTCCTTGGGTACATCGTATACAGTCCTACTGAAGACAAAATATGTATATGAGCTTCAGTTTATCTTGACATGCTGATGAATATGAAGGCTAAAACCAGTTTTGTCTAAATAGGTTTTTATTAAACGTGCAAATGGAAACAAATAGATGGGCTTTTTCACCCCCTCTGTGTATTGTTTTCTATACAGAACAGTGTGTGTCAATCTCAAGATTGTGAGTCTACTCTGGGAAAAGGGTTTGTGACTTTTGGATAACCTTTAACTCTAGAAGCCATTCAGAGATGCAGAGTTACAAAATTATTTTGAAATGTCAGCCTGTCTACAACTTGTTTTTCAAGTATTCTAAGACTAAAGCTGCCTAAAAATATTGCATCAGTGTTTCTGTGTTGTAAAAGTTGTTTTTACTAAGCCACCTATGAGACCACCACTATTGTAAAGTATTGGGAGACTTGTTTTAACTTCCTCACTTTATTTAATTTGAAACCAATCTCAAAAAATGGGAGGGAATGAGATTTATTTCTACAAAAACTAAACTGACTGGCCCACATACACCCTGAGGCGAGACTGATGAACGGTATAAATTAAATACCATATTTAGAGCAGTGTGTATCAGACAGGAACAGTATTCAGTAGAAGGCCAGAGCTTCCTTCTGATATGTCAGCCACCTCCTCTGTTTGTCTGTTAAGGGTCTATGTGGGACCTGCTGGGTTTTTTTCTAGCTTCACACACTGCTGGAAGCTCAGATTCACAGCGCTGGCGTTAAGCTGATCTGTCGTGGTTCAGGTCAGGTGATTACTTGGGCTCGTGGGGTTTCCTGGCATTGCTCACCAAGTGTAGGCTAAAGGCTGCATCCCAGCCCCAGTTCTCCCCCGTCTCCTTTCCTTAAAGCCCCGGTAGTAGGTGGGCACCACTGATGCAGCAGCTCCTGTTTTTAGCTTTTTTTGGGCCAAATGAGTTCCCACACTTACTCACCTATCTTGGTTCTTGCAAAGCACTTAAAACATTTTTAGGAAAAATAAAGTCTTTCTGAAAACAGTGAGGAAGAAAGCAAAAACTAGTTAATTCTTCTTGTCAGCAAGATGTATTTACTCTTTGCTTACAGTCATAAAACGCTCGTAGCAGTGAGTTTTTTCTTGTCTAATTAACACTGGCTAGATATTGCCTGTATGATTTTTTTTTTCCCAGAAACACCTATTGAATTAAGAGAAACAAAAATACTTTGCAATTATTAAACTTTCACCTTAGATGTATTTGGTATTTTGATGTACAACCTTTTCCTGTACTGACTGATTGCCTAGCCTGAATATTTTATTTTCCTCTGCATGTATTTTTTCCCAAGTAAAAATTCTGTCCATGCAAGAAATATTTATTTATGTATTTATATGTATATAAAATATATAAAATTTGAATTGTCTTTCTGAGCAATCTTCATGCTTTTGACTTTGAAAATGGCTGGGCATACTGAATGAAATTAAGTGTAGGTTCAGTGACTGCAAAGATACTATTTTTGAAAATTGAATGTCAGGCTATGTAGGGAATACCAAAAATATGTAAATCTGTTGAGCAGGGAATGACTCCATGAGTTGTGGGGAAACTGGACTGGGGGTGTATGGATTAAGTGAAGTGTCTTTAGATGTCTTAAATAATTGTTTCTAAGCAACTAAGGCCAACTGTTGAGAATAAAGTTAATTTGCTAATGGGAGTATTGGACCCTTTGAAATGCCATTTCAAGCACCAAGTTCATTTTAGAGATTTAATAATTAATCAAAGTGACTATATTAAATGTCAGTGAATATATCCATGTGTTGCTGTCATACCTCTCTCTCAACATGAGTTTCCAGGCTCTTAATGATTAACACAGTGGGATCTGTAATGTAGTAGTTAAAGCTGCTGCTCTGGAAGGCACAGTACCTCTTGAACATTTTTACTGCAAATTCTTCAGCTTGGACTTTGTTACAAGCAGTGGATATAAGGAATGCTTTAGCTGGGTTAACCCACGGCCACATCTTGCTTAGAGGTTGCTTTTCTTCTTTTCAGAATTGAACCCAAAGATACAGGGCAGGGTCTTCAACTCCCACTGTCACTCCCCCATGTCTTCCCTGTGCTGCTCTATTGGAATAGCAGATGTTGCAAGGAAGATGTCAGAGTTGTGGAGAGGTGCCTTTAGCACAGGGAGATTGGCTCATAGAATTTGCCTTGCTGGTTTCTGTGTATTTCTTGTGTCTAGTTGCACATTTAACTATTCATGAGGTCGTTCAAGGTGTGCTTGTGCTGTGAAGGAGCATTAAAATGGTAGAATGTCTCATTTTACTCACCTGTGCAAGCATGCATGGATTGTTCAAGGCAGATCAGACATGGTAATGCAAGAAATTTGCAATAGCAGCTATGTGTGATACAAATAAACTGAAACTGCAACTTGTAGCATGTTTTTCCACGATCGTGGTCATGGAAAAACAGCAAATCTTTTGCACTAGCAGAGGTCTCTCTGTGGTTGTGTGCGGTTGTTGGCAGTCCTGTACTGCAGTGGATTACTCTGTGTGTGGCTGTACACATGCACACACTCGAGACAGTTCAAGAAAAGCCTTCTGGCAAGAAAAAAATCACTGAGTTCCTAAAAATGCACTTACATGCAGAACAGTGTGCTGTCTGGGATGGCTTGCAGTACTCTCTAGAGCAGCACTGAATCACTGAACACTTACTCCAGCTTCTTCATAATAACCCTGTTTCTGAGAGAGGCACATGCTTGATGCATTATGATACAGAAGTCATGTAAGTAGTGAATACTTGTGTGATGTAGTTGCCTTATAATCATGGGGTAGACGGGTCAGAAAAGACTCTGGAACATAAGGTTTGGTAGTGGTCTTTCCAAAAGTTTGTGGCTCAAGCTGGTGCTTGAGGGAAGGTGCTCTGGGCAGCAGGGATGCTGTGTTGAGAGGATCCAGGTCGTAATGTTCTAAAGAGGGCTACTAGAGCTCCCAGTCAGTAGACAGCATTGGTTCCTTGAGGACTCAAGTCACTCAAGGTAAGCTGCCAGGCTGTATTCATTTGTTATTTCCTGTAGCTTCTCTTGTGAGAGATGACAGTCGCATTGCACAGCTTTAAAAGTCTGGGGGGAAAAAAGAGAGGCTGTAGTTCTAAATTATCAAAATTATCAGAAGTCCATCATCAAAAAAGACAATGGCCTTGAAAAGACGTATTATATGGCAGTAGAATCTGTGGGGGCTGTGTGATTATTTCAGAGCTACATTTTGATCTCTCAGAATCTGTATGCTTCTTTAGAAACGTCATTGCCTATAACCTTATATCAGTAGTGTACAAAAATATTTGTAACATAAATGTTGATGGAAACATGGCCTGAATAAGAGGCCTTTGAAGTAAGTAAGAGATACGGCATTTGCTTCTGCAAAGATTGTAGTTAATCCAGGTAGTCAACATACTGAAGTAATGAAAGAATTCCTTTTACTATACAGCTGCCTGCATCCTGTCACACCATGAGTTTTATTCATAACGTTGTTTTCCCGGAGTTTCAAAAAGTTGCTAATTAAAACTATTAAGGTTAGAGATCACTTTGTATTTTTTATTAGATGTAATTCAAATACGGTGACCTTTTTTTGTCCTGGCTGTAACACTGAGCTCCCACCACTTCCCCCTTCTGGGGGAGCTGGTGACTGCATTCAACATGTGCTCATCACCTGCTGGTAGATGTGTATGGACCACAGCTGGGCTGCTGCTGGCAAGCCAACAAACAGGCTTTGCCCAAGAGGCCCCTGGAGAAGGGGGCAGCTGGGGCAGAGCACCTGGGTGGATGTGTACTAATGGTGAGCCGTAGGTTCAGTATCAGTGGGCTGCTGGAATGCATGCCAGGACTGCAACAGTAAGCCCATCGTGAAGGAATGTTTCAGGGCCCAGAAATAGGGAGAAGCAACAACTCTTAAAGCTAAAGAGAAACACCTCCAAAGCAAAGCAAAGGATTGGGATTTCCATTTGGGTGCAATGAAGTAACAGTTCTTTCCCTTGTATTCTCTATGGTCTTAGTGTTCGGCTCTTAGATATGCTGAGTCATAATGATGGACACTGTAACAGGTTCATAGACATCGAAGCTTTTGTTGGCAATGAGGTGGTCTTGCTAGATGGAATGGGAATTTTCAGTGTTTCTTGAACACTAATTTAAGTAAAATTATCTAATAAAAGAGTAAGAACCAGGAGTTTGGGGTGTGTGTAATATCTCTAATTAAAAGCAAATTCTGGAGAGATTTGTTAAAATACAAACAGTGCAGGGAGTGATTATAATGTTAGTGGGCAAGAATTAATAGAGTGCAGTAGAGGCAGTTGTGTGCCACAAAACTGTATAGCTTTATCTCTGAAACTGCTGTCACTGGAGACTTTGAAAGCATTTTGTGGCTATTGGAAATGTTTTTCTTTGTTTACTGGAAAATGTCTCAACTCTGAATGTAACAAAGTACAAGAAGGATGCAATTAAATTTTGCAATGTGCCTGTTTAAAAAACCTGAAAGGGAAATTGCTGTGGCTTTTCTTTTTAAAGCCTTACTCTGCTAGAATTTCCCATAATGCAAAGATGCTCAAAATATTTTTCTTCTGCTCTGCTGAAATTTGGCAGTAACATCCATGTTTGTAAACATTTTCATGTTTGTGCAAGATGATCAGAGTAGTAAAACAGGGATTAAAATATTGAAGATGATTGTTTTCTTTTTCTATTTTCACTCATAATATTTACTTTATATGGTTTTCTTTTACAACCACTTCCTTAGTTGTCCTTGTTTTTATCAACCTTTGCTGTAAGATTAGGAGAGAGTTCAAAATAAAAAGGAAGTTCCATCCACTGCAGCAGAGCAGAGCAGGGTGAGCTTGGGTCTGTTTGCTCTCATTCATGCAGCTGTACCCTGGGTTTCCCCTGAAGTCTGACCCTTTCTTGTTAGTTTTCCTTCTTACATAAATAATTGTATAAATTGCATATATCTAGATGTTATCAGCACACACGTATGTAAAATAGGTAAGAAGTATAAATATATTGGAAGGCAGCATGTCCCCTTCCTCCCCGTGAGGGGAGGGAGCAGGCAGAGCTGAAGCAGTGCCAGCTGCGTGCCCAGGCCTCGGGAAGCGCAGCCATGCATTCCACTGGAGCGTGAAGCCATTACCAAGGCATCGCTTGAGCCTTGACTGCCAGGCGTGACAGGAGTTTTGCCCCGAGAACATGTCAGAGTGCCTTGAAAGACTCTTATGTCAGGAAATCCTCTGGGATTAATTTCGTTTCCCCAGAGCATTTTTCCTTTCAGTCACCTTCATCCCTGCTTCCCAAATTTCAGATACAGGAATTGAGAGGGTAGATGAGTCACCAGAGCTGATTAAGCTACAGGAGAGCATTGTAACCGGTGCTCTAGAAAGAGCTTCCTCCCCACAGCACATGGGAGCTGCCCCAGCTCCATGGGGTCATGTTCTGCATTTGCCAGATCAAGCTGTGCAGTAAACCTACAAACCAAAGTAAATTCCCATCCCACTCTCCTTCTCTACTGAGTGTAAGAAATTGACAGACATCCTTTTTGTCCTTATCTCCATAAAGATCTAAATGTTTACCTGATTTCATTCTAGCCCTGTTGAGTAGCAGTTTCAGAAATGGTCTGAATGGGAAAGATGCTTCCAGAAGTTGTTGTTCGCTTGTGCTATGTGTTTCTGGAACCATAGCTGCTGCCCAAAACTACTTTTATGGGAGAGGAATCTGTGCCTGTCCCCCTAAGTAAGCAGTGTGGGCATGAGATGGACATATACACATACTATGTAAGTATGTAAATATGAAACTAATTTTCATATCTCTGGACAGCTAAAATAGTTTTCCAAGTTCCTGTTCTGCAGGTCATAGAGAGAAGTCTGTTTTGGAGAACCAATTCTTGATAAAATACACATGCTTTTAATAATGAAGGTAGGAGTAGCAGCACTGAAGTTGTGTGATTGCTTGTAAAATGGAAATGCGGATAGTAGAGACTAACACAGATAAATTCCTCTGTGGCTACAGCCGGAAGATTACTTGTTGGTTTTCGTTTGCTTTTCCCCACACTGTAGTCTTTGGATGCCACAGCTGCTATCACCCTCATTTGCATATACTTAGAAGAAAGGAATTCCCTCTTGAACATCCTTCTTCTCCTCAGTTTTATTTTACTTGACCTACTTTGCAGTGCTTTCCCCATCACTAACATCCTCCCTAACTGTCAACCTGTGAGGAACAGCTAAATGACCATGATCACCCTTCAAGACAGTGCATAGCTGGGTATTGCAAAAAGTACATCCCAATAGTTCTTGTTGACTGCACAGTACTCCCTAATGAGTTGCAGTAGTTCCCTCTAGGTTGGTTTTAACAGCAGCAACCACAAAGGAGATGACTATACTTATCTTCAGGTAGAAGAACAGTCCCTAAGCTGTGCACTCAGCTCTGCTAACATTGAAGATGAGTCTGTAAGGGGAAAAGGTGAGAAAATTATCTGCTGAAATGATGGTAACTTTTAATTTTGGGAAGTATTATAAGCCAGCACTTTGACAAGGTGTTGTGAGAAAAAACTCAAATAGCTGTGTGCTCCAAATCAAAAGAAATTTTGACATTTTGAGTTGACACTGAGAATCAGAACAAATGGTATTGTGACCTAGACACAAACGTCAAAGGATTTTCTAGATACAGTTTGGAAAGAAACTTACTGTGCTTGTAGCTCCCAGTGTGGCTGCAGGCCTGGAAATGGGGCTGGATCCTTTGCCTGGTTGAATCTTGCATGGCTAGCATAAGTGAGCTTCTTATGAACAGAGCACTCATCTAGCCTGTTGAAATGACCTTCATACTCTAGGTATATGTGGGACCCAAGCTGTTAGGGCCATGACGTACTTGGTTAGCCAAAAGGTGGACTGGTATGTGCTTCAAATCAGGAGATTTTGGAACAGAAGATCCCCAAATGAGAGTCTAATAGATGCTGTGTGTTCCAGGATACAGTATGTGAGCCTGTGCTTTCCCTATCATTTTCCTATGTGACGCTCAGAAATTCAGTGCAGGTAATAAGCCTGCTATTGTTGAGAGAAACTCCTGCAGATTTGCTGTCCATGCACATTAAATTCAAACACAAAGCTTCTGCAACCCAGTGGAATTTCAGTTCTTAAATTAATCTGCTGAAGAAAAATTCCTTAAGGTATCCCCAGAAGTCTTAGCTAAATCCAAACAAAAAGGAAGATAGATTATATGTAAACTTCAGGAGATAGTTTGTGTGATGTGGCATTTAAAGTGTTTGTCTGAGACAGCATGAAATTATTATTGTGACTGAGAGAGCTGAAGTATGAAAGTATGTAAGCTTTAATCCAGTTGTAGCAGGACCATTTTTAGTCAGAATATTCATTTGCTTGTGTTCAGAACCATGCCTGCAAAGATGGAGCATCATGTGGACTTCTACTCTAACAATGTCCTGCATATATGGTCTTCCTAGTTATTAGACACAGTCGAGGATTATACTGAGGAAATACATGTAGCCATATGGCAAATTATGAGTTGTGGCAAATTATGAGTTGTGGCAAATTACACTGAAATCTGCAGTGTTTCAAGTGTCATATCAGGACCAGTCCTAAAAGTATGATCAATATATACTCTTTTCTATCTTCCCCTACAGTTGAGAGGGTCAGAGTGTTTTGAATATTTTTGGTGAGAAAGTGCCCAAACGTGTTTGTAAGTGTCTCTGTCCAAAAGCCTTTTTCAGAAAAGCAGAATGTCTGTATACTGTATTATCTGCCTTATTCTTTTGGGACATTTGAGCCAAAAGCTGCAAGTGGACAGGGGCCCTTGTTAGGACTCTGTCAGGCATCTCAGTGGTGGCTCACTAACTTTTCACAAACACTGCACCAAGAACATGGCTTCGAAACAGGTTAAGCTGGAGAAGCCAATATTAGAGATGGAGATGCCCCTTAACACAGAAATGGTCTGTTTGAAATGTAGAGCAAAACAATCTTTTTTCCTCATTCCCTCAAGAGCAGTTGTCCATAGACAGTGTCCTATTGTAGTGGATTGCCCGTAAGACCTAAACACATTACTCAAAAGGGTAAGGTTATTAAATATTGAAAACTGAGGCTGATGGAGAAATAGAAGTATGATTTTGTATATAGGAGGTCACTTGTAACATATTGTTGCTCAAAGATGAGTGGAAACCGGTAATATCCACCTTCATGTTAGGTCTAACTTACTTGTGACACAAATTAAAATCTGCTCTCCTGACTTTCACATAAGGAGGAACGAGGAAATAATTAGAACACCTGTTGGTTCAGGTACTAGAACTACGTTGAATTCCCCAAATTGTTATTTCCAGGTAGCACTTGCTGTGTTGTTTTCTTTCCTGAGAAGGAAGGCAAGCTACACCTGTCTTTGGTTAAACTTACCTTTTTCTCAGCTGGTGCTGAAGAGCTCTTGCAGCCCATTATAGGTATTAGGTATGATTTGATTATGAATACTGAAGATCTGCCAGCATCACAAGGGTCCTTAAGAATTGCTAATTCAGTAAGCACTCCAGATTAAACACTTCTGGGATTAATTTATCTCAAGAGAAATTGCTTTAGGCAGTTACAAATTTGATATTCTGGGAAGGTGAGGAGGGGCTGCTCAGCTTTCCATGTGAGAAAGCAGCAGGAATGCACGGATCTCTGCCTTCAGAGAGATGATCAGACAACTGAAAGCTTATGGGTCAGGCAAAGGGCACAGACCAGTGTAGGTGATATTGTGATGGGCATCTGCTACAGACTGCCCCATCTGGAAGAAGCAGTGCATGATGCCTTCAAGCAACTGGAAGAAGCTTCACATTTGCAGGAGGCTGGTGCTGGTCCTCAGCCACCTTGTAATCTATTGGAAGAACAACACAGCAGTGCACAAGTAATCCAGGAAGTTTGTGGAGTGCACTGATGATAATAACTTCCTAACACGTGTGGTCAATAAGCTGATGAGGGGAGGTGCTTCTCTTGACCTTACACTTACCAGTGAGAAAGAACTGGGTAGGCATGTGAAGGTTGAGCAGTCTTGGCTGCAGTTTCCATAATAAGGAAGAATTCAGGATCCTGCAAGGAAGGAACAAGACAAATATCAGGGTCACAACCGTGGACCTCAGGAGAGCAGGCTTCAGTGATAGGAGGCCTGCAAGGAGCTCATGAGGAGGATCTAGGGAGTCATAGGATGGTTAACTTCACATCAGTCTCTGGAAATGTGATGGAGCAAACAATCCTGGAAAGCATTTCCAAGGATCTTATGGGCAAGAAGGTGATTTGGAGCAGTCTGCATGAGTTTGAGAAGGTGAAATCATCCCTGACCAACCTTGATGGTTTTTTACAATGAGATGACAGCTGAATGGATGAGCAGAGAACAGTGGATGTTCCTTGACTTTCAGACACTGTCCTCTGTATCATCCTCACAAACTATTGAGGTATGGACTAGATAAGTGGCCTGTGAGCTGGACTGAAAAATGACTGAACTGTCAGGCTTAGAGGATTGTAATCAGTACCACCAAGTCCAGCTGGAGGTCAGCCAGAGGTGGCACCCCATGGACTGATACTGGGACCAGTACTGTTTAACATCTTTAATGACCTGGATGATGGAACAGAGTACACCCTCAGCCTGTTTGCTGGTGGCAAAATACTGGGAGGAGTGATGGATACAACACCTGGTTGTGCTCCATTTAGAAGGACTTTGACAGGCTGGAGAAATGGGCAAACAGGAATCTCATGAAGTTCAGCAGAGGGAAATGCAAAGTCCTGCGTGTGGGGAGGAGTAACCCCGTGTACGGTTCTGTTCTGGGGTCTGACCAGCTGGAAAGCAGCTTGGTAGCAAAGTGCCTGTGGGTGCTGATGGACACCAAGCTGAGCAGGAGGCAGCAATGTGCCCTGGTGGCCAAGAAGGCCAACAGCCTCCTGGGCTGCATCAGGCACAGCCCTGCCAGCCGGGCGAGGGGGGTGATCCTTCCCCTCTGCCCATCCTGGTGAGACACACCTGGAGTGCCGGATCCAGTCCCGGGCTCCCCAGTGCAAGGGAGACACGGACACTGGAGCAGGTCCAGGGAAAGGCCATGAAGACGATTATGGGCTTGGAGCACCTGACATAGGGAGGGTGAAGGTAAGAGCTGGGGCTGTTCAGCTGGGAGAGGAGAAAGCTCAACGGGCTCTTATCAGTGCATGTGATGAGAGTGAATAAAGTGGATGGCCCTTCTCAGTGGTGCCATCAGGCACCAATGGTGACAGGACAAAGGTCAACAAGAACAAATAGGAGAAATTCCAATTGAAAATAAGAAAAATGTCTCACAAATATAAAGGGAGAGATTGCCACAATAAAATATTAACAAATATACAGTAAGTAGACACCTTAACAGTATTGTATGTAGTGCTCTGCCTGTAGCAATTTACAGAGTGCCTCGTCAAGGACAAGGAAGTTATTAATCATTGTAAGTAGCAAATTGATCTTGGTTTTACAGACCAACTGAAAATAAATGTTCAGCAGAAAATGAGTTGATTCTTTTTCATTTTGCTGTTGTGCCAATTTCTGCTAACAATGCTGTCATGATTTTAGCAGTTTGTCAAAAAAGACATGATTACATCCTAAATACTGTCAGGAAGAATTTAAAATTCAGCACTCTTGTGAGGGAAGTAAATGAAAGTATCTTGTGCCTCTGTGTGTTACTAGCAAAAAAGGCATACTAACATCCAGCCAGAGGTGCTATTTTTAGTCAGCCTGTTTAATAAATTTTACATATGTACTTACTAGCCTAATTATTACTTAGTTTTTATTTGTGGTGATTATTCTTGTTTAATACAATCCTTTCTATTAAATAACATATATGTACTTTAGAATTAGAAGGGTATAATAATATAGATGGGAGGGTTGTAATCTTTATGGGACAGAGCAAATAATTCATAGGTCATGTGCAATAAAATGTAAAGAGGAAAGATTAATGTATCTCCATACCTACAGACTACTAAAATGATTGTAGTGATTTCTAATAGGAGATGTAAAGGAAAAAGCAGTTCTCTAGTCCATGTCATAAATGGTCTTTTTCTAGCATCTTGATTACTTAGTGCAAACTCTTACTGTGTTATTTCAGTAATAAAATCTTGTTTCATCCAGCTGACAGATAGGATGCAGATAATAAATTTCTGGATAATGTGTAATATCAGTAAAAGTTAGTATTTCTTGATTCTTTATATATTATGTTAGGTCTTGTCTTCTTGATAGAATATTTTTAATTACATGCCTTTGGTAAACTTGCTTAGAAGCTTTCTGGTGCTTGTCTTCAGTTATATCTTCAGGATATGATCTCAAGTTAAAAAAGATCAGTAAAAGAAATTATTAGTTCAAAAAGTGTGCAATTGTGGTACTTGATCTTGTATTCTGTCTTTGGAAGATAGATGAAATAATGATTATAGAAATGTCAGGGAATGCAATCAGAGAAATACAACCAAAGTATGATTTTATATACCAAACTCTTGTTGGCTGAGATTGGGAGGGCATGACTGGTGTGTATTTATTGAATGTGACTGCTCTGCGTTTGAATCTTACTGTAACACCAGTGGTTAGAGCATGCAGAAATGCAAATCTTAACAAGTAAGAGAGGGACTTGAAAAGTGTCTGGCACTTTGTTAGTAAATGCTTCAGAAAGTGGAAACTGAGTGTTTATCACAATTTATAACCAGTTTCTGTGTTATGACTCAGAAAAGCCATTTTCTGAAACAAGAAAAAACCCTTCATTGCACATCTGCACCTTCGTCGTGGCACAATGGGTAGTTAGAGCTGTAAGCAGCAAGCTATCCAATAGTTCTAGCATTTGTCTTCCTAGGGAGTGCAAGCACCTGCTTCTCTACTTTATAATTTCTGTCACTTGAATAGAAAAGGAAGACTTAGCAAGTTTTAAGGGAAAAAGTGGAAAACAAACCCCTTGGTAATCTGGGAGAATAATGTGTGCTTAGCAGCTGGCAATGTCATTTTTGATTTGTATGTAATTATTATTCAGTTTTCAGTGGTGCTTACATTTGTTGCTCCTGATGAGAAGATTCATTTATACGCATCATTATTATCTCTTCTGACATGTGCCTTAGTGACATTAATCTGTGTTTTATTTTCTGCAGTGGTAATAACGGGGTTGTCTTTCCCTAGCTTTTTTATGTTGTCGGGCTTTCCGAAGTTGTCCTCATAACACAAAGGAAAAGTATAGCATAGGGATCTGGGGAGAACCAAATAACACTGAGTGCGGGGGAAGCAGCTCCTCTCATCTTGCCTCCTCCTTGCCAGGCTGTGATGTGCTTTCCTCACTGGTGGGCAGGCAGGCAAAATCACTCCTGCTTCAAGTTGTGCAATTGAAAAATACTTAATTAAATGTCTCTAGAAAGGGTGCAACTATAGAAGCTTTATATTCTTGACAGGAACATTTAAATCCCTTTTGCGGTTTATTCTGGAAATGTGAAAGATTGTTGGGTGCAGTTAGAGATTTATTCACTTTTAGCTGGACTGAAATAGCTTCATTACTTTCAAAATGCGAGCTGATAAAATGACTCACTCATTTGAAATCATTCAAATGGTGTTTTTCCAGAGCCTCTGATACTCTTTGCTTTATTACGAGATGCTAATGAATCTTGTCAGACTGCTGAGGAAACTTTGGGTTCACTGTGCTGTGACACATCCTGGCTAGTGCAGTGGTGTAGGTGTACTGTTTTCTTCTGTTGTCACCTTGGTTTCCTGTTTTTTTTTTCCCTACACTTACTTTTTTCCTACACTTACACATGTATACTTTAGGTATTAAGATCTTTGTTCTGTCTCAGAATCTTTGTGGGGAATTGCTATGAAAATGCAATATTCAACCTTGCACATCTGATTGTGCTGTTAGTATAACAAAACCCATGATATGAAATGTAAATGGAGGGTGGAAGTTTCACCAGAGTATCTCCACTTCTCTTTCTGCTCATGTTCTTTATCCTCCTGTTTTGATTAGATACTGTATCTGAGGAAGGTACTGAAATACATGGACAGGAAACATAAAATAAGTGTATCAATATTAAAAACTGAAGGATTAAAATTAGGGAGTTTGCCTTTATTTCTAGTCTGCCTGGTATCTTTCCACTTATTGCCTCCATTATAATACTTGGAATTTATTCCCCGTCATATAAAGTCTCCATCTTCACATATGATTGAGTTTGTTATGGATACTTATTTTGTGAGAAAAAAAAATTCCCTCTCTTCATGATGTTGCTGGAAATATTACCCATTGCTTACTGAAATTTAAAAAAGGAGGTCTCAGAGTCCATGACTCTGAACTGTCATTGAGGGCAATGGGTTCCATTTGTGTGGACAGCTAAAAGTCTGTGGGTAGGGACAAAATGGTGGTGGTAGTGGTGGATTGGTTCTAGCTTATATATGGTCTCAGGTCATCTTTTTCTCTCCTTTAAGAAAAGAAGCCAAGGAATTGGGGTATCCCTTGCTTTGTTCATTAGTATATTCAGGTAACCTGTCAAGGAGGAGATGTTGCATTTAGAATGTAATATACCTCTGTAGAACGTGATTATAGTCTTCTTTTCACTGAAGAACCTGAAAATTTAAATGATGTGTATGCTTTCCCAGAATTTAAGAGACTCCTGAAAATTCTTGTTTTGATGCACTGCATTTTGTTATTCTCTAGTAAGGTTCCCAAAATCCTCCAGGCATGGCTGTACTGAAAATTAAAGCACAATCTCATTGTCCTTTATTTTTTTTGCAGCATAAAGCGCAAATGTGAGAAAACTGTTGGGGTTTTTTCCCCTTTTCTTTTCTCAGACTGAACAAAAGCCTTTTCTTTTACAGGCATTTAATCCGCAAACAAACAAGTCTAATTACTTGTTCATCCGTGTGTTAAACTACGCAGCACTCTTTAATGTGTCTGCAGTTCTGAATTTATGTGACTGCTTTAAAATAGTGATAAACACTTCTTTATGCTGTGACTGCTTAGGAGTGGAGACACAGGGTAAAATTCATTTTGGCAAAGCCCTTTTGACTTCAGTGTTGTCCCACCAGTAGTGGTATCTCTTTTATGTTACTGCATAACCTCAATTACTGGTGTCTTTGCTTGAAAATATTTATTACAGTCATTACTACTTTTACTTACTTTTTATCATTAGTGTTTTGCTTTATTGGAACAATAATTGGATATCTTGAAGGCATGAGCAGTTAGTGGAATAGCAATAGCTCCAAAAAATACCTGCTCAGTAGCTTTGTAGGATGTGAGAGAATATACCATTGCCATTGTATAGAATGGATCCATCAAAACCTTCCCCTGCAAAATACCCTTGATGGCCACCCGCAGACAAGAACAGTAAGGCTCTGTGCTGCATGGAGAATTGGATATTATGACCTACAATGTAGAAAATATGTTACATCCTCTAGATGAAAATACTGCTTTTGGTATTGTTGCCATTTTAAGCAATTGCCTTAAAGATCATTCCACATGTTTTTCATACAAGGTGAATAGCTCACAGGACCATCCATCTGTATTATTTCTGTCTTTTAGTAGGAAAAACGCTGCTGTTGCCAAAGATCATGGCAGACTGTAGTTATTTGCCATCGTTCTCAATGTGTACAAGCGTTCTGGTTCTGAACATATTGCCAGAAGTAGGGATTGTACTGAGGGTTTTTCCTTCTGAAAGGTAGAATGTATCAGTACATTGTCACGTGAATGCAAGTAAAGCAATACATTAGACAGTCTTTTTGGTTAGTAAATAAGAAACGGGCAAAACAAGTCAAAAAGTCTCTTCTTAGGAATAAGAAGGTGAGAAGTCTTGCAAGATAAATTTTCAGTGATTTAAAAGAATTTATGCAGGTCCTTCAGGGAGAGATCCCATGCAGTTGGTCCACTGCTTGGAGAGTAGTTGGATGCCTGTGTTGTGCACAGCTTGGTTGATGAGCATCTGTGTAGGATGGATGCACAGTGCAATGGTCCTGGATATGCTCATCCTGTCACTGTAGACTGATGTTGATAGGAGCTATTTGTGTGAGAAAGCCTGGTCACAAATACAGACAGACACTTGTCCCTCCTGTTTCTAATATGTGTTAAGAGGAGCATGTAGCTCTGAGCAAGACATGGGACCTGCAACAATAAGCCCTGTGCATGTAATTAAAAGACAATTCCTGCCCTAGAGAGATCCTTAATATAGCCTGTGGCACAGATGGATAAAAAACAAAAGGAGGATGACAAAAAACCACTGTTGCACTGTTCTGATGGAGTTGCATGGTCTGAAGTTTTCAGCTGTACTTTTACAGTTCATGGATGACTGGTTTTGTGGTGAGTCCTGAATTTCCAGCTATCACTGCATGTATTCATGAGGATATATCTTGTAGAACTGCTGTTGAAGGCTGCCTGTGACCTTAGCTATAATTAGTTTTAATTGTACCAATTATCAATCTTTATAAAATCTTTCATTTTTTAGATAAACTGTTGGCACTCAGGCAGCCTAAGATTTCCACAGCTGAGAGATTTGCAGTTAGACAGAAATCTAACTGATGCCATTTATGAACCACCTCTTGATAATGGTAATAGGAAGTATGTCCCCTTTTAATAAATATTTTCTCCAAAGCGGTATTTCTCATTGCTGTAAAATCTGGTGCCCAGCTTCCCAGCTTACCCCAGTGATAACTGATCTCTGTGTCTTTGAAATTCAGGTCACTTGGGCTTTGGCAATTAGCTGTAACACCCCAACTTTAGTCACCCAAAACTTACAACCTGGACAGTATTTTTTCACCCTAATCTCTACGCACTTCTGAAGAATTAAATTATTTTAATGTAAACTGATAATAAAGTTAAACCTTTTCTTGGCACATTATTCCCCTGTGCCCTGCTTGTGCCATTGTTTAAAATGAATAGGCTGTCTCTGCCCCTCTGTCCTTGCTGACTAAGTTGTTGGCTCTGCTGCACCTCTTACGTACCACCTCTGCTGAAGGGCACATTTTCCCCATCTTTCTCTTGGAAGAGAATAAAGGGACTGTTGCTGGTAAGATAAGCTTGTATGTGGTTGGTGATTTCTTCATATCTGCAGACCTTCAGTTGTGCAACCCATAAATGGCCAGAGTTGGTCTGTTGACTGAACCTGGTTCACAAGGCAGTATCAAGCCGTGGTACTGCAAAGGTAGTGTTTGTCAAAGCCAAACACAGTTAGTATGAGCAGTGGCATGGGGAGTGATCCAGCAGGTTTTTGAAACATCCAGTATTGCCTGCCTGGGTAGGTTCCTTGTTTAAGGATTCGGGTTGAATGGGATAGGAAGTGTGCAAAACTGGGGGTGACAGAAAAGCTCCTTTGAGAGGAGTGTTCTGGGCCCTGGGCAGAGAGCTCAGTTTGGCCTTGATTGGGTTTGCACTATGCTGGAAGCCAAAGAGCTTTGAAGGTGAGCGTGGCAGCAGTTTCTCTGCTGGGACTCCGTGCTCAAGTGAGAGGAGATACAGACCAGGGTGACGGGCAGTGCTGCTTCAGTGGAGGTTTGCAGTGAGTTTTGATTGCTGTATCAGGACGTGGAGGTCTGTGGCTGTCATGGCTTGGGTCTGCATTTGAGGGGAGGGTCACCGTCACACACCATGAGTGTGGGTAGGAGAAATGCCTCCTCTGTTAGGAGGCACCATGGCTATGGTGTGCCTAGACCATTGCCCAAGGAAACAATATGCAAGGCAGGGAAGGGACTATGGCTCTAGAAAAATTAAGGGTATATTTGGAAGACTGGAGCTTGTGTCCGTAAGAATGACCATTAGGTTTTACTGTCCTGTCTCTGCCTGTAAGCAGCTGCCTATGGAGTGGCCAAACCAGTGTGCAAACATAGACAATACGCCTTTCCTAGCTTCAATTATTTTTTCTGGTTTAGGATCTTTGAAGAAGTGGCTTTGTAGTTAATAATGATCAACATATCTTTGTTTTACGGTGTCATCCATATTCCTCTTGAAAAACATTAAGCAGCAACAGCATCCTTTGGCAGTGAGTTCCCCAGGTGTGCTTGGCTGCTGTCTGGGGTTAAACCACAACCAAGAGCAATCACAGAGGTCTGTTGTGCATAAAACAAAGCTAAGCGTGGCTTGAACACAAAGCTTCTTTTCCTGAAGCAATTGTAAAAAGCCCACAGTGATAAGGCATTTTATTTTGTTGTTTTTCAGCACAGTAGAAAGTCATTTAATATAAGCAACTGAAAATAATTTTAGGCTTAGTAACATGTTGAGACAAATGATAAAGTATTTAAAAGCCTCATTTTACTGAAGAATAACTGTCCTTAACAATTAAACTAATTTAAAAAAGCTTTCAGAGAGGCACAAAGGAAATTTAGCTTACAAAATTGACAGTAATTTGGGATTTTTGGTTATATACAGCTTTGCACTGATGGTTTCACTGAAGCTTCAAAAATACAGTAAAGATCAGGTAATATTGAAGACATTAGCAGGTTTTTTTCTGTTTTGTTTTATCACTGTTCCTTTTCTAGTCTTCTGTTTCAAATATGAATTATACTTTACTGTCCCTATTCTTTGTTGGTTATCATGATATATGTTGGTATATGTGTTGGTTATCAGTGTGATATAAATGTCATAGTTCATTTCAAGTTTGAATGTCTCAAAATTCTTATATAGTGTTCATGTTATTTGTTTCTCCAAAATAAAAAGGAAAATAACATGTTTCATTTTTTTATGTAGACACTAAATTCAGACTTGAAATAAATTGTTTCTATAATCACATTGTTATATGTGAATTCGTGCTAAAGTGTATAAAGTTATATTTTATGTTATAAAGTTAGAATAAGGACAAACCTGAACTAGCCTTTAACAAGACCAAAAACCTCACACAAAGCCAAGTTTCACAGAAAAGCATTCTGATCATATCACTGTTATCTACATACTGCATAGAAGGTTTCCTGGCAGAGCTAATGGTCCATCTCAACAGAGCTGATGGACCATCTCTGAGAATCTCCACCCAGCCCAGGTGCAAACAATCAAGATTAAGTATCCAGATATGGACCACAACGGTTCATCAGACAACTTCCCCTGGTGATGGAAGATTAATCACGAAGCAGGATATGCTTTGTCCACCCCAACTCTGTGAAAGCTACACTTCATGAATATGGGAAACAGTGAAAGAATGCTCATCCCCGGACTTTATGCACAAGAACTGTATAAAAGTGGACCCCGAAGGACAGAGAGGGGTGAACACAGGGAGGTCTGATGCGATAGAGGTCGGATCATTGTTCACCCAGTACCAATCCCGGGCTTGGTGCTGTCCTTTTTATTCGATCGTGGCATTGCGTGTTCGAATCTTTCGGACATTTAATAAATTTTATATTTTTTTTATTTCTAAATTGGGCGTACGTATTTATTACAACATCAAGTGTTGTGCTCATTGCACTAAGCCTGTGCTTGGCCTTACAGCTTATTTTTCATACTGTTTGATATTTCACTATGCTAGAATGCATTTGTAATTACTTTTACTGTTGTGTTAATTAATTATTCAATACACAGTCATTTCCATTTGAATGAATTCCCTTGGTTTCGATCACCCAACAGCCGTTGGCTTAGGCGTTCTAGTCCTTGACTAATGTGCATGGAAGAGTTGTCATGGGACATTGCTGTGTCCAGAGAATAGCTTGCATTCAAGTCTGGCTTGACAAGCAAAAATACCTGGAAATGTCTCTATTTTGGAAAATAACTTTAAAAAATAAATGGAAAATCTAGCATGTTTTACCCAGCACGTTTCTTCTGTTTCCCCTATACTCCCAGTTCAGTTTTCCTTGGTCCTACAGTCAACACAAGCTTTTCCAGACCCTTCCTTTTGCATTGCTTGTGCTCGCTAATTAGAAAGTTTCGTTGTATTGGTTTTATTAATAGAAAATAATCTTTACTACCAGGACAAAAGTTTGGCATACATTTTGTGATGACTTCTTTATCCCTGTAGCTGTTGAATCCTTTCCTCATGTTGATTCAGCCCAAGTTAAATTTTTTTTTAAACTCCAAGTTTTCATCTTTTGTCCCTTCCTGTCATTTTAGAGTTTTAGTTTGAAAACAGTTATTGCTTCAGTACCAATGGCGTAAGTATAGACTATGTATTGCATACATTTTTATATATAAGACTATCTTGTAACATCAATACAATTGTATATTTTCTTTGTCTAGTGTAATAATGCACCAAAATTTGATTTCTGTCATTGCTGTATACTGTCCTGTCCCCCTTCCTCCCTCACTCCCTTAACTGCACTTGTATACAGGATGTTCTTTTTTTTCAATTTGTATGTCTAATATCATTTACAAAAAAAGTAATTAAAGTTTGTGGGTTTCATAATTTTGATACTTAAAATTTCTGTGAAATGTTCCCAGTTACACTTACTGAACTCCTACACTTTGAGACTTTACGTAGATTTGTGATAATACATATTCACATTTTTGATCCTTTTTCACAATTGTCAAAAAAAGGATAAACTAATCTTCCTTGTTTACTCTTCACATAATGTGGCTTTCTTCATAGAATCACAGAATGGGCAAAGTTGGAAGGGATCACAGTGGGTCATCTGGTCCAATCTCCTTGGTCAAGCAGGGTCATCCCAGAGCACATGGCACAGGATTGCATCCAGGCAGTTCTTGAATATCTCCAGCAAGGGAGATTCCACAGCCTTTCTGGACAATCTGTTCCAGTGCATGGTCACCCACACAGTAAAGAAGTTCTTGCTCTTATTCAGGTGGAACTTCCTGTGCGTCAGTCTCTGCCCATTGCCTCTTGTCCTGTTGCTGGGTACCACCGAGAAGAGCCCGGCTCCATCCTCTGACACCCTCCCTTCAGATACTGATAGACATTGATGAGATCCCCTCTGAGTTGTCTCTTTTTGAGGCTGAACAGCTCCCTCTTGCAGTCCCTTGTAATGTACGTGCTTTATTCAAAATGCACCCTGTTTTCCTGATACCCTGGCTGCCATTTTGATGAAATGCTTAAATTTTTTTTTTTTAATATCATGTCAGTCAGTTCAAAAAATATAACTTTGCTGGGTTTTATTTCTCTATCAAATTGGGAAAACTAACTAGGCATTTTATTGTGCTTTTCAACCCTAAAAATTAAGGTTTTCATAGCAGACACTGTTGGAGGTCTTATGTATCTCCGTGTTGTATTTTACAGTGGAATTAAATAAGTTCCTTTCTCAAACCATCTGGTTGGGGGTTTTTTCATTATAAATGCAGATGTCTAAATGTAGCTTCAGTTTTCCAGAGTAAAAAATATGATCTTTGTAAATAAAGCTTTAATTGAGTTTTCATCTCCTCTTTTTGCAAAAGTGAGCTGGTAAGCCACAGAGAAGAAAAAAATGTAAAAACCAGAGCTTGAAGAAATGGATATTTGGTAAGTTAATTATGCTCAAATGTAGAAGTATGAAAAACTTAAATGCCTTTTTAAGAAGTATTTGTTGTCTAATAAGCAATACACAGTTAAATTAATGAGAAAACATAAGAAGACAACAATGGGTGCATTTTTACAGAGATGCAGAAAGCTGGAAAAATTTGCAGATAAAAATGTATCCTATCCGGACCTCTGGAGTACTTTTTAAATTGCATTTATTATTTATCTCAACAAATGCTTAAATTATTTACCTATGTCTTATTAAAAAAACAGTAGAAATGTGATATAAAACCTCGTTATATTTCAGTATCTGTGATGTGATGGTTTGGTTGTTAGTGAGTTTTTTGACGTGTTTGGAATGTGGACAGGCTTGGACCGGAGTTGTTGGATTGGCTCCTTGTCCTTTCTGCCCATCTCTATCCTGCCCAGCACTGTGGGCTCTTCGGGGCTTGCACACACACTCTGTGCTACACTCACTCTTTCAAATTATGTTTGGAAACATACTTTGGCTTTTTAACTCTTAGAGCTTCCCATCATCAATGATTTAGAATGGTGGAGGAGTACATTTTCATCAGGTGTACTCAGCCTTTACTCGTGGCTTCCCAGAACCGACCATGGTGTGAATCTCAGCTCTGTTTTCTGAGAAAGGGTTTGGCAGTGCTCAGGGTACTCTGGAGTGTATGAGCCAGGCTGGGTGTATGCCACCAGAACCTTGTTTCACCAGTTGGTGAGCACGTTGTGGGATTGTGGGCAGGGCCCACCTGCAAAGCAGCTGCTGAGTGGATGTGATTTTTCTAGACATACTGTATCATTATGCCTTGGAGCTCTGCCTAAGGGATTTGAAAAGGGTCACACAGCTGTAGGGGATACAGGAATGAATCTCAGCTCTGTATCAGCTGCAGAGTCTTACTCATTTGCCTTTAACATATAGAAATAACAGACAATTAAAACAAGCTTCAGGAACAGGAGAGAGGTGGATGAAATAAATACGGGCTGGCTGGTATAGCAGTGGTATGTCTTGAGAGAGAAGAAAGGCAGAAAGGATGTAAAAGCTGCATTAATCGGAGACAAGGGTGGGGCGAGCATTGTGGAGTGAGAATGGGCAAAGCTGAAAGGCCACAGTGGCTGGAGCAGTCAGGGGCATGTGAATTGCACTTCAGAAACTCAACGTCTTTTGCAGTGAGGGCAGTGCATTAGTAAAATCATTGTAAGTGAAGACCTAAGCACAAGTTGTGCATGCTGTTAGTGAGAACCTGTCATTTCACAGCAGCCCCAGAGTCGCCTGAAAGCTGCTGTGCATCAGATTTGGAGCTGAATGACAACAGTAAATACAGGCTGTCTCAGAAGTAGAAATGTATCCAGAGTCCACGTATTTCAGCAGTGTGACTGGAGGAGAAATACTGTTTGTTCTAAAGCCTTCCAGTAGGATAAGATTTTGTTTATGATGTGTGGCAATAGTTTCAATCTATGTGATGCACTGTGAGCCACACTGGTTATCCACCAAGCTTGCAAGAAAGTAAATAGACTGTGTGCTCTGACTGTCAGCAGCATGACAGATAGCTGAGGTGTTCTGGGACATTACTCCTAAGTATTATGTTTTCTTGGTTTTTTTTTTAATGCGGTGGAGTTGTTGTTGTTGTTTCGGGGGGGGGTGTTATTGTTTAACTAGAAGATTTGTTTTTATGATTCTTAGTGCTTAAAAACTCAACTGTTACGGTTTTTTGTTAAGGCAGTTACAGACTTTCAAGTTAGCCCCCCAAAATGACCTCTGACCAATCTCTTGTGTCATTCTTACAGGGATGCCGTAAGACTTGTATTTACAGTTTCAAGTCCCATATCCTAACACTGGCAGGTTTTTCAAATGAATATTAAAAGTGGAACATCCCCAAAGAAAATCAATACCAATTTACAGGTCCAGTGTTTGTATTAGTAATTTTTCAGTATGTTATAATGCAGTAGTGTCTAAAGCCATGAATAGGTGGAAGTGTCTGGGTTTTAAGGGCGCTACTGAGGTAAGAAGTAGTAGAAACACTCGAGAGAGTTGACTGTCTAAAGGCTTCAAAAGCCTTTTTGGCTTGAGGTGTAGTGCTTCAGTTTTGCTACAGTAACGTTTTCTAACCAAGTCAGTCACAAATCTCAAATCAGATGAAATTGTTAGCTTACCCTTTCCCCAACTTACCTTTTCAAAAAATTGAGAAATGCCCTCGTGCTTAAGGTGTGCTGGGCATAATGACAGGGCTGCTGCAACTTATGCAATGCTTTTCTCCTGCATCATCTTCATGTGTCAAGAAAGATGGAGGGGAGCAATTCCTCTTCAATGACAGGGATTTCCTTCTCACCATCAATACTATAAGAGCTATTTTGCCTCAGTGTCTTGGTTTTAGTTTCACTATCATGAATGAGAGAGGCACAGGACAGATTTAGGAAACGAGTCTGTGCGGTGTGAGATGGGATGGTTTGAGGGAGTGAAAGAGTTGTGTTTTGGAGGTAAGTGAACTTGATGGAGAGAAGTGGAAAGAAGTAGAATGAGAAGTACTTGCTGAATCCACAGAGGAAAAGATGTGGAATGAAAAGAAAGGAAATGTGCAGGGGGAAGATAGGAGGAAGGTAATAAAGCACAAAAAATGTTTCATTACAAAAAGAAAAAGTTAAATTGGTCGCGGCAGTGTGCTACAATTAAATTTAAGGCCTTGAAGAGAGAATACAGGCTAGGAGCTCTAAATTTTATAATTTTTTATTATTACTGTTTTGTTCAGACAAATAAATTATTTGACAATCATTAGAAGCTTCTTTCAGGCTGAGGCTTGTGAGGTTTTAACCACAAACACATTTGTAAAGTTTGGTTATAAACTTCTGGAAACAGACGAAAATGCTGATACAGCTTAGAGTGTGGTAATGAGAATATGTTTCAAAAGCATGAGACCTTTTATTGCATTATGTCTTAGGATCTTAGCAATTAATAATAATTTCCCATTCATATCAGTTTTGTTCTTCCCTCCTCTTCCTCTTTTTTTTCCACCCTTCCTCCCAGTCTGAGAGTACTTAACCAGCATTGCAGAATTCTATTTTTATGAGCATCCTCCAGTGCAGTTCACCATAATGGTGAAAGTGCTGCAGTTCCCAGGCTAATTGCTCTTGAGTTGGTGTGAAGGTCATCACCTCATGCTTTGCTTTGTCTTGTGTCCAAAGAGCTGCTAAAGCTCACATTGCTGTGCTGCGGCTTTCCAGTGGCTCTTGCAGGTTTGTTACAAATCAGTGTCGTCTTGCTGCACCTGCAGCACAGCTTCTTGCTCTTTGCCAGGCATAAATAGCAGGTAGTCCCCTTATAGAAATATTTCATGTAAGCGAAGCTTTTTCACATTTCGCTCTGCTCCTGCTTCATTGCCACTTCAGGAAATAGGCAGCAGCTCCTCCAATCTCTCCAGAAATGCACCTTGGTGAAACAGCTTTCTGCAACTGCTGAAGAGTTAAAATCGTTGCTAAGTTCAAATGGTAAAGAGCCTTGTATGTTGGGCACTAGGATGTGGCTCCATTGGGGCATATATAATTGAATATACCTTTTTTCTTTTATTTCAATCTCTCATTCTCTCTCACTTGAGAGGAAGCTGCATCTCTCCCTCGTTCAGCAGTCTGAGCATTCATATGTGCCGTGCTTCTGAATGAATGAACTGAAACAATAGGCAATTTCCTATTTCAGCTGGCTTTTATGAAAATCACTGGCCAGCAATGTTAGACTGGCATTTGGTTTTCTGCAACTTGAAATGATTTGCAGAATGAGGTTCACCACAGCAGTGTGATACTGGCAGCACAGGGCCTTGTGTGTACAAGGCTGCTGGGTCAGTTCTTCAGTAATGTGCACCAATTTCACACAGATGTAGCTCCACTTGCCACATTTTTCTGACTCTCACTAGCTTCCACCAAAAAGGCAATGCAAGTTGGTTTTCACATGATCTTGATGCTGATTTAAAAGCAAAGATAACACTGTCCTCAACCTGTAACATTGCTTTTAAAACGTAAGTGTTGTTTCTTTTGCCACCTCCATGCTGAGTTTGTGCATCCGGGGCCCAGATGCAGCCCCTGGGGCCATTTCAAAAGCACACAGACATCTGCAGAAGTGCTTTGTCAGGGATGTGGATGATGTGCTGATTCAGAACTTACGGCTGCCCATCCCCTCCGTGCTCCCCATGAGAAGGCAGCGGTATTGTCATCACTGCTCTTTCACACAGAGCAATTGCTCCCCTTCTAGAATGGCTGGCTCCAGACAGCTCCATAGAAAAGGAGCATCTCTAAGCCTTCCTACCCTATTGATGTGTCTTTGTGGAATTGCCACAAAATGTCTTCAAAATTTAGCAAGGTAGAGTGCATCAGCAGCCATGCCCAGCTGTAATGTTGGGGGTTTTTTTAAACAAAACTAGAGCTTATGGTAAGACACAACCTATCTCCATTGGAAAGCTTTTTACTTGAGGAAAAAGGGATACTGGGGCAGGAAGGAGAGAAATAGAAGGGAGAAGCTTACGTGTTCAGTGCTCAGGGCTTTCTAGGAGGGAAACCGAAAGGGTGGGAAAGAATGTAGAGGAGGAGGCTAAAGGTTTAGGTTGTTTCAAATCAGGAATGTCTGTTGGAGTTTACTTCAGAGTATTTAGAATTCAGCTAAAAAGTCTTTGAATCCTTAGGGTTCTTAGGAAGCCATGGAAGGAGAGAAATGCTCTCTGAGAGGACGAGGGAGGGATAGAGATGAATGCCGTCTCTAACAGGGAAAGAGAAGTTATTGGTAACTATAAACCAGGTGTTGCAAAAAATGGAATAAATTATTAAATAATTTGTAAGTACTTAGCAAGTAGCAAGGGAATAACCAAATGGATTTGTCAAGAACAAATTATGTTGAGCTAGTCTGACTTCCAGTGTTGACAGACTAACAGGCAGAAAGTCTAAGAAAGAAGTATTAGATGTGATCCATTCTGACTTTAGTAAGGCTTTTGACACTATTTCTCTTGACATTGTACTATGCAAACCAGGGAAGTAATTTAAATGAGGTATCTCTAAAGTGACTTTTGCAGGGGTTGAAAGACTGCAGCAAAGGTTTGGTTTTCAGTGACCTGGTAGTTCAAGTGGGGGGAGTTGATTTTCTCAAGGGCCCTGTCACATGTCCTGTTCTCTTCAGCATTTATTTTATGATTCACATAATGAATTTGAAAATACTTATGAAAATTGTGGATGGTACTCACCTGAAAGGGGTTATGAATGTTTTGAAGACAGGACAGACTTTAAAACATTCTGGATAAATTAGGATAAGGGTCTGAAATAAGTAAGATGGTATTCAGTGGAAGCCACAGCTGGGAAGGAAAAATCAAATGTAAAACAGGAAATAAGAAGCTAAGCAGCTGTGCTGCAGAGCAGAATCAGTGTTCATTTTTAGTGAGTGACAAATTAAGCAGCTTAGTGGTGTGATACCATTGCAAAGAGCAAGAGTCTTGCTAAGTTTTATAAAGACCGTGTATCTCATGTGAAACTGTTGTTGATGGTGTCTGCTGTATTTGGGTATCACACTAGGAAAGGGACAGGCAAACTGAATATGGATTGGGAGGGAGGATTGTTTTAGAAAACATGATGTGAGACAGGGATGAAGGACTAATATATTTTTTTTTACTTGAATTTAGGAATTCTCTGTTTTTCTGGATTTGTCAATTCATCAAACATTGCATTACTCTAATACAGCATTTTCAGATCCACTGGACTAGATAAAAGAAGAAGCAGGAATTGGCACCATCTGGAATTAGAGACTATGAAGTTGAGCAAAATGAAAAATACTTCAAAGAGGTGTGCAATTAATGGAAAAACTTTGAGTAGCTTTGGGGTTTGACTGTTTTCTTAGCAAAGAGAATTTGAATTCTTAATTCAACCCTTTTACTCCTACTACTTATCCCCTGCTGGAATTAATAGCACTGCACATAACCTTACTATTTAAACAACCCCTAATTAGTATGCCAGTGAGTTTGCCTTCCAGGTTCTCCCTCAAATTGATGCCATGCTGCCTTTTCTTATAAAGGAGACAGTCCAAGTCATTGTCTTGCCAGTTATACTCTCTTCAGACACCTACTTCATTCAAACTACTCTTTGGTGTTTTTCCACCTTCTCATAGGAGAAACGCAAACTCAGATGCCCCCAAATTACCATTTTGCTCATGTTCTTTAGAACAATTTGGTCATTGAGAAGTTTTCCATGCTCTTTTGTTGCCCCTGATGCACATTTATGGTTGACAGCATTCCTTCTTTACAATCTCTGGTTTGCTCTGGAAGACTTGGGCATCATCTTCCAGAGCAATGGGCCACAGCTATGAAGGTGAGGTCAGCAAACTGCCAGCTTTACCACTGGTCAGTTTGTCAGATCATCTCTGTTGCTGTGGAGACTGATGGTGCCTGGTGGAAAGTGTCTGCCTGACATCTGCTTTCAATCTCTGCCTTGCAGAGCAGCATTGCAAGCTCAGAAGCTTTCTGCACTTCAGTTCTGCTATGAGATGCATGGAAAACTGTCACCTGGTAATTGTTGGGTCTTTGATGATAGTAATTTGCTATGGATTAGGGCAGCTTCTTAGGGGATTTAATTCTGTTGGGTCTCATGTCTCAGGAGATCTTTCCCTCTGAGACTGCAACAATAGTTACAGTAGTCTATCATGTATTGAAATTTCTGTATGGCATTATGATGCATTACAGTAATTATTAATAAAGTGAAGAATGTACAGAGGAAAAAAGCAGCAAATGCATCTAGCAAGAAAGAACTGCAATGACTAATATTTTATAAAGACAGAGTGAGAATCTATGTACCACATAATACATATGCAGATTTTCCCAGGGTATTCTATATAAAGTCTATGCTTTCAGTATTTGCTCTATTTTCAGAATTTCTCATTCTGTTCCAAAAAATGCCTTTCTGTGTATGAAATACATGGCATATTCTGTAATCCTGAGATGACTACAGACTGGTTACAAACAGTTACATTCTGTAACAGAGCACAAGGGTGAGCATCTCTTTATCTTTTGTGAGATAGGAGATCTGGAGGAATGCAAAACAGGCTCAAAACTTAAAGAAAATGAAAAGTTTATTAACAGAACTAAAAGAGAAAAGAAAATACTAAGAAATTAAAGCAAAATCCCTGTTTTTACTCGCACACCCCCTCCTCCTTTTTCTCCTTCCCAAACCAGCACAAAGGATAACATTACATAATTCTTGGTCAGTATTCACAGTTCTTAAGAATCTCTCCACTAGTTAAGGAGAAAGAAAGAGGTTTCCTTTGCTATCCGTGGTTTCCCAAAACTGTATTAGCAACAACCTCCCACCCGGGAAACAAAGCTGCCGCCAGGAAAAACACCTCTCCCATTGATAGAGGATCACACGGGCCACAACATGGGGTATTCTTTTTAAGGATGGACAGATTCCNCTTGCAGCGATTATAGTTGTTCCTCAGCTGCCAACCTCTGAGGGATCCTCCCAACGGCACGCCGGCATCCCGGGGCCGTGCCCCAGCACCGGGGGGGGGCAGGGGGCAGGGAGGAAGGCCGAGGCCGCTCCGAGGAGCGGAGCCTCAGCAGCCATCTTCCCCCCCTCCCGTAGGAGCAGCAAAACCCCAAAAAAAGAGGACACTTCCTGTCTTCCCCAGGCCTTAAATATGGAAATTCCAAATTGACCACTGGTCAAACTAGCTATCCATCAGCTCAGGCTCAACCTACCACAATATTTTAAATATCTGTTCATCAGACTAAAGAAGTCCTTTGGAACTGGGTGTGGCTGAAGTTACTGGAATTGTGCTTTCAAAAAAAAAAAATACTCCTTTCACCTGACAGTGCATTGGGCTTTGGTTTAAAACTTGATGCTGCTGATGTACACAGAATACATAGCAGTAAGAAATCTCCTGAGGCTGAGGAAGGGGGAGTGGAAGCAGAGAGCTCTCCTTTAACTGTATGCAACATATATGAGAGGGGAGGAAAAACGGCGAGGGAGGCTTTTTTATTGTCTAAGCATCTCCTTTTCTTTCATAGCCCGTGGCTTAGTTATCTTTCCTTTAATCTCTGGGTTGGTGGCAGGCTGCAGCTGTACAGCTTGTTGTTGCGAGAGTTAATGATGTGAGTGAAGTCCCACAGGAGTTCCTGTGGTCTGTGGGGGAAACTTGTTTGGTGCTGCTTTCCGGGTGGCAAATGACAGTTCGTTTCAGGAGCTGGACAGAGACAGTGAGGAGGGGGACATGGGAGCAGCGAGAGGTTTTCAAGCCGGTACTTTTTTGGCCTTTTCAGGCAGGTGGCATTTGGCTACATACAGAATGAAAGCAGCAGGTGAGTTTCCTTACACAGCAGGTCTGCCTTCCAGGCTGTATAGGCCCTCTTGTTTTCAGTCAGAAAAGAGGTTGCTTTCTTTTGAACTTTTTGGAAACGCTGATAAACCAGTATAAGACGGGCTGATACTTTGCAGTTCTACATTCTGATGGTGTAGTTGTTCACTCCATCAGAGCCACAGAGAGCTGTGCAAGGCCTCCAAATGCAGAGGAGTTGGGCATCACTTCAAGCACTTAAGAGTCTTGCTCTGAACTGCATAGGGCAGGAAAGAAGGGGGTAAGCATGATGCCTGCACCTAGAAAACAAAGAAAAATTTTTGTATTTGAGATAAAAATGGAGAAAGAATAAATAAAGGGGTTGGGGTAATTTTATAGTCCATTTCTGAGTACAAGCTTATAATGAATCTCATTTGACCAATACATTCTGCTGCTTAAGCTGCCCTTGAGATGATCACAGTTTACCCATAGTGGTTTATTATAGCTAATGCCAGTGCAGATGTTTTTCTAAAAAGGAATCTCCAGTAAGCAAACAACAAAAATACCCAACTGTAGTGTTATGCAGAATTATCTTTTTCACTTGGAGATCAGATTTCTTCAAATTATCATGTGCAAAGCTGCAGATCCTATTTTCATATGAGTGAATTGCCTGAGTACAGGTCTTTATCCCTGTCCTGGTTTTGGATGGGACAAAGTTGATTTTCTTCCTAGTAACTATACAGTGTTGTGTTTTGGATTAAGTATGAGTTAATGTTGATATCACACTGATGTTTTTGTTGTTGCTAAGTGGTATTTACAGTAAGTCAAGGACTTTACAGCTTATCATCCCCTGCCAGCGAGAAGGCTGGAGGGGCACCAGAAGTTGTGAGGGGACACAGCCCTACAGTTGGTGACCCCAGCTGGCCAAAGGGATATTCCAGAGTATACAATATCATGCTCAGTATATCAACTGGGGGCAAAGCTGGTCAGGGGCTGCTGCTCAGGGACTGGCTGGCCATCACTTGGCAAGTGGTGAGCACCTGCATCATGCATCACTCGTTTTGTGTATTCTACTTCTTTTATTATTACTATCATTTTTATTATTTTCTTACCATTCTGTTCCATGAAACTGTCTTTACTGCAGCCTATGAGTTCTCTCACTTTTACTCTTTTGACTCTTCCCCATCTCAGTGTGGAGGGGAGGGCAGGAGGAGGGGGAAGTGAGGAATTGGGTGTGTGGTGCTTAGCTGCCGGCTGGAGTTAAACCATGACACACTCAGATACTTAACTGAGAAGGGTCTGTCCATCAGCATCATAGCTCAGCCACAGCAGAACTGAAGGTGACACAGATCAGAATAGTCCACTGTGCAGAGAAAATACTTGGTGCTGCAGGACGTCTCATGATTCTTTGATGCAGAAAGAGCCACATCAGGCAGAGGCTCTGCTGAAGGAATTGTACGTTTAGGACTGCTGTCTTTTAATCTCGAAGCTGAGACTTCGGTGCAAATTCTTCCCTTAGAAATCTTCTCCCTTCTACAAGATAGCC
The DNA here is from genome assembly GCA_013397815.1 of Aleadryas rufinucha. Classification (NCBI taxonomy): domain Eukaryota; kingdom Metazoa; phylum Chordata; class Aves; order Passeriformes; genus Aleadryas; species Aleadryas rufinucha. The sequence continues at coordinate 209,396 of VZTH01008251.1, read as the reverse complement.
AGTTTGCTCCTCTTGGCTTCTCCAGAGGATGTATTGAAGGTGAGTGACTTTGGTGTGATCACCTTTGGCTTTCTCTACATCCTTGGAAGAGGCTGTGGCCACGAGCCCAGCAGAGCAAAGCCTCAGTGATGGTGAACTTTTCCTGCTGGAGCTGTTCCTGTACCAGCTGATATGAAATGTAAAGCTTGAACTTTCAAACTGCAGTTCGTAGGGAGTGCTTGTGCAGGGAAGGTCAAGCTGATGGATTGTCAGCTTTAGTCAGTCCCACAGGGAATGGCATGGCCCGAAATGTTGAAAGTTCACTTCATGCTGCCTTTGCACAATGTTTTTTTATTTTTTTTCATTTTAATGCCAGAGTTTTTTGCTGCTGACTGTTTGAAAAGATAAGTGAACTTCTTTCAAGTCCATGTGGCCTGGCTGGCTACATCCCAGGGATTGCCTTGAGGTGTTTGTGGGCTGTGTTGTCAATCCAACATTTCATGTCAGTGCCTCTTAAATTTACTCTTGGACTCTAGACACGAGTGTAGTCACTGGTGTTGCTTCCAAGGCTAGAGTTGCATATCTGTGAAAGGTGATGGCTTTTGCCATATGTATTTTAAAATTACTGGGTTCTAATAATGAAACTTAGGACAGTTTATATTTATTAAATTACCTCCTGAAGGTAGACTTAGATTGTTTTTTGGATCTCAGATGCTCTCACCTCCACCTTCAGTCTTCCTTGTCTTTGTTTCCAGTCCTCAGGTTGCTTTTCCTTATTCATTAACAATCCTTCCTTTGCTTGGGGTTCCTCACATTTCTCAGAGATGTCACTGGCTAATGGTCGAAAATAAAAACAGTTTCTCTTCTTTGTGAAGAAGAGTTTGAAAATCCTGGATAAAGCTGTGTGAGAAAACATTTTGTATCATAAGTAAACAGAGCAAGGCAGAGAGTTGATAGTTTCATTTTCTTTAGAGAAGATGGAATTTTTTTTATACTCTTTGATATGAGTGGAAAGAGGAAGGGAATTTATGTATAGTGTGCCATTCTCCTGATTTTAAAATCAATGTTTTTTTCTCTTCCCTTTCTCCCTGAACTGCTCAAACTTAATTACATTCTTCAGTTGGGAACATAGGATTTATTTGCATTATCAGTTATAATTAAAGAAAAGTCCATGGTAATTACTGTCTAATATGCATTATCATTATATGCAAATATCGAATTCTTGCAGACAGCCTTATAGAGCCAATTAAAAAAATGATCTGTTTAAGATTAGATTCTTCAGACTTTTTCCATTCCACAAATAAGAATCACTTTGGCACTATATTTGTCAGATTTAAGAGATGGTTGAGCTTGAGGAGACAAGTTGTCATTTATAATGCATGTTCTGTTTTCCCCACACTGTAGTTTTCATCACTGCTGTGTATTCCTTTTGCAAAGCTGCAGTAACACTTTAGAGCAGAGTTTTTATTAACTTGAGAAGATGAACATTTACGAGGACCACCACCTGACTTCATTTATGCTACACAGAGATGCCACCTGTAATAAAAAGCGCACTTTTGACATAGTAAACATGTATGTAGTCAGCTTCCTTTTTAAATGACTTAAGTATCCTGTGGTTTCAGTCACGGTTACACAAAGATGATGCTCTTGGTGAGAGGGAGATGTTAATTAAACAGCAGCCCCGAGACGACGCTGTTGGCTGGAGCCTGCTGCCCTCTGCCTGTGGAATTCAGGAAATGTATTTTGCTCCTCCCTTCAGCGTTTAATCTATCACTGCAAAACTCGCATATAGCTCCCTTGGGGGAACCTTAGGCATTCCCTCCCATTAGAAGAGTTTCTTTGCAGACCTTTTTAACATCCCAGCTTTTAGGGTGACCTGTATTGTTTCCGTTTGCTAATAATGTGATGAATTATTACAGCCGTGCTTTCTGTGAGGAGAACCATCTTTTGGTTATGATACTTGCAATCTCTCTCTCTCTCTCTCTCTCAAAAAAAAAAAAAAAAAAAAAGGCAGGTTTGTTCCCATAGAAGCTGTTAATGGTGGTGCATGTGTGCCATGTTGCCTAAAGGATCATCATACCAGCTCTTCCGCTTCTTATTTTATATATGAAGCCTTCTGGGATAATAGGAATTTCTGGTTCCAGTTATTTTCTGATTTTTCTGATAAAGGTCTTTCTGAAGAAGTATGTGGTGTTCAGAGAGTTTAAATTGAATCGCCCCAAACGGGCCAGGAGACACTTCAAAGACAGAGTCAGAGAAGTGGGTATTTGCTTTATTCGGCGCGCCGGGTGTGTGGGGGATCGCTCCTCCTAACACACATCCCGGTTCTCCCTACAGCACAGTATTAAGGGTTAAAATATGAATATTCATCACATTCCTTGGGACAGGTGTGGTTATACAAATTATTTCTCGGAAGTCACTAGTGTCATTAGCATACGTGCCACGCATGCGTTGTGTGTCCTGGTGGTCGCACTGAAGAAGGCTTCTCCTCTTCATCAGGGGTCTTTGTGATGAAGATGAGTAGTCTTCCTCACAATGCACTTTTCACCTTTTCTCCCCGGGGCATGCGTAGTCCTTTGAGGAATGATTCAGGGTTTCTGAGATGATCCTTGTCCCCTCTATCTTGACAAGATTAGGGCGAATCCGGCTTCTTAGGTTTTGGAATTAACATTTGCTGTCGGAATGAACATTTGCTGTCTCCTAATAACTAACTGTGCTTACATGAGTTAGCTATTGACCGCTCCTTCTTCAAAATGAAAAATGAACTGTATGTCTGGAACTGAAGTGGTAATCAAGCAAAAAAGATGATTTTTTAAAAATGGTTATTTAAATGGTGGTAGTAATGTCAGGCTTACTTACAATATGAAGAAGTTGATAATGTTTGCATCTGTATCCCATTTTTACTGTGTGTGCAAATCACCAAGTGTACAGACAGGTATTTGTGTGTTTAGGTATGAAGGATGTTATATACACAATGTAAAACAAGAGTTCTGTTGTGTTTAGTAGAGGCTTGTGGAGTTGTGTTAACCTTATCATTACTTCATCATACAAAATAAATTTTTTAGAATGATGTTTTGTGAAACAGAGAGAGAGAGAGAGCACTTTAAAAAAACTTACTGAAAAGAGCCATAAAATCTGTCTGTTACCATCTTCATGACATTAATTTCTACACTTTCCTATAATGAGTCTGTTGAATGCTCACATTTATGAAAGTAGTGTATTACTTTAGCAGAATACAGCATTTCCATGAAATGTGGTATCGGGCACAAAAGAAATCCAAGAGAGCAACAATTCATAGGTTTGAAATGAGAGGCAGAGTAAGTAATGGGCTTGTCTCTGTAATAATTTGAGCCAAAAATGTAGCAGGCTGGTCACCCCTACCAGCTGGTTTCAGCAGGTCCCTTAGGTGCAAGGGAGGGTAAAGGCATGTGAATGGTAGGGCTGGGGCACCTTTGCAGCCCGTTGGGCTCCCTCATGCATTTCCAGCCTCCTGCATTTCAAATTTCAGAGTAAAATGCAAGCAGTGATTTTCTTTTTTAGAGAAGTCCATAAATATTTTAAATTAAGCAGAACATTCTGTTTCATGAATCTTGCATTATTTATTTTAAGGCTGCTATAATAAGGAAATCTGGAAGTTTGTGTGGAGTGAAAGGCAAATAGAACCCAGTTTCATATCTGTGAACATCACTGTGCAAACTATAATTAAAATTAATACTGGATAGTTATTCGATGCTTATCTGGAATTTGCTAGGAAGCTGCTTAGATTCTTTGTGCATCTTGCAGATGTGCACTGCAAAGCATCCAACCACCAGCACTGAGTAAGATTTGGTGCAATGTACTGCAATGTTCACGTTGTGCATTGCCAGCAAAAATGTATGTATTTTTTGGAAGAGGAAAGTGGCAGTTCTTGACAGCAGAGGGAGTCGATGGACCCTGATCTCGGAGTCCATCTGTGCGCAGGGGTGCTCGGAGTGGTGTGTGCTCCACTATGTGTGCATTCGTACTCAAATTTCTGTATGCTGCAGTCTTTTTTATTAAGAAAATCTTCATAGGGATTTGTGCTTATAGATCAAAAAAGGTGAATAAATGCATCAGTGTAACCACATTTCACTTTTAAATAAGAGGAATGAGAGTTAAAATAATTACCACCTTGTTGCAGACGCATCAGACAAGATCACTGTTCTCACCATTTTACTGTAATTTTGATAATATCTAAGGATTTAGCAGAAGAAGGTCTTCTTTTCTTTGTTACTCAATTCTGTTCACAGAAAATCTTTTTGAACCTTGGTTGGCAGAGGGCTGGAGGCAGCTCCATCCCCTTGGTTCTGAAGCTCTGGTAGGAGGGAAGGGCAAGGAGAAAGGAAGCAGCTACAAAGGACTGATTACAGGGGAGCATTCCCTGGCAGACAAAGAGCTGCTGCACCCAGTGATGCCATCTTTGTGCCTTCCAGACTGTCCGTAAGGGAAGGACAGATTTAAGATAGTGGCTGCTCAGTGCGTTAGGAAGTGCTTTGACCAAAGCAAAAAAAAAAAAAAAAAAGTTCCTGGGACTCAGGACCTTCTGTCACATCTTACTCATTCCTGACACCTAGATTGAGCACCTCTTGCTGTGAAAGTGGAATATTTTTCTCTAATTGAACAGTGGCAGGAGACTGTTGTTCCCCATCTGCTGAGCAGATCTGGCTTTAAACCCATGGTGACCACCATCATCTCCACTCCACCATCCGACTGAGAGAGGAACATGGTCCTCTTATCAGCTGAAAGGTTGCAGTTGTTCCACATTCATGACTTTGTCTCCTGGGTTGTCTTTTTTTGATGGTGGTGGAGCGGTTTCCTGGTGGTGGTGGAGGTGTTTGGAAACAAACTGTCTCATTTCAAAAACAACCCTTAATCGCTACTTTGGCATAAGTAAAACAGTCTTCATTAAGTTTTATCAGAAAATATTCCTGTTTATCTTTGTGTAATCCAAACCAGTGGGGTTTTATGTGCTGGTCACTCGGTCACTGCTGTGGCATCTGGTGGCATGTGTCACTTCAGATCCTGTAGTGCAGTCGCAGGGCACGCTGTGTCCCAGGCCTGAGGGAGGTAACACACGATCTCATTACAGGAGTTTGAGCCAGTGTAAGGAGTCAGTCTGCGGAGGAGACTGCAATGTGTGACAGTGACAGAGCCCCCTCCGAGGCGATTTTGAAAGTTGGTTCATACTTGGAGAGGATTTAAAACAATTCCAGCCTTCTCTGTTTCCTTTTCCAAACATGGAGCAAACTTGGTTTTTCAGTCTTGTCTTCCCACCAGATGTTCAGTTCAGAAATGTCCGGGTGCATTTTGTTCCGGTGTTGCTTCAACAAGTTTAAAGTGGAGAGGAGTAGGAAAGCTTCATTTAAGCAGCATCCAAAAGATGCTGAAAAAAGAGCACTTGACTAAATGTGAAATGAATAGATGTTCCCCCAAAAGCTGTTTGTAAAGCACAAAATAAAATACAGCTGCCTTCCCTGAAAGCTTGTTTCTTGCACCCTGCATAGAGCAAAGGAAGCTTCTGCATCGTCAGGGATTTTTGTTTGCAGCAGGTTCACCAGTGCTCTAATGTTGAGTATATATTCTGTAGCATAAAGGTATGAAGGGAAACTTATTTTTGATCTCTTACAAAATCAAAGCCATCTTTTATGACACCTGTTTAATAATCTAACATAGCAGAGGAGTATGGGAAACAGCTCTTAACCTTGAAAATCAGCTTGGGAAAAATGCTATGAAGAGGATTTATATGGTGACAAATGTAACAATCCACTGAATTGCTTTTTCTCCTGATGTGAACTCTTATAGGTCTCCAACAGAGACATGATACAAAACACCAAAAAAAGTATGCTTTCAGTTTTAGAAAAAAAAAAAGTATTTATGGCCAAGTTTAAAAAGTAGTGAGAGACTTATTTTTAGTATAATAAAAAATTACAAGAGGTACTTTTACATGTTTTTTTCGGGGTTTTGTTGTTGTGTTGTTTTTTTTTTTTTACTTTTCTAATTGGTTCTTATTGTGTTTTTTATTTGGTCTTACTCAGCTGGTTCATTTTTGACTTAAATCATATGTTCTGTCCACTCACAAATGAAACACCACATGGTTCACAAGCAGTTGGAGAAAGAAAGGAAGAACAGAATTGTAGATTTTGTCACCCATGCCAGGGAGATATTTTACATATTACATGAAGAATGGAACAAAAAGAACACTGGCTGTAAAAATAACAGTAACAACAAACAAGCCCCAAACACCTTTTCATAGTATTAAAACCCCTGACAAAAACCAAAACAAAACCAAACTAGAGCAGTTTTCTAAAATACAGTAGCCTTTTGTGAAGTGTCTATGATATGGGTCTTCTGCTTAATTATAATTCCTAGATCCCACTGATCCAAGACACGACCTTTCCTTGTTAACTAAACAATTCATTAGCTTTTTCAGAAGGTGACTTTCTGTGTCTAATGCTGCTCTGTGCTGAGATTTTGAACAGGCTTGTAATGTGCATCATATTATATTTTCCCTTGCATTGTTCTTGTAACTTTTAATTGAGGCTGTCTTTTATTAGACTGGTTCATACTGGCATTTTGCTGTAACTCATTTCCTTACAATTAGGTATGCCCCATCCCTGAAATGCAATTTTCTTTGTGCTGGTAAATGCACAGCACAAGTTTTACATGATTATTTTCATGGGACTTCTGCGTTGGATAAAAAATTAGGATCAGAGAATGGTGCCCCCGAGGCAGAATTTTGCAGTACTTGAAGCACTTGAGGCAAGTTTACTGCAGCTGGGGCAGAGCTGGCATGGATTAAAACTAGGAGAAAATCTCTTCAAAAGACTTGAGGGTGGGTTGTGGGTGTCTGTCATTCCTACTCACCACTTACTGTTTTGTCAGTCTCTGTCTGTGAAACCAAACTGAAATGAGCTTTTGGTCTTGACAGAGAATTAAACAGAGAGGAAGCAACGTGATAGAACTGATCATTCAAATCCATTGCTAATGGCAGAGTTCCCTTCCAGAGCCAAAGACAGGGCTGCTCCCAGCAGGAACTGTGTTGTCCGGGGAACCAAGTGGAGGTGAGCTACACACCAGCCATAGCTCAGTGCCTTTCTGCAGGGCCTCATCCTTCATCCTGATTAATGTATGACTGCACTTAGTGGACTTGGAGGATGGAAAAAGAGCCTGTCCACCGAAGCGTGGTTTTAAATAAAAGGCAAACATTTCAGTGCTGGCAGGTTTTTTGAGTGAACAAAAAGTAGTTTTTTGTTACTCAGCCATCATAGAACCATACTAAGTGTACTGTTCAAATAAAACCGTGATGGGGGTATTGAAGGATGTGCTGTGATGTAACTGTAGGGCTGTTATTTATTTTCATGCTGAAGCTCAAGGTATTTAGTTACTTGTGATTTGTTTCTGGTATCTGGACAAAAGTTTCCAAGCAGCCTTACACAAAGGGTGTCAAGTTGCCTCTTAATTAGTATTGAACCTTCTGGGAAAGGACTGCTGACTCACTATATAACTCACTCTGCAACTTCTTTGTCATTTGTCATACGCCACTAAGCAACTCTTAGATATTAGAAACCATCCATCAGTCCTCCCTCAGCTGGATCCAAAATGACAGCTTACAAATGAAAGCCTCCCAAAATCAAAGTCAATCTTCTAAGCAATTCAGTCCCTTAAAACAACGTTTCAGGTGGAATAAACGGAATATTAATGGCACTGATAAGAAGATGAACCTCTTCCATTTTCTCTTCTTTCTTTCTGCTCAGAGAGAGTGGATAGTCTTCTCCTGGTTTGCAGCTCTCTGTGGGGTTGAACTCCAGACAGTGTAGGCATTTCAAACTGGTTCTACCCCTCTTCCCACACCTCTTTGGCTTAAAGAGCTAAAAGAGAGAACAAGGGCCTTTGGGGACTGAATCCTGCCAAAGACTGGACAACCACAAATTCTGGATGAGACATCTGTTGCGCCTCTGATCATATCAATGATGAAGTTTATTGCATTGTAGCTGTAGTTCAGAAACTCAACTCTTTAAGGGAAAATATCAGGGAATATGTTTATTCATATAGGCTTCCAGATGTTACATCAAAGATTCGGGCCAGTAGTTCCCATGAAAGCAGTTGGAGAGTGGAACTTGAGTTTACCTCTTCTCAGATCTTAAAGGGATACAATCAATATAGGGTTTGTTTCCAGGCTTTATATTGGGGGGGNGGGGGGGGTGTGAATCGATATTCATTGTTGCTAGGGGACTCAGATACTTTATTTAAATGGGTTTGTATTTTGCAGTTGAGATTTACATGTGCTTATCAGAGAAAGGGAAAACGGACTAGGAAAGAATACACAAAATGAATATAAATGAAGTACTTCAAAATTTCTGAAAACTACTTACTTTTCCTCATTGTTTTTGTTGATAACATCTGGTAGTAGTAAATAAATATTTTCAGGATTCCAAGTAGTCTTTCTAATATCTGCACCAGCTTTGTGCAAAAGGCAGGGAAAAGATTTGTCTACACCTCAGATGCAGACACATCTCAAATCTGTCAATTTAAAATGCCTGGGAACAGGCCAGTGGGAAGTGCAGCATCATGCATCCAGCAAAAGGCTGTTACAGCTGTGTCACTTGGAGATCTCCCAAGTAAAGAGGCTTTGGTCATCACTTTTTCATAGATTTACAGACTTAAAATGCACAGCCTGAAATGAGCATGTTAGTGGAAAATGTGCTGCCTCTCTGAGTGGGTAGTGTGTAAATATGGATTATTATTTTTAGGTGAGGCTTTCTGTTGCCCTTGTTTTGGAAGAAAACAGAGCATCCTTACTGAAGCCTCATGTGAAAATGAGAGTAGCTGTAGGCTCATCTTCACGTTATTAAGATGTGAATTGACATAAATGAAACACTTCTTTCGGGAGTATGCCGTGCTTCTAATTAGAAGAAAAAATCAAGGTGTAAACATGTTGTTACATGAGGGAGTGCAGTGGATCCCTGTGTTTTGACCAACTTGAGGAAGATGCTTCCTCTTTTGAAGGGTTTTCATATCCAAATGAAAGTAAACATAGATTTGTTATTTTTATATATTTATATGTGTTATACTCTTTTTGTTTATACTACAGTAAGAGTGTGCATCTCGACTTCCTGCAGCCTCACCTATTTCCCCCAGTGTGTGTTTGGCATTACAACAGAAGCCAGCATCCTTGTTGCTGGACCACAGCGCCAGCAGAGCTCTCTCACCTGGAGCAATAACAATTGCTCTGTAGACATGGATGTCTTGGTTGCATTACTCTCAGCAGGGCTTCTCCCCCGCAAAGGGGAACTTCACCATTCACCTGACTCCGAATGTCTGGTTTCCTTGTTAACAGCCTGCACCACTGGGGTTTTCCTCCATGACCTGAAAGGTGAGCCCCAGGTACAGTAGGCAAAGTTGACAAAAGCAGCTTGAAGCTCCAGTTCTGGCCAAGTAGAGGATGAATCTTTAATGCTTTCTGCTTGAGCTGCATTGCGTTTTCATGCATCACAGAAAGTGCTGCATTCAATCTTTATTTAGATTTTCTTACCAGGTGTGAAATGAGCTGATGGCAAAATCTGCAGTTACTTCATATTTTTAAATGATGGAGATAGATGGCTGTAATGTTCTGTCATTTGACGTGATTTTTACCCGTACGTTTTTGTGCCTTGGCAGAAATGTTGGGAATTCAGATGGTAATGAGGTGGCATCCAGATGCACGGCACACACACGCGTATGCACAAAATATTGATCTAAATATGTCCTGACAAGCTGGTCAGGCAGCAATCTGAAGGAAAGGAAACTTCTGAAGTGAAAGAGAAATAATGACAATAATGAAGAGGCAGAACATTGATTTTAATATGTAGCAGCAGTATGGAGATCTGGGTCTGATGAATCAGAAGGGGGAAGCTGGCACAAGAGCACACTGTGATTTGTTGCATACATTTGTTTCCATTTTTATCCATTAGCAGCACTCCGAGCATTCAGATGCAGACGAGAGACTGGGAATGGGGAGCAGGGGGAGGGGGACTTGGGCTGTTAAAGCTTTGATAGGTGGTGAATTTATATCATCTAGCTTTCTAATTTCCTGTTAAAATGTCCAGGCCCCTTTCTCCCTGCCTTACTTTAAATAAATAAATAAATGGCACAGTTACCATCCCATTTCTGCATTCCAGGCAGCAGCTTGGGAGTATTTCCATCACCTCAACAGTTTTATGGACTTTTCCAGTAAGGCAGCAGGCCTTGGAAGTTGGTGCAGTACCATTAGCATATGCCTCTGCAAAATATTTCATCGTTTTGTGACTCCCTTTTGATCAATTAAGTTTATGTGGCTCTTTCCAAGTAAGTTCATAGGGAGAATCTGTACACAGCCATCTCTTTGTGGTACCAAGTTTATTTTCATTGTTGAAGTGCAGCAGCTGGTGTGATGCAAACCAAAATGTATGTTGGGAAAAAAAAGTACGTGCATCGGGAGAAAATGCATTGGGGGAAAAGTGTGGATGCTAAAAAGCTTTAGCAGAGAAACTTTCCAGCTTTCTGCAGCATCTTGTGAGGCTGCAGCATTTCATGAGACCTCTGTCTTTCCCATGAAAACTATTAGAAACAATGATACGGGTTTTATAAACTAACTTTGCTGTTTTGCACCTACAGATTGTTTGTAGAATTGTTGTGATACTGACTAGAGAAATATTTTGGAATGGGTGTTGGGAGAACTGACCAATCACTTCAGGAGGTGGACAGCTTAAGGTCCAATGACCTTATCCCATGCTAGAATACTAATATATAAGACTAGTTGAATTAATTAAATAAAGACATTTCTTCTTCACCTTTCTTCCTGGTTCAAATCTGTGTTGGTTTTCTCTCCGTGCTCGCTACTACGGCGACAGAAAAGTGCTTTACAACAACTGATGTATGAACCCGTTTTCATAAAGCCCATGACACATGAACAAGTACAAAGAAATTCAAGTGGACAGTGTTGGCTGCTTTCTGTGTCTGGCTGTGAACATGCTGATCTTTAGTATCTGTAGGTGGAGCCTGTTTGTGCTCACCTAGGTAGAGTTTGACCTTATGTTTGAATGGAAAGCTAGAAAACATGCAACGGAAAACATTAATATGTGCACTTAAAAACAGGAGGGGGGAAAAAAAAGACAAGTTTTGAAGAAAGAAAGTTTTGGCCATGATCTTCTCCTTCATTTCATGCTGGTGACTATGAAATTTCAGTGATGGAATAAATATTGAATAAACATTAAAGAGGGAGAGGGATTTCAGGTCTTGAAGGTAATGTGAACATAGTTAATAAGCAGTATAGATTCGTAAATAATGAATCCTGTCACAGTTTGGGATATAATACAAAATTAATGGAAGAAATACTAGTGCTTGATGCAACTCTGCAGGATGTTTTTGCATCTTTTAAAGCGTTTGGTGTATTTCAAATGCTCATGATATAAAAAGGGAAAATACCTCAAAATGAGTCAGTTGAGAAACACCCCCAGGAGTTGACTCAAGGATAAAGGCAGAAGTAGCGATTTAACACCCTCGTTAACTGTTGATAAAATTAGCAGATAAAATTAAATCAGGAGACCTACATAGTAATAAGAATGGAGATGTCTTTAACTAGTCTTTAAAACAACTAGAAATGTGTAATATGCAGAAGAATATCATATGACTTGGCAAGTAAATGTGTCTATAGGGAAATAATCCAAGATACAATGGTATACTATGAATGAAAAGCTGGGGAAGCAGCAGTGCATCGAGGGACCAGCACATGTGGAGAAATAGCAGTTAGGTTTACTATTGGCTAATAGCAGTGATACTTGCAAAAAGGAGTTACTAAGAAAGGTCATGTCACAGGCATAGGAAGATAACTGCCCTTTACTTACTTAAGTGTCTGTTGGACTGCACCAAGGCTGTTAAATGAAATTATGGCTGCTTCTCATGTTGAAACATAGGAGTGAACAGAAAGCGTTTAGTAATAAGCAGCAGATGGAGTTCAGGCCTGACTTATGGCAAAAGTTAAAAATTTATGTGTATAGAATATTTGTATACAATGATTTTTAGAAGAACCAAGATATCAATGGGGAGAGGAAAGTTCTAAGGGAAGATTTCAGAGGTCACAATTGTTGCAGAAAAGTAAGGGGAAAAATAAAATTAATTGTTAGAAATTTTCACTGATACTTATTGAGTCATGTGAAACATGCTCAAAAAAAAAGATTTTTGACTGTGTGTGACATGAAGAAGTAAGGTATCAGCTTTCAGAGCAGCGTTGATGGAAGGGGTGTGCTGTGGCTGGTACAGCCCATGTGCTTCCCCACCAAGTCCAGGCAGCTGGCTGGGACATTCAGACCAGTTCACGCTGGAACTCTTCTCAAGACCCTAAAGCCAGCCTGAGACCTTTGAACTCATCAGGAATTCAAGATGGGGTTGTGCTTTTAAGGAAGATGTGCAAGTTCAAAACAAAAGTACTAGCTGGTTAATGAAGATGTAATACAGAACTTGAAGTTTGGTGTTTGTTGATAAGCTTTAATTTCATACCTGACAGTGCAGAAGGAACGTATGAGAGGGTTTTTGTATAAAAATACTGGACTATTAGAAAACCAATTAAAACTGGGATTTGTTACTAGTAACTGATAATTTACATGTGATACATCTACAATAATACAGGAAAGATGAGTGCTTTGGCTTTTTTTCAGTTACTCTTTTAATTTTGCAAGGGTAACATTTGTTTTGCTGATTGGCATATTTTAGTTTTATGTTGGGCTTTTCTGGAATGCAGTGTTTTGGGCCTGTATCTAGTTCCCAGTTTTTTATTGATCGTTATTGGATGCAATACAATATTTACCTTAGGAAATTGTAGGATTTCTACGATTTAAAAAAAAAAAAGGAGGAGAGGAGAAACAAAGCTGATAAATACTGTATACAGACATTCACGTGTTAATGTTGATTCAAGTGTAATCTGGCCAAGCTACAAACTTTTTGGAGGAGTAGTTTAGAAGGAACTATTAAAAGTGTGATGAATAGCAGTGGGACACCACTAAAGCATTAATGATCCATGGAGGAATAACACTAAAACAAGCTTGAGGCTATCAACCTTTCACTTTTGAGACTTACGTTACAAATACTTCAACCCCGTGCTTAGGAACCTTTCCTTCGTTTGTTTTGGTGACTTGGGAGCAAAGCATGGTGATAATTTCCTATGAGTCATACATGTTGTATATGTATAACATGTATGACTTTGCCTGATGTAAATAACATGCTTTATGCTACTCTGCACATGTGTGTTTGCTGGTGTTGCTGTGGATCCTGTCTCTTCTTTTACAGCAAAAGGGAGAGGATGTGTGTGCCTGAGGATGGTGCACAAAAAGGTTTTCCTGCTTTTGAAATGTCAGCCTTTTGAGAATGTGGAGTAACTGTGGTGCATAATGGGGCACTTTTTCTAACACATTAAGGATTGTGATTATAAAATGATTTTTATATTAGTGTTAATTATGTGTCTGACAAAACATTTTGTTTGTCTGTGTATAGCTAGTTCTATCTTTTAGTAGCATCTTATTTGTACAACATTTCATGTGCAAACCTGATTACTATTTTAAGGATGAAAATAGCCTGAAAACTCTTCCAGTCCATTTTTTAATGGTGTCCATTTCTCTTAGTCAAAGCAGTAGTTGCAGACAGTAGGAGGCCATCAAAATCTCATATCTTGCTTCATATGCTTTCTAAGACAAGAGAGGACATGTAAGATGTGTAATCAGGTTGTGACATCCAGCCTGTTACTGTTACAGCAGGTCCAATAACTGATGTTTTGCAAAAATGCATATTCCAGAAAGGCAGGTAGGTTCTTCAGAGAACCGTTTTGGTAGTTTTATCTGTCAGTAGATCCTCCAATCAGCAAGTGATTAGTTTGAATTTTAACGCTTGTGTTTCAAGTGACATAGAAGCTTTTGAGTGCTTAATGTGTCCATCCTATGACAGCTCTTAGGCACTGTCTAATCAGGTCACTGTACTAACTCTCCCAATCTGATATTATACTTGCTGAGTCTGGCACGGCACAAGGCTTTTTTATTGGTCAAATCACTCTTGGTACTCTTCTCCACATGCTCTCCAGTTAAAAAACAAATCTAAAGCAAGCAAACCTGATCACAGATGACAGAGCTGAATATCAGGTTCTAGTATAGATCTCTGTACACAAGGCAGGTAGTGATCTTTTCTGTTCTTGTTCTCAGTCTGCCCCCATTTATGCAAGCAACGATTGCATGAAACCTGTTGCTGCAGTTGCAAGTCATTGGCTTACCTTGAAATTATCCGCTCATTCGTTTTTATAGTCATCATATTCTGGGATACATTCCCTGTGACTGCCAGTACCAGTTCTGCGTCTGGGATGGAATAGTCCGTGTGGCCTGGGAAAGTGCAGTGGTTGGTGCCAGTTGGCTGGCAGCTGCTCAAGCTGCAGGCAAGCATCCAGTGTGCACCCAATTTCAGTATAGAAATCCATTCTGTTCTGGTAAAGCAGCTGCTACCACGTCTTCCTGCAGCTTGCACATGGTAGGAATACAACTGTAACAATGAATCAGCATTTTCTTTCATCTTGCAAAGGCTTGAAGCTATTGCCAGTCAAAACTGCTTGTGCCATCCTTTCTTTTTGCTGCATCTCTAGAGCTGTAATCTTCCATTGCCATTCTTCTTGACCATATCTTGAATATAAAGACTTGCACATAAAAACTTACAGAGTTATTTCCTAAAAAATCTCTTGTAGTAGATTAAGTGACTTTACATTATATTCTAGACTCATACCTCCAAATACATGTTTTATTTTCTAGTGTGATATTCCAATTTCACAGTTGCTAAATAGGTTGATAAGAATATGGGAACAAAGCAATATAGCTAGAGAAAGGTATAATTATTTCACTTTTGTTCAAGTGGTTTTAGTAGAATCATAATCTTTTTTGTTTTTAAATGAGAGTAGAAGCAGCTGTTTTCTGCTAAGTGTAAGAGAGAGTCTGTGCTTCCAGTATGGTAATTTTGAGAGAATGCTTAGCTTTGTTTTGTTAGAGACTGATCTAGCAGTTGGAAGGTCATCATTTTAATTAATTGAAAAAACCTCTACAAAGTACAAAGCCTTACAGAAATTGTAATTACAGGAGTCTTTAACCATGTAGTGCAGCATGTGGAAGCTACTTGTAAGACAGAGTCATCCTTTAGTTTTGAGATTATGTTAAATCCCAAAGCCTGTAATTATATGCATGTTGCTGGCAGGAGCCCATGCTGGGCTGATTGTGTTCAATGAACAGGGTTGTTAGTTGCTGTTTCTCTCCATGAGGCCTACAAGCATCTTGGAAAGCACAGTACCTAGTACTTTCGCTGCTGCTTTTGCCAAGAGGGCAGACAGACTACTTTGGGTTTGGTTTATTTCATTATATTTTGAAAGATTTCAGGTTCTTTAGTAATTGTCAGTTCAGAAGATGCAAGGACAAATTATTAGTAATGCTCAAGATAGTAAGCACTCTCTTCCATCATTGTAAACCAAACCAAAGAAAGGGTACAGACACGTGTGCCTACTAGAAATGCTGCAGTACCTGATTCATAAGCTCTTGATCTTGTGAAGAAACTTGATGCAAGGTGCACATGGGTTGAGGCAATCTTGAGCACAAGTACAGGCTGGGCAGAGAAAGGACTGAAAGCAGCCCTGAGAAGGACTTGGGGGTGCTGGTTGATGAGAAGCTCAACATGACCCAGCAATGTGAGCTCGCAGCATAGAAGGTCATCCGCATCCTGGGCTGCATCCAAAGCAGGGTGAGGGAGGGGATTCTGCCCCTCTGCTCTGCTCTGCTCTGCTCTGCTCTGCTCTGCTCTGGTGAGACTGTGCTGGAGTAGAGGCTCTACTGCACCCAGCTCTGGGGCCCTCAATGGACCTGCTGGAGCGAGTCCAGAGGCCCATAAAGATGGTCCAAGGTCTGGAGCACCTGTTCTGTGAAGACAGGCTGAGAGACCTAGGGTTATTCAGCCTGGAGAAGAGAAGGCGCTGGGGAGACCTTAGAGCACGTTCCAGTAATTAGAGAGAGCTTAAAAAAAGAGAGATGGCAATTTTTTTACATGGACAGATAGTGATGGGATAAAAGGGAACATTTTTAAACTAAAAGAGGAGGGATTTAGGTTAGATGCTAGGAAGAAATTCATTACTGTGAGGGTGGTGAGATGCTAGAACTGGATGCCCAGAGAAGTTTTGGGTGCCTCATCCCTGGACATATTCGAGGCCGAGTTGGACGGGGCTTTGAGCAGCCTGGTCTAGTGGATGGCAGGGAGATTGAAACTAGATGATCTTTAAGGCCTGTTCCAACCCAAACCATGTGAAGATGCTGATGATGACTTGCTTCTGAAGCAAATCTCAGTTAGTTGTGACTATGCTTGAAGTTACCTTTGAGAGACTACAACGTACTTGTGCTACGAAAGTTTCTAATTTTCACAGTGTATGCAGCATATTCATATGTTCCAAATCTTTTAAGTCTGTAATTATTTTTAAATAAATATTTGTGGCTAAGAAAGGGTGGAAAAAGCTGAACAGTGTGTTTGCCAGTAGCTGAAATGAAGTTAAGAGTGAAAAGTCAGAGTTGTACTCAAAGGTTTTTTAAGATCTTTCTCTAGTAAGAAACATCTCTTAACCTTTGTATATCAGCACAGTTTCACTGAAAAGGACAGGTTTAATTTTTGCCAGCAGTTGAAACAGACTGGTAAGATAAAGATTTTTTTGTGAAGCTCTGCTGTGGGATTGCTGTAAAGGGTAATGTAGGCAATGCTGTTCCTTATGTTGTGCTAAAGGGTAACGTGTACTGGAGAGTTATTTTCATGTAGAAAATATGTATGTATTCTCTTTCCCTTAATACTGCATTATAAATTGTATAAAATATATTGTCAAATCAGATGTTTTAAAAAGTCAATTAAAACGTGAATCTGCTGTGTTGTAAAATACTTCAGCAAAAAGCCATCCCAGGATGTGGCAGTGTTGACTGATTTTATCACCACTTGTTTACTACCCACTGATTCAAAAAGGTTAACATTGCTTGGAGCCAATAAATGAAGATTTTGGGGTTTTTTACCTAGAAGGCCCCTAAATTATTTTTCCTAATCTTTTCCTAGGCAGTGAAGATAAAATACTTGTATGGTGCCATGCAATGGTGTTTTGGCATCAAGTTAGATCTTTAACAGATGTGTTCTTGTCATCTGTTAACCACTTTTAACACACCTCCTTGCTTTTCGACATGCTGAATCTCGTACGTGACATGTCCTCCAGTGAGGATCTTCTGAAGCCTGAGCAGCTTTTATGACTTCTAATGACCTGTAAAGCATTCTGCTGCAATGTCTGCGTGAAATTATCTAACAGTGTTGCAAAGGTGGTTAATATAGCTAGAAAATAGCTACTGTAGTTGATTTAATAAAAATGTAAATTTACAAGGTCCTCCAAATTATGCAAAGCTGACAAGTTGTCTGTTTTGATAATTTGAGCACTGAGGAATAACAGGGTGTCTTTATTTCACTCGCCTTTTTATTTCCTCTCCCTGTAGTAAAGGGGAATCTTCATAATAAAGCAGTATTAATTGCAAAATGCTGGACTGACTGAGCCTGCTGCTGCGTGGGAATACAGCTCTTCTCTTTGGGGTGAAAAATTTAGATCAGATAGAGATTGGTATTGATATAAGATTGTATCAAATACTATAGTGGAAATGTTTTAGTTTTCAAAACAAGTATCCATACAGCCATTTGTTATTTTCAGAGCTAAATTAAATCTCTTTGTACCTTAAAAATCTGACTTTCCATTTGAATAATGTGATAGTTGCCAGCAGTAACTTGTAAAATGATGAGTTGTACAGTTGTACAAAATACTGAGTTGTACAAAATTTTAATGTGTTAAGATTTCATAATATTTCATTTCAATACTATTATGCAGGTAGATCCAGTAGATATCACTTTGTCTTCCTGACACATGAAGCACTTGATATCTGCATATCTTTCTTGTTGCCTTAATGTTTTACTGAGAGTGTTGTTTGAGTACATTGCTGTCCTCACTGAACCCCATGGGCTGGCTCTCTTTAAAGGCGTGGGTCTGTGGTGAACATTGCTGTGACCAAATGAGTTCTCTGTGGTGCATCTGCTTTGCTATGGTCACACACAAACTTACATAAAGAAAAATAGGAGCATGCGACATCCAAAACCAATTAGGGGAGCTCATGTGGACAAATCCCCTGACAAGTGAAAGAGGGGATGGGGTGTAACTGGTTTCAAAGTGATGTTCAGTCACCGTGTGAAAGGAAATGTTTGATACAGCGTGAGTGGAATTTTATGTAGGGTGTCCTCTGGGTGCGTATATTCCTGTGAAACAAGGGTGTGTATAAGGTGTATATATTCCTGTGAAATAGAAGGGTGGTTTCTGCATAAGAAATTAATTTTTTGCAAACTCATTTTTTTTCCCCAAAGACAATTTCATATTTTGTATAATTTGTATTCTTCATTGAATACTGGTTCTTCACAAAAATTTCCAGATAGTTTCTACATGTCACACTGTATAAAGATTGTAATCTTCAATTTAATTTAGAGACATTTCATACATTTTTTTTAATCCTACAGAGAAGTGTAATAGATCGTAACATTTTTTTTGATTCATTTATTTCAGCTAATGTGATCTGATAAGATTAACCAGAAGTTTGTGTTAAATAGGATACATATATTACACTGCCTGTCTTATCGCGTGGAAATATAAGCTTCTTTCATCTAGTGACCTTCTACTGAGTACTTATGAATACAAATTCAGTTGAGAAAGTATTTGTGTGTTATATATATTCTAGATTTATAAATAATCTTTCCGGCTCCTGAAGAAAGGAGTGAATGCAGCAATAAAAGTGATGCAAATTCATGGTGCTGCCCAAAAGGATCACAACGAAAAAAAATTTTTACAGATGAGTCCAGAGAAGATTGTAACTAAATGTGAGGCTCTGTTAATTAATAAGGAAGAAATGTAATTACTAGAGTTTAGCCTGTGTTATATAGACTATCAATAATTTTTAGTATGTCTGAGGGTTTTTGATCTCCTAATATTATATTACCTACCTTTTTGTTTTTACCTTCTTCCCCATTTTTCCTCCTGAAACCAGCAGAATCTAGCAGCAGAGCTGAGTGACTGACACCTCAGAAAACGATGGCTGTTTATTGGAATGTTGAAATATTTAATAATCACAAAATATTTAATTTGGTAAAAAAATATATGTATTATCACTTGGGGTATAGTTAAATTAATGTGAGGAGTAGGACTTCAGACAAGAACAGTTCTGTTAATCGTCGCGATTGTTGTCCTGAAAGAAGGTGATAAAACCATGTCTATCATGAGTGAATATTTTAGAAATTGTTCCAATAACTAGATCTTTTCTAGACCTAGCAAAAATGAGGGAAAAAATATGCAGTACACACAATAGATCATTATGTTCCATGCTGTATTTGAAGTATGAATTCTTTGTCTTCTGAAATCTTTTTGAGAAATTCAAATCCGTATGTGACCTCCCTTGGCAAGGACAGAAAAATCATCTGAAGAAACATAAGCAAAAAATAATCCTATCGACTTGGTTGGAAGTGACTATTGCAGTGCTTCAGAGGCTATTTAACATACACACCACTAATCTGGAAGTAGTAAACAATACAATAAACTTTTCGGATCAAGGAATGTATCCTTTCACTGTTAATAAAACCTTATCTGACCAGGTCTGATGCTGGTTTTGCATATATATCACAGTTTCTGTATAATTATTACAGTTTTACACATTTCTACTTAATCCCATTGGGACTCAGCATTTCCTTACCTAAAGGCTTGAATTTTTTCCAGTGTTTGAAGTCTTGTCTTTTCTTGTCTTTTCTTGTCTTGTCTTTTGCTCTGTAAGTGTGCTCTGTTTTGCATCCTCTGCCAAAGGAGCTGAACCAGGGTAAGTCATGAAGTCAGATCACAAAGCAAGCGGCAAGCAGTTCTTCCTCATGGTGTGGATACAACCTCTTGCCATTCTCTGCCCAGCAAAAGTCTTCAGTGATGTTACAATTGTACAAAAGTGGACTCTTGAGTTGAGACCTGCTCACTAAAATCATCTTCTTTTGAAGGGCAGAAGGAGAAATTCAGGCTCACCTGGCACTGATGTTGGCAGGTGATGTCAAGGTCCGTATCCAAAGAGGTGGGAGTGGAGACCTTACTGCCTGGTGTAGGCAGTGCTGACTCCACAGCTGACTGGGAAGAATCAAAGAACAGATGTTAGGGCAGCTAAACTATCATCTCGCAGTATCTTCTGGTTGCCCGTGAGTGAAGGCGAAGTGTTTAAACTGGGTCCAGCAAGGTTTATGGCATCAAGGACAGGCATCTGGCAGATGAAAAGGCAGTAATAAGGATTCTGGATGCCAGTCTTCAGAAACAGAGCAGCAAGTTCAGGCAGCTTTGGCATCTCAAACCTGAAGCTATGAGTTGGGGTTGTGTGCTGAGGCCATAGCCTTCGGTTTCTGGAATAGCTTTTCCAGGGGAACAGAGAGAAAAGAAAGCAGATATAGGGTGGTATTTATTTGTCTTATTGATGTGAGGTCCTGTTGCCTGAGCAGGAGGTGGCAAGAAAGAGTGGTGGCAAACTTCTTCCTATAAAAGCATATTGGCAGAGCAAGAGAGCCACTTACCCTTCTCTTAGTTTTCTCTTTATGGGAGAACAAGAATACACAACTCCTCTCCCCTTTGCCCTTCATAACAGTCCCAAGACTTTCTGTTTTCTCTCTGGACCACTGAATTACACTGACTTAAACCTCCACCTTCATCCTCTGTTTTTCACCTCTCCTTATATGCCCTGTCCATCCCTGGCCAGGGGTCTGTGGTTACAAGGATTGAGCCATCAGTCCATGCCTTCAGGTGCATCTGCTTCCCACTGGTTGGGGTTTGTGGCTCTGGTACAGGAGCAGGTACAAGAAGCAGTAACAGGGTTGGCAAACAGATGACTCGATTACCCTGATCTGGTTTTAATGACAATGAAATAAAATCAATTTTCACCAGGTCTGTCTGGGCAATTGCAACTGTGCTGATGGAGTGTTTCACCTTACCCTTGGAAATATGGCTGTTGCTCTAACCAATAAAACAAAAATAAGAAAAACAATCACTGTAATAATAGGTGGAGTTGGAATATGGGAAGCACAGAGCTGCTGATGCAGTGAAGAGCAGGCAGAGAGAAACGGCTCAGAGTATGAAAGCTGTCCGTGCTTCCTCCTGGCTTTCTGTAGCTGGTGGTAGGTGTGCACCATGACATTAAATACAGTGATGGATAAAGGATGGCGGAAGATAAACCAAGCAATTTTGTAATCAAAGCACACGAATGGGACAGAATATATGAAGACAGTTTTAAATATGTCACTCAAGTGAAGCATAAATCTTGAGAAAAAAATAATTATCTGTTGTCTTAAAGGAAAGTATCTGGTGCAGGACTTGGGGTTTGTGCATAGATTCGACATGACAAACTCTATATGGAATATTTTGGTTTGTTTGCTTGGTTTTTAGAATGGGTATGGAGTTTTGTCCATAAAGGTGGTATGGACACCACTCTTGTTTAAGTGGTATGCTCTACTTCATAATTTTCTGAATGAATTATAAAAGCAGATCAATTTGCTGTTTGAATAGGCATGAGAGGACATAAAACTCCTCGTGAGCTGAAGAAATCTTACAAATGGTGCAATATTTGGCCAGTAAATGTTCAGGTACACTAAAATCTGCCCTCTTCTCTCTTTAGTGAAGGCAGAAAACTTGATTTGCTATGTGTTTTCTATTCAGCATCATTTTATTTTAGTGTGATCAAATGCTTGGTGGTCCTGCCCACACACAACAATCCATCAATTCCCTCCTCTCTCTCCCTCCCTCCCCCTGTGGTCTGTGCTTCAACGGCTGTAATATACTTGTCTACAATTGTCAAAAAGCTTTCCTGGTTATCAAATCAGGCTTTTTCTTTTTTCTTCCTTACAGATCTGTAAGATTAAATCTTTAATATGCCTTGATTAGAATATTTCCATTTGAAATAGGCTCCTTCTCCCCCAGAAGTAGGATTCCTGGTGGTTTTGCTGTATTTATCCAGAGGGAACAGTAAGGGAAAGGACAGATATGAGGAAGGAGGAGAAAAATCACCCCATCTTGCTGAAACCTGGGGCCCTTTGCCTGGCACAGCAACCATCACTCCCTGCAGGGTCAGGGAACGTGAGAGGCTGGGGGATGTGTCCCTCTAATATCCGCGTCTGTGTGTGCAGTTGGATGCTTTCTAGCTGTTAAAGAAATATGGCTTTTTAAGCCCTTCATCTCCTCATGCAGGTGGTGGTGACGGCGGTAGTAGTGAATGACACAGCTTTGCCGGCTGACACGGAGCTGATCTCTGCATCAGCCAAGAGGAATTAAGCTTTGTCACTCCCCGCCAGGGCTACCTTTTGCCTGGTATGTGCGGGAGGAGGAATTCACAGGCTGCTGCTGCATTCACCCAAGCAGAGCCCCGAGCGTGCTTTGCCAGGGGAGGCAGGCAGCCAGAATGATAGCTGTCTCTTTTAAATGCCGCTGTCAGATCCTGAGGAGACTTGCGAAAGGTAACGTGCTTTCCTTCTTACTCATCCCGGGGCTCCGGTGCCTCCTTCCAGAGACACAGCCTGATGTTTTTGCTTTTAAATGTGACCGTCCTTTTTATGTACTGTCAGGCAACAAAGAACTCCTGATACTGGAGGGTGCAGGGGCTCTTTCAGTTAACATGCCTATGTGTCCCAGGCTGTGGTCCTGCTGGAAAGATAGATTTCCTTTATTTTTCTCTCTTTTTTTCTCTTTTTTTTTTTTTTTTTTTTTTTTTTTAAAAGGAGGTTTTTTTCCCAAGTGAATTGCTAAGGTNCTGAGGAGACTTGCGAAAGGTAACGTGCTTTCCTTCTTACTCATCCCGGGGCTCCGGTGCCTCCTTCCAGAGACACAGCCTGATGTTTTTGCTTTTAAATGTGACCGTCCTTTTTATGTACTGTCAGGCAACAAAGAACTCCTGATACTGGAGGGTGCAGGGGCTCTTTCAGTTAACATGCCTATGTGTCCCAGGCTGTGGTCCTGCTGGAAAGATAGATTTCCTTTATTTTTCTCTCTTTTTTTCTCTTTTTTTTTTTTTTTTTTCTGTTATTGCTAAAAGGAGGATTTTTTCCCAAGTGAAGTGCTAAAGTTATTGTGGGGTGTAATTGTTTTATATTTTTGCTAACTGCTCAGAGGAGTCCCTCCTGGGTCTGTGCATGCTGTGCCTTACTGGGAACAACTGACACTGCTATCCTGGACCTGTATCCAGAATGAATTTCTGTTGTTTTGTGTCCTTTGCAAGCTATTTTTACCTGTGCTGTAGATGCCAAAAGCTGTTGTATGTGATGAGGTATGGATAACAGCGTGTGTTTTTTCAGGGCTGCCCTTGCATGTCACACTTTTTAAGTTAATTTGCCTGTTAGAGCAGTATGCATTTTATCTTACTGTAAATCTTTGTAGTCTCTCGTTTTACCGCTCAGAACTTTAAAATACTACTCGGAGTCCGGTGTGATTGTTAAAGCAGATATGTGAAAACCTGCCTAAGATACCTTCCCTGTTCAGGAATGAACATACCTTATTTTCTAAAAATAACTTTTATGGAAAAAAAATCTATTCTGTTTGGTAATTTTTTCCCTCTCTATATAGAAAGGGTTGATTTGGGATTTTAGCTTGATGTTTTGATGGAAACTTCCAACACTGTAATAGTGTTATGTGTCTGCAAATAAGAAGCTTCTATTTTTTATCTTGGGTGCTCTGAAATGTTTAATGGCCATTACTGTGCAGCTGGATATACATCCGTATGTGAATGAAACTCTTTTTATCAGCTTAGCCTGAAAAATTAGAAATCTTTGATTATTAGTCAGGATAGCTCAAAATCAATTAGTGTTTTATTTTGCAGAAGCATGAGAAGGTACCAAGCTAATACTATGAGATCAGTAATAGGAAAAGAGAAGAATACTGCAATCAAACTTATATAAGCATTTTCCTGTTATTTAGATTGCTCTGTGGGGCCACGTTGTTCAAAACATATGAACTTAAATATTTATTAATCATCCTCTCAGGAGATTTGCTTCTCTTTCAAATCTGTGCTGGGTGATGCCTGTTTTTCTCATTTGTGTAAAATGTTTCGATTCTGGTCACTCTATTATACATTTATCAGGTTGAAAGTCAGTGTATTCCCTTTTTCTGGTGTGAGCAGAGCAACCTTTTTGTCTGCTGATGTCTTTATCAGACAGATCTGGGCACTAATTTAGTCTCTCACTGATGAGAGTTGTTATTCCACTTAAGTACAGTTTCCCTGTGAATAATCAATAGCCTTATACATCATAGCCATCTTAATTCTTTCATGCTTCCATCGTTCAACAGAACTCAGGCTAGTGGGTTTTTTCTCCTTTGAAATAATCTTAACTTCCTTTGAGACTCCTCGCTCCTCCCACTCCTTCCCAATAGGAACTGGCACGATACTACTGATTTTTTGCATTAGTGTGCTTTATGCTTGTCTTTAGTTGATAAAGAAAAAGACAGTGTAGAGGTATGTTCATATATTCTGCTGTAAGCCATATGCATGCTGGACTGGTGTCGCTAATTGACGGCAGGTTCCTGAATTTTCACCATTTTGAGTAAAACCTTTGTTTTTTATCTAATTCTCTGGGGTTTATGGCCTAGTCATTTGCATCGCAGACAACAGTTATGGACTGCTCAATAGAGCCTAGCTGAGGACAGGGATGGACCTTCACATTGTTAGCGTGGAGAGGATTCTTGCCAACAGCTGGCAGTCTCCTGCTGCTGTATCAGCTGGAACATCTCCTTTCCTTCTAACTTGCTAGTCATGGATTTTTGTGCATTCATTGAGTTCCTTTGCTCCAAAAGCAGTTTTCCTTGATTTAGTACTTGCCCCCAGCCTGCCTCTGCTAGGATCTTTTTCTT
This sequence comes from Aleadryas rufinucha, assembly GCA_013397815.1. Classification (NCBI taxonomy): domain Eukaryota; kingdom Metazoa; phylum Chordata; class Aves; order Passeriformes; genus Aleadryas; species Aleadryas rufinucha. The sequence goes on along the minus strand of VZTH01008251.1, from coordinate 184,423 downwards.
CTGCGCTAATCCTGTAGCTTTGTGCAGTTCCCCAAAATAATTTCTTTACTGTCTTTCAGGCCCTACTGTGGTGAAAAGATACAGGTATGCTGCACACTATATTAAAAGATGTGTGGTTAACTATACATCAAAATGTGGAAATATCTGCTTTATTTATATCATTTTTCATGCCTGTCTTGACAAAGTAAGCTTGTAATTTCATTTCTCGTTCTTTCAGATAGGGGTGTAAACAGAAATGCCTCATCTGGGCAACTGGAGACTCTCTAAAGGCAATTCTTTCCAACAGGGAGATGTTCAGGCAATATTGTATTTTACAGCAATTGCACTCCCCTCTTGTACTTCATCTTAACCTTTCAAAGCAAAAAGGAGAGCTTCTTTCGTGTCTCTTTGCATTGCTGCAGGTACTTACTTTGTAACTGAAAAAAATTCTGGCAGGAGAACCTTCAAGTGTTGTAAGCTAATTTCAAGGCAAAAATATCATATAGTAGTGGGAATGCTCTCCAAAACCTAGTCAGTGACCCCACTCCTGCTCTTCCTTCCCATAGTTTTGAGTCGGAGCCTGCAGCAGATAACCCTTACCTCTCTTGATCTCACCTCCAGGGTCATCTTCAGATGGGAGCATTGGTCTTCTTCTTTGTCCTCTGCCTTCAAACTTACGCCGTTCATAGGAGACAGGCACAATTATAGAATCACAGAATGGTTTGGGTTGGAAGGGACCTTCAAATATCTTCCAGTCCAGCTTCCTGCCCCTCAGTCCTGCTTCACTGCTGTCCCTGCCCTCGCACTCCTTTTGTGCCATATTGTCTCTCTGGGTACGAGGGCTACTGTGGCTGCTGCAGCTGCTGTACAGAAGTCTTCTTCTCTATTTCCACTGTATCTAACACCCCCTCTTAAAGCAAAATATGTGCCAAACAAGAAGTGTACAATAATTATTCATGCAGGAAATTTAGAAGACTGAGATTAGGCCCCTTAATGTGTATTACACTTCAGTTTTGTGAGTCTTTATTTTGGAGGTCAGTACATTTTCAGTAATGAAATTGCATGTTACCAAAGTCAGATGAAGCTTCATATTTGTGTTCATTAACAAGCAACTACGGAAGAAAATTATTAGGTTATTTGATGATGCAATTTGCAAGAACGATGCCATGTGAGACTTTTCTCATAGGTGTTGAGACATGATTTGAATTTATATCCAGTTAAGAACAAAAAAAATTTCCTGTTTTCTACACCAATGTGTTGTTTTTACACCAGTGTGTTGTTTCTATGCTATTTTTCCGTTATGCATTTTTTAGAATGGTTTTAAAATGGTTATTAAAATGGTTATTGTGGATGGGAGTTTGTGCTATAGTTACTTGATTTCTTTCATGAATAAATCTTTCATGCTTTTACTTTTGAGCTGAAGTATTGCTGGGTCAATCGCTTTTTATTGTGATTATCTATACGTATTTGAATCTCTGTGTGTATATACATTTTAAGCAATGTTGGAAGTAGTTAAAAGGTTTTGAAAAGAGAAAAGGTATCTTCTTACCATATTAGCTACTAAAATTTGCACTGAGAAGAGGGTTTTGTATTTTTTATCTATTATTTTAATTTTTTATCTCCTTTCTATCCCAAAAGAGCAAGGTAAGCCAAAAGCTACATTTAGAATCTGAAGTAGCAGCTGTTTTTATAGTTTTCACTATGAGAAGTACTGGGCTCAGAGAGAATGATAACTTATATTTGGACCAAGTGAATATAAGGAAAGGCCACATTTGAAGTTGTAAGAGCAATCACAAATCTGCACTTCATACAGATGCTTGTATGGTAGGATGATTTTTTTGTGCAGTGGAGAAATACTAGGGTTTTTTTCCCCCCAGTTTATTCGTGTAAGACCTTGGATATTGAGCAGCATGTTGTGCATACCAAAGAGCCTGTGGTAATCCCTTACATTGCATATATATGCTAAATAAAAATGGTACAATTTACAGTTATTATGTTAAGTACAACAGTGAACAATATACATATATAGTATACAAGAGTGAAAAGTTGCTGAAATATGTAGGCTGGTCAGGCTTACAGGTAAATTAACCACTTTATAGTTTAAAAATTGCCTTTCAAGCAGTGCATTACAAAGCCTTGGCTGTGGTTAATTTATGTATGGACATGTTTGTTTTTTCCCTTTATTAGCTGGAAGAACAGGACTTTTAGGAAGCTGTGTCTATAGTATAAAGTTGCTTACAGAAATGGGTCTCTTTGTTAGAGTCAGGAATGTAGTTTTTAGCATACACTGATCAGTGAAGTTATTCTGGATTTTATTATAATGGAAACAGAATAGGAGCACTCTGATAAAGATGTCAACTGTTGTTACACAGGGCATAGCGTGAGGAGCTGAGTGGAATGCCTCTCACCCATCAAAGCTTTATAGCCTATCTTCAGGATAATTTATCACCTACTGCGCATACAGATCCTTTCTGCAGACATATATTTTTATTCTCCCAGTATGTTTCCAATACAGCGAGATAAAGCAAGCTTTAAAGGCAAGATGCTGCACTCCATTTTACAAGATGATCAGTTATCTAAAAACTGGACTGGGGCCTAAAGCATCAAAGGATGAATTCTGAATGTAGCTGGACGTAGGTTATACTTTGCTTTGCCACAAGCAGCTACAACACGAACAAACCTAGAATTTTTTTTTTAAGTATGAAATTAAAATGGTGTTAAAGACTTGACATCGAGGCTGTCTAGTATCTTATTACAAACTTGCCAGAGTTCCAGAGACTCATCCCTGGTTGCCAGCCTTTAAATTATTTTAATAGTAATTCTAATCATGTGGTCTCTTTTTGCCAATAAATTGTTTGTAAAAATACAAGTTTAACTAATAGAACTGAGTCAACAGCTTGCTTTGAATGAAGTAAAAATCACAAGTAACAATATCTGTAGGGACTTCTAAACATCGGTTGCTTCCCTGTCTTTCTAAAATTATTTCTGAATATTCAGAAAACTCTTATATTTCTGTTAAGTTCTATAAATAGGCAGTCAGTATAGATTTGTTGGCTTTGTGCATTTGGTTTGGGTTTCAGAAATAAACTTTGAGCTTTTTCATACTCAATGCCTGTTTATCCAAGTTGTCCACATCTCCCAAGTTTTTTGCATTTTACTTCTGAAAGTGACTTCTGTGTTTCTTCTGACTTAGTAAACAAACTATAGTGAAAGAATAAAGAGTAGAAGCAAAATCTGGAAACTTTCTTTTCCGCTAGCATGTGGGAACTTCAGGGCCACCTCCAAAGTTGCAGCCCTTCCTCAGCCATTAGTGGGTACTTCATGAGAAGACAGGAGAGAGTCCACAGGGCAGAGCTGTGGATGTTTGTCAGCAAAGGAAGTTTTGACATTGCTCTTAGTGCTTGTAATGTAGTAAATATAATTTAAAAAAAACAAAAAACCAAACCAAACCAAAAGCCTGGTACTTGGAATGTTTTGTTTTGTTTTGTTTTGTTTTGTTTTGTTTTGTTTTGTTTTGTTTTGTTTTGTTTTGTTTTGTTTTGTTTTAAAAAAAATTAATTTGTTGCAAGACTGTTTGCCAGATAAGAAAATGAAGGCAAAGAGTGGCCATGACCTGTCTTATGTCACTCAGTGGGTCCATGCTAGTCTTGGGACAACTCTGTCCTCCCCTGAACTCCCATTTGTTCATCACTCATTAAGAGCAGTTACTGAAGTTGGCAAAGACTATGAGAGCAGAGAAGACACTGCCAGACTTTTTCTCTTCTAGATTTTTCACCAGTTTTGACTTTTTTATTTGCACTTAAGAATGCCTTTGGCCAGGAATGTTTTGGGATTGCTTTGAAATTGTAAGTGCCTGCATTATGATAGCTGAAGGAGAGGGAGAGAGATGAATTTTCATTAAGATATTCCTTCTGTAATTGCTGTTTAGGCTTTCCAGCACTGAGTATGTGTAGAACAAAAGAGGCAGATTTATTATATTTAATGAGCATTATTAGTTCGCAGTATTGTCTTTTTGTTCAAAGGAATTCTTTGAACTTATTGTTGTAAGTAATGAAAGGAGAAAGGATTTTCTCTTCTACAGCAAGCTGATCACAGTTCACAAGTTCAAGCAATATTTCTTCACCACTAATATATTCAAGAACTGCAAACTCTGTATTAATTATTCAGGATGATCTAAAGCACAGCAGCATGCTAACCAATCTGTGTGAAGCTTCGATAGAAAAGAAAGACATAAAAATACTTTCCAAAGCAAGCATGTACTGCTTAAAGTAGGAGCACTGCTGCAGCCCTTATGGTCTGAGGGTGTGTGTATGACTGGAGTTCTGCAGAGAAATTCTCTGGCTTAGATAAACAGATATAATTGCATGCAGGCACCTGTAAGGTGTGAAGAGAAAGCTGCAATCATATAAAGTGATGGTAAGTGACCATTAGCTATCTTTTATCTATCAGATATTACTAGCTGGTATCTGATGTGGCAGCTCTGATAGCAGTAACACATGGAAAATGTAGGAAGTGTTTTTTCCAGCATGTGTAGATTTGCAGGATAGGTTATAGAAGTTGTTGGCTGGTTCCTGCTGAACTTCTTTCTCAAGAGTTCAGCAGGTGATTGGGACTTTGTGCCTTGTTCCTAGTGGTCTGATGGGACGAGCTATGTTTCTCTGCTCTGAAAAGTATTCTGAGGAAAACTAAAAAAAAATAGAATACCATGTGTCGATTTGTAGGCTTTTTGAATATTAAAGGTGAAGTTATTTAAAAAAAAAAACCAGTTTATTGATAAGTGGTGCCAGTTTAAATATATATGCAGGCAAGATATTTGAGCTGTGAATAACGAAACCCCAGACTTGCTCATGGGTCCGGTGCTGCACAGACATCCTTCCAAGTATCAGCACTGCTGCAGGATAGAAGTATGTTGCAAATGTCTCATGAGTTTGTCTTCGGTGTCATTGCTGCTTCTACTTGTGGAAGACAGATACTCAAAAATAGCCCAGGAACCCAGTCTGGGTGAGCATCCCAGGGTGGCACAGAAGGTGTGAGGAAGGCTGGAGCCGAGTGCTAGGCAGGAGCATGTATCAGGTACAGTGGGACAGACACAGCAAATTTTGCCAGTCTGCAGAAACCTGTGCCCGTCCTTGCCTTCGCATAAGAGCACTGGATTTTTCTTTGCAACCAAATTTGCTCTCTCTGTACCTATCTGGTGCCCATGGGAGTTTTGATTACTTTGAAGTATCTTAATTCCACAGAATTCTGTGGCTGGTAAGAAGGAAGGAAGGAAGGGTGGCATGGGGTAGGAGAGAGGAGATGGCACACACTGCAGGCCTTTGTTCTGCAGTCAGCTGGAGGTGCCCATGGCCCCCATCGCTGGGGTGCTGCTGTAGCGGGCGAAGGAGACCTGAGCTGCAACTGGGGTAATGAGCAGTGGGAGATGCAGCACTGCTGGGAGCTCAGCACAGCAAGCGGGAAAGAGGACAATGAGGAAAAGAGAAATGAGGGGGATGTGAGAAAAGGTGAAGCAGAGGTGGCATGTACTGTCGGCACAGCCTCTTGCTGCTGGAAAGGCACATGCAATGTGAGGAAAAACAGGGACCTGACCTGCCAAGAATAAAGCAGCAGAAGTTAAAAATTGTTATTTTATGAATTTTTTTCTCCCAAATAAAGTTGAAGTCTACAATTATGTAGTAGTACCTACCTAGATGTTTTAGGAATATACTGCAAGGTGAGGCTCCACGTGGAAATGGGCTCTGGTTCCTTATGTGAAGAATGGACTCACTTTCTCATGCGCTTTATATAATCTTAGTTTGGGGGTCTGCTAAATCTGAGATACACTGTGTTACAGGACTGAGATCATACCTGCGTTCTGAGGCAGATTTCTGCAGCTTGATCTGCCTGCCAGCATGACTCTGCTTAGTAGTGCCCCATCTGCATTTCATATTGTGCTGCTGCTGATGTGCTTCTGCCACGGGAAGGTCCCGCTCTAGGCACGGCCCCCGAGCAGGCGAGTCTGTCTCTGTCAGCATAGGTTACAGCACCTCTCCGAGCAGCTGTCAGTAAATCAGCAAAGGGTAATCTCATTTTTTCTGCCCTATCTGCATTCCATGCAGGAGTTCTGCTGGCCTGGGGAGACAGCTGCTCAGCGGGGCACGTAGGGAGGACTGCCCTGCTTAGAGAATATCCAAAAGGGCCAAGTTTTTACAAGTTGCAAGGAAAAAGAAAGTGGTTCATAACATGTTCTTTTTTTCTCAAGGGGGAAAAAAAATTGTATTAAAATTTTATAAATTTATTAGTAATATAAATTAATGGAACCTTCTGCATTGTCAAACTGATTTACCACAGTGTTACCACAAACACCATGTTATTCCCTCACTCTCATAGAATCATTTAGGATCATTTAGGTTGAAAAAGACCTCTAAGATCATCCAGTCCAACGATTTACCCAGCACTGCCAACTGCACCATTAAAAGATGTCCCTAAATGCCACATCTACACATCTTTTAAATACTATTTCCCTGGACATCCTGTTCCAGTGTTTGACAACCTTTTCTGTGAAGAAATTTTTTGTAATATCCAATCCAAGCCTCCCCAGACACAACTTGAGGCCATTTCCTCCCATCCTATCACTTGTTACTTGGGAGAAGAGACCAACCCCTACCTGTGTATTTTTCAGGTAATTGGAGAGAGCGATGAGGTCTCCCCTGAGCCTCCTTTTCTCCAGACTATACACCCCCAGCTCCCTCAGATGCTCCTCATTAGACTTGTGCTCAAGCCCCTTTACCAGCTCCTTTGCCCTTCTCTGGACATGCTCCAGCACCTCAAGGTCTGCCCTGTAGTGAGTGGCCCAGAACGCAACACAGGATTCAAGGTGTGGCCTCACCAGTGCCGAGTACAGGGGAATGATCACTACCCTATTCCTGCTGGCCACACCATTTCTGATATTTCAGAAACTGCAGGCCAAGTTCTGTTGGCATCTTGTAAGTGTTGGAACTTCTAAAGATGCTCATCCTTTATTGTCTCCATTCTTCTTTTGGGTGTTTGCTTTAAAGCATCACTCCTGTAATATTTAGGAACCTTTTAAGACTCTGGGCAAAAGTTGAAAGAAAGCTTCAGCCCAGAATGTTGTTATTACAGAAAAAGGGAAAGTATTATGTAAGTCTTCATTTCAGCCTCTCTATCTTATCCCTTGAATTGCTCATCTGCAGTTTTTATTAGTGCTGTTGGGAATTATGTTGATACTAGAAAAGGAGACTTCCCTGAAAGTGTATTGGGGCAGAAAAATTGCTCCAGGTTGGACTGATTACAAAATGACAAACACTAGACATAGTTTTGTGGGGGAAAATGTGTTACTGGAAATAGTGTCACATCTAACGGGCTTATTCTGCCTTAGCTTCTCAACAGTGAACAGAGAAAGATGTTAAGCAAGGAAATATCAGTTATTCCAGTGTATGCATTACCACAGTACATTGGTAAATGTCACCAATAAAGCACAGTTTAAATCCACAGTGCTCTCAAGGAAACATTTATACTTTTAGTCAACTAGAATTTGACAGCTCTGTCTGGCAGAAGAAATTGTTTCTGGCATTTAGTTTTGGTTTGGGTTTGTTTTGTTTTTTTTTTTTTTTTTCCTGGGCACCCAGCATGTGTTGTGACCTCTTAGAGTCAGTGCAGATTTGCAAAGATACTGTGGGCATGTTGTTCTCAGCTGTATCACAAGCCAGTGATGAATAACAAAGATGGAATTTCCTACCATGTTAGGAGGCTTAAGTTGATATATCATTTCCTTCTCCCCAGCAGTCCAAAAGGAGGGCACCCTTGAGTATTTTAACCTTTCCAGTGACAGGAATGGTTTTTTCCTTTACTGACATGCTTATGTACATAAATTTCTGTAGACCCTAGGATAGTATGATTTTGTTATAGCACCTGTGGGTCAGGAATTCATTTTGCTGAACCTGAGCATAAACTTACTGCAGATTTTGTTTCATTGAGCTAAAAGGAGTTAGGAATTGAGATAAAACCTGACAGCCTGAGCTAATATGTAATATGAACAGTTCTTTTTTACTGGACAAAAAAAATAAAACAAAAAACTCCACAAAGCTTGAAAGTAAAAAGAAATTGCATTCTTCAAAAAGAAACAGGCATAAGAACTTTTTAATTAATGGCTGTTTCCTCAAAGAATGAGAAGGAACAGACAAAATGGGGATTCTGATTCAGGTTTTGTTTTACCACTTTAAGGTAAAAAAAAAGCAGGAAAGTGCAGTGTTTGCAGGGGAGTTCCTTGGGAAGTTCAGCAGTCCAGAAGATTGTCTAGTTAAATCTTGTCCCTTTTTTCACTCTGGAGCTGTGTAATGCAGTGATAAATGTGCCCAAAGCCACTTACTCCATGTTCCAGAGCTTCCAAGGCAGCAGGAGCCCGTCTCGATGCACAAGTGGAAGGTAGGTTATGCCTTCGGAAGCGCTTGAGCTCCCTTTGTAGAAGAATACAGTTTCCTCTTCAGTGCTGCTGTTATGGACCTTGTCAGGATGGTTCAGGCAAGGCCACCAAACCAGCAGCAGCAGCAGTTCCTGCAGACGCCCGTCTGAGAGCCGCCTCCTACACGCATATGCTATGTAATATTGAAGAGCAGCTGCTCGGTGTTGGCTGACAGCTGCACTGAGGTAGGAGCTGTAGCCCCAGGGAGTAAGGCTGACTTCTCTTTTGTTGCATCTGTGGCAGTAGCACAGTGTGGAGATCTCCTTTGTCCAGTGTAACAGAAAATCATCATCACTTACTCCCTGCGGAAATGTGAGTATAAACTCTGCCCTTATTTTTCATGGGATTCACATCCTCACAATTTACCCAGACTGAGAACTTGGAGTGGTTGGGCTGGGATTTGGTGTGCCCAGTACTGAGCTTTTCAGCTGTCCCCAAGATTTCAGATCTCAGTGTAGCTGTAATTGAAATGTTCATTAACAGTTCTAGGCAAGTCAGTTTGACTTTCAGTGCATATTTCAGACCTGCTGTGTTGCTATGGTGTACTGTGTGTTTTGGTGTGGTTTTTTTACCTGACTGTCAAAAAAAGAGCCTTTACTTTTGCAAATAGGTAGCTGGGCAGAGGAGATCTCAAAGGTAGCACTGAATCCAGGCTATTTCTTTTTCTTGTTTTCCAACAGAATTGGGAAAAGACTTCCAAACCTTTTCCTGATTTCTGCCATTGGACAGTAGGGAAGGTTGGATCTTCTTGAATGGGCATTGGCCATGTGGACTGCATGTGATTTTGAAGTGGTTTGCATGTTGTGTCGGTACATGCAATGCATTTTGAGAACTCCAGGTCAACATGCTGAGGCAAGTATTCGGGTTGTCGGGGGTTCAAGTGATGCCCTGGGTAGCAAAATACAGTAGATGACTTAAATGCATCTGTGAGATACCAAGTGTATATAGGAAACTTTGAAGTTACTTTGATGGCATCTTCAACAGAGAGTTTTGAGAAATGTGGTCTTGATACTGATGAAATATTATGGACAGCTGCCTTAGAAGAAATTAGGACCCAAGCTGACATTTCCAGTGTAGTGTCCCAGTGAATGTAGCATTCAGCACCACTGTGCATCCACTCGGATGCTCATTCACTGCGTGAGAAGTTTTTCTCCTTCAACTATTGCTCAGGAATTATGCAGGAGCCAAAAAATTACTGTAATGAGCTGCTCCCCATCTGTTTAATCATAATTAGTCATAGAGTAATGAAGTAAGTGACATTTCCTGTGATCTTTTCACAGCAAATTCTACTATCCATGTTACCATGAAAAGAAAAGAGCAGAGGGATGATGTTGGAAAGAGCAACTGGCTTGTACTTATGGTGGTTCATCATAAGTTCCCCCCAATCTGTCCCACAGTGACATCTTTGTCATACCAAAAGATGCCAAAAAGATACCAGAAGAGATGGAGCTTAGTAACCTGTTTGAAACATTGTGTTTTCAGACATGTGAGTGATTTATGGTTAGCTGAAAGAATTTTCAGATTCTTTTTATTGATCTGGTTTTCTCCTTATTTTCTTAAGCTGTTCAAAAATTACATTTCCAGATATTTTGTTGATTGAGATTTCACTATAAGCCCAAGTTTGAGAATCAGAATGTGATTTAATTTTATTGCTTTAACTCTGTTAGCATTTGTGGTTCATTGTGATTGAATGTGAAGAAAGAGGAAAAACAGTAATTTAAACTAAAATCATTGTGTTTCTTATCCAAGAGCAAAAAATCTATCTAATATGTTGTAAATCTACACTGCTTGTCTTTGAGACATCAAATACAGTGATATCTGAAGTCTGTGCCTTTACAGATGGAGGCAGAGGAATACTTGAAAATGTCAAAAATTGTGATGAATAGCAGAAGAACAGAGTAGGCAATTGTTCAGAAACAAACTTTAAGACTGGTAAGTGTTGATTACAAAGCTGAAGATAACACACCAAATGACTCTTGCAAAGTTATCATGAAAATTTACAAACTCAGATGGAAAAATTTCTGTATAATTCTGACAAAACTTAATGATGTAATGGGAAGTGATAGCAGAAAATTCATTAAGGGGCCCATGGACTATTCACAGTCCATGCACTATTTTTAAGGGGTCTGGAAATGAAATCAAGAAAAGCAGACTTCTATTCAGCATTTAATTTTCACCATTACGGAAAATATAAAACATCTGAAAATCAAAAAAATGGAACATATATGTGTTTATGTAAATATACAAGTGTCTATATACACTGTCTATGGACACATACATACAGCAGCTATCTTACTGCTGAAACCAGAGGTTATAGCTAACAGTTCAAATCCCAAATAACTGCAGTGAAAGATTTGAACAATGTAGGAAGGAATAATTATAAATTTTAATTTCCTTAGAAGAGTGAGATAAATCTACTACAGTCATATTCACTGCAACCAGTCATATTACTATTGTTGTACATCTGCATGCAAAGAGATTGACATTTGATGTCTCTGTAAAGATGTTTTTTTTAATAGATTAATCCAGAGTTTAAAAAAATACTGTAATGTGAGAAAGAGTGTTGCAGAACATTTGAATAGTCAGTCCCAAATTCATAATTCTTTGAGAACTGAAGTTATGAGAGCTAAGAGATAACCAGTGTTCTTCCAATTTGGATGATAAATATAAAATAGCATGTAGCAAAAGATGAATAAAATTCTGTTCACTCCATAAACATCATAAAGCTTGGAAAATGATAGCTAATCCTCCTTCCTTAAGAGAATTTTCTGGAAGACATACCTGCTATATACTTTATGACATGAATCTCATCTTTCCCTGGAAATGTGGAGGGGGAGACATGTCTGCACTGCCAAGGTTTTTTTCATTTTAATTGTTAAAATTAACAAAATCAGACCTCCTATTTCAAGATCAACTTTGTCTTAAATAGGAAGAACAGCAACCATGGATTGTGTAAGCAAAAGAGAGAGAATGTGCTTGGATTAAAGCTTCTTCATCCTTGTTTGCAATCAAGGTGTCATTGGGATATCCAGGAATGTTCTCATGCAGAGAGCGTGAAGCTCATACGTTATTATTTGAGGAGCTGAAATACAAAGAATGTATGGTAATTTATTCTCTTTGCTGGTTTTCATTACAAGGGTTTTTATTCTTGGTAAGCCTTCCCTGCAAAGGGGAATAGTCTTCCTGTAAATGTAGGTTTTGTGACATGAATCCATGGGGACTGTCTGTCTGATTTGAAGTTGCTAATGGATTCGGCATATTGCAGAAGCATTTGCTCATCTTATGCCACCTCCTTGAATCGTGAATTACATTCAGGTTTTGTTCTCGGCCTCCTTCCCTTCAGCTTCTCATTTGGCAGTGTCCATGCCAATGAGCACATCCAAATCTATTTCTCTGTTTCTCATTCAGATTTGGTTTTGAAAGCATTCTGTGTAGCTGTTCCAACAGAGTTTGGAGAACCAAAATTGTAGGTGCAAATGCTGAAAATCTGAATCTGTACTGTGCTCTAGCCCCAGCTGTCAGATGTAAGAAGAAAGAGATCCTTTTAGTAAGGAAAACCTGGCAAGGATCTGATGTTGAAGCTTTAGATACATATGTATGTATGTATGAATTTTTATATATTTACATATATATAATGGTTATATTATACATGAGACAGCTACAGATGCTTTGTATTTGATGAGCAGCATGGCTTTGTTAGTACCGGTGCTGCTGGCTAACCTGAACCACTCTTTTGGGAGGAAATAATAAAGTGCAATGTAATTGGATGGGAGTCACTGCCTTAGGAATGAGCTCTCTGCACAAATAGAGCAGGACTCTCGGGAAGCCAGTGGAGTGTCCCCACTTTCCTCAGTCTGCCAAAATAGGTGGTGCCAGTGCTGCGGTGCCTATGCTCCTTGTGACGGTTTTGTGTAGATAGGAGCATGCCCAGATGCATTGGTCATCTCTGATAGACAGATTTGCTTTGATGGCTTAGACAGATGTATCTACTGACTACAGGTTGTCAGTATTTGTTTCTTTTCATGGTGGGGAATCCTAGGTTTGTTTCAGGCTTTTAATTTTTTCTCTGGAATGTTATTAGCAAGGTACCTGTAGATTAAATCAGAAACCTATTTATCTGTTGCCCATGGAATACTTTCTTACTATCCTAGAAATCCCCATGATTTAAACATTACTGCTTTTCAAGAGAAAACAGCGGTCCATGTGAAAAGGACAATAAAGCCCAAAGAAAATCAATACTTACATGGTCAGTAGTTGTTTTCCTGCATTTGGTTTTCAAATTCAGCTGCCTCTTACATGTCTCTAAACACTTTTATGTCCATAGCATTCTTTGCCAAAGCTGCCATGTTATAGAAGAGGTTAAATAGGGCAGACAAGCTCATCTGGCCCTGCTTTTCCACCCCGATTCTGACCCTGGCCAGTGAAGCTCAGAAGTAGCTCTGAGGAGGACAGAAGCTGAGGAGCACTGCCCCACTCAAAGCTCAGAACATGTAGCTGGGTGTGGAAACTTGGGATGGTATGGCTTCTGAGAAAGATGGATGAAAGCAAAGCCTGGTAGGATGAAAGCTCTTACCTAAAAGGAAGCCCAAACTTTTCTGGGACAACGTGACCAACTGGCAAGTATATATGCCAGTGCAAATAATCACTGATACTCTTGGGAAATTTGGGATGGAGTGACAGGCCAAGCCATGAGACATTTGTGAGAATAAAGTACATTCTCACACAATTTGTAAAAATGAAGTATTTGTTGTAAGAATGAAATATTTGTTGGAAGAGATAATCTTGGTGCAGAGACAGTAAAAAAAAAAATTCCTTAAACTGTAGAGGCACCAAAAGTAGCTTGAAAGTGCCATGAGGAAACAGTCCTTCAAGCATTGTAAGAAGTAGCTAAGGATGTCAGTGCAGTATCCGTGTATGGTCCTCTTCAGGAGATGGTCAAGCAGGACATAAAACCACAAGAAATAAATATAATTGAGCTCCTTCATTAGCAGAAGAAAAGCTATGTCAGGAAGCTGGTTTGATTCTAGAAGCCAAATGCCAGAAATTTAAGCAAAAGTGTTTTCCTGACGTACGTATCTAAGGAGGTGACTGAAAGTTATGGGTCCAGAAGCGTAAAGAAAACCATGGACCAAATGCGTCTGAGACAGTTTCTGCAAGATTGTCTGGTAGGCTCATGGAATCATTTCGGTGGGAAAGGAGCTCTAAGATCATCAAGTCCAGCCATTAACTCAGCACTGCCAAGTCCACCACTAAATCATATCCCCAAGTGTCACATCTACTAGGCTTTTAAATACCTCCACAGGTGGTGACCCCACCATTTCCCTGGGCAGCAGTACTTGACAACCTTTTCTGTGAAGACATTTTTCGTAATATCCAAGCTAAGCCTCCCCTTGCACAACTTGAGGCCCTTTCCTCTTTCCAATCACGTGTTACTTGGGAGAAGAGACCAACACTCACCACTTCCACTGATGGAAGTGTTGATCTAGATTGACTGAAACAAGAGATAGAGCAGTGGCCTTTCCAGAAGACAGAGGGGCCAGGTGAGATTTGGAAGGGATTTTGAGTCCGTGATTCTCACATGTGAAATGGAGCTGAACTTCATTTATGAGTTGACTGGAGAGCCATATCATTATCTGCAATGGAGATAGACCAGGGTTCGAGCTGCTACGTGGNCAAAAGTGTTTTCCTGACGTACGTATCTAAGGAGGTGACTGAAAGTTATGGGTCCAGAAGCGTAAAGAAAACCATGGACCAAATGCGTCTGAGACAGTTTCTGCAAGATTGTCTGGTAGGCTCATGGAATCATTTCGGTGGGAAAGGAGCTCTAAGATCATCAAGTCCAGCCATTAACTCAGCACTGCCAAGTCCACCACTAAATCATATCCCCAAGTGTCACATCTACTAGGCTTTTAAATACCTCCACAGGTGGTGACCCCACCATTTCCCTGGGCAGCAGTACTTGACAACCTTTTCTGTGAAGACATTTTTCGTAATATCCAAGCTAAGCCTCCCCTTGCACAACTTGAGGCCCTTTCCTCTTTCCAATCACGTGTTACTTGGGAGAAGAGACCAACACTCACCACTTCCACTGATGGAAGTGTTGATCTAGATTGACTGAAACAAGAGATAGAGCAGTGGCCTTTCCAGAAGACAGAGGGGCCAGGTGAGATTTGGAAGGGATTTTGAGTCCGTGATTCTCACATGTGAAATGGAGCTGAACTTCATTTATGAGTTGACTGGAGAGCCATATCATTATCTGCAATGGAGATAGACCAGGGTTCGAGCTGCTACGTGGTAGTTAATGTTGGGAGAGCATTTCTGTAACTTTGTCAAATCTGTCACACTCAGGATAGGTAAGAAATCACAGCTTGGAATTTTGAGGGGTGGTAGTTGGCGGATTATTTGGATGATCCCTAGATTATTTCCAGCTGTAATGCTGCAGGAACAGTATCATGTGGACATGAGGATTCATCACACAGGCTTAGCTGGAGAAATGCACCAACTTTTGTATAGCATTCAGTAGTCTTCATTCTTTAAGTGGTCCTTGGGCCCCTAAAGACCTTATCCAAAGGTCCTTTCCCTAAGGATTAAAAGCCCTTTGTCTTTAAATGTCTCTGTTCTCCAGCATTTCATGTTATTAAAGGTCACAGTTATATCTGGATGTAATTTGTTAGGGCATAATAAATTTATAGTGTATATTTTAACAAGTTGTTGCTGCATAGGTGCATTGATCAAGAGTCAGAAAGTTTCTTAATAGTAATGGCTTATGATGCTTCAAAACTCTAGTTTACTAAAGTGACAGGTATCTGTCAGTTCATAGTACAACTTGACTATTTTAGAAAATTGTTTAAAACATTAGCAGTTCGAGAAATGTTGGCTGTAATTTAATTTCTGGGTTTATATTCTGGCAAATGATGGCTTGTTTCAACCATTTCTCAAGCAATCATCTTAATACCGCCGTAGTATTCTCAGGAGTGGAAGATGCTGTCTGACAAAATGCAGGCAGTTCACACTGCTGCTACCTAGCTGGGATAATATTTTTCTATCTATGTATTTATATAGATATTTATATATGTTTTTCACTCTCTACAAATCAAGTGCCTTTCTGACTGAACTCTTAAAACTGTCAGTATTCAAACCTTTGCAGTTATACCTTTTCATATAGTTTTATTCAGAACATCTTACAGCACTTCTATGTAGCTGTATTTCAGATTGTTAATGTTTTCACAAGGCAGTAGTTTGGTCTGCCATTGAGAATTGGTAGTCATTGCTTTATGCATTGAAGTTGTACAGAGTTATCCTTTTGTTATCGTGAAGATTTTGGCTGAAGTAATATCTGAAATTCTCAGATTATAAAAAATAGGTAACTTCACTTTTTGGACAGCTCGAGAGCCATGGTTTTGATGCTCTGTTGAGTTCACTATATATTCTTTTCAAACTTGATTTTGCAGATCCCTTAAAAAGTAGTTTTAATCACCATTGTATTTTGTAATACATTTTTTGTTTTGTCTCTTTTTTTAACTGATATTTGTATTTATAAGCAAAATGAAAAACACTCTTGAGTGGAGAATGGTGAGAGAATTGTGGAGGTTAGACTTTGTGAATGTTTATTCTTACAACAATACGTAATTATAACTCTTCATTTTGAGCGAGGAAGAATTAAGAGGATGGTGACAGTCTTTCATTCCAAGGATGGTCAAGAATATTCTGTTTTATCTGGAGATACTTTTGATTCCTCATGGTCATGTGGCATCATGCTTGATGAACATCTCTTCCTGCTGCACTCTATTCCACATCAGTCATTCAGCAGAGAGGTGCTGGGATTTTGTAAGTTCTTAGCACTAAACATTTTAGTTTCCTTGTGTCCTGTCTGTGTCTGAGATCACCTCTGTTCAGTCTTGTAAGCATTTTTTTTTTTAAATTGCCGATTCCTTTGTTAGTTGAGGGAGCCTCTTCAGAGTAAAATGTGTCCTTTAACTGATTGGCAAACCCTACAGTAATGTAATGGCAATAATTAATTTAAAATAGGAGTTTTCTTTGATTTTTGTAAGATGCCAGAATTTTGTCTCCTAGTTTGCTTTGCAGAAAATAACTCAAATTATCGGCTACTATTTTTATAGCATAAAAGTGATTGATACCCGTGCCTTAAGGCAATTATATATCAAAGAAGTTAAAAGGTAACAGCTTCTGTGTACACTGCATTCACATTTCTTTCCTATAGTTATTTTCTCCTTTCTTAAAACAACCCTGACTTCAGGAGCAGGAGTGGCTCCTATTTGCGTACACAAACTGTGAAGCCATGTGTCTAGGATAAAATAGAAGGAAAGCATCATTAACAGCTGTGGTCCAACCAAGTCCCCTCTTTATACTCAGCAGTTCCCATGGGCTCTCAGTGAGTTTCCAGTCTCTTTTCATACTCTGTCCAAGGATATTAGACAAAGATAGTGATACAACCCCAGCCTAGGGCATGATGTGGCAAAAATCATTTGATGTTTGTCCTTTCATTTTTTTTTTCTTATAGCCTTCTAAAGGTAAGGTTAGAAATGTTATCCTGCTTTGTGGTAGTTTGCTTTTGAGCCAGGGTGCCATGATTTCACCTCAGGACTTGAGTGTGAGGCTTCTGTGCTTTAATTCCCCTGCCTGTGGGGCTTTCTGGATTTAGACCACCACAGGAAGCAAACGCTGTGAGGATGAATCTGATGGGGATGAGCAGAGCCTCATGTTGCCTGGCTACACTTCCTGCTTAAAATTTGGGAGCCGAGGAAAGATACATAATCCCTGACCCTGACTCTGGGTCTTGCCATTCAAGTGTAAGACAGCAAATGAGCTTTCCAGAAGCAGCTATAAGGAGAGGGGCTCTGAGTGACAGATGTTAGCTGAGAAGACATCAGCATCTCCAGATTGTGAGGTTTTGGCTTGACTCCTAGGAAACATGTCTCTATAGAAATACTTCTTTGCCATTGAATTTGGTTTTGATCTCCTTCAAGTTGCATCTTTTCACTAGATATCCTGGTTGCTTTGCTCTAGGTATTAATGAAAGATAAATTAAATGTTTCAGGAACTAAAGTCTTGTTGCAGTTGAAAATAGCCATTCAATATTCACATGTCACCCAGTGTAAAATAATGCTATTTTCACACATATGTGGAATAATTCATGTTATGTATAGAAATTTCAAAGTTCTATCTATGGAGGCATGTATCAGTCAGGAGAATGGCATATCTGGTTACATCTTTTCTGAGGCAGAGGATACACCCAAAGTCCTTCAACTGTTTCCAAACATGCAACATTTCAAACTGTTAATGCAATGTTATTTTCCTAAATGCATCATTAAGTATTGGTATGGACTTACAGGGCTTTTGGTCCAGTTGTGATAAAAGTGGACAATTCTACTAAGCAATCAAGTAATTGATAATAGCTTTTATTTCCTGGGGGCTATATGTAGCTTTCCTTGTGGCAGCCCAAAACTTTAAACTGTGGATTTCATTTATTTGCTGGTTTCTAACTCTGCTCAGTGCATGGTTCCTACCACATCCTAGCGTTGTGAATTGTATAGTGTACTTAAGCCAAGAGTTAAAAGAATAGTAATGACAACTAAGAAATTGCCTTAATAATCTTAAGGATGGATATGAAAAGGGATATAACTGGAAATTAGGATGATAGGAAAGCTACTCTGCATTAAATTGCACCATGTTAGTAGTTTTACTATTGCTGTAAGTATAGGCAGCTGTACCAGTTTAATAGACAAGTGTTATACTGCAGTTCTCTCTTCCTTTTGTACCAGCCATGTTTTTGTAGTGCTACAATGGCTTCTCTGTCTGTCCATTCATCTTTTTTTCTGAAATGTATTAAGAATGTGCAGCAAACTCCTTCTTCCAAGGTACAAAGCTCTTTTTTCCCCCCAGCTTTGAAGTAAGCTCAGCTTTTTTATAAGGTCTGATGCATTCTATACAGAGAGAAAACAGATATGATGAGTTCTTCCTAAAGATGTATCCTCTCAAATGAAACACTTAAATATAGTCCTGTAAACTGTTAGGACTCATATAAAAGAAATACCAATAAATGAAAGCATTTCAAAAATAATGTCAAATATATCTGTATTTCATGTAGAGTTGTAAATAACTTTGTGGGGAGAAGCAATAGTTTAGTATTCTAAAACTGGGGAATCTACTTTCTCAGTGGGAAAAAAAAAAAGCTACATTAGGTATGCTATCACTTTCTTCACCTGCACATTAAAATGTATATTTTCACTTGGATTGTATAGAAAAGCTTTTCATAGAACTAAATTAGTTGTGACAGTTGATTGTGATTAATCACCAGTTTTTCACTGAAATAATTCTGGTTTTCAGTGTTGAAAACCAGGATTCCACGAGGAATTATACACAGTGGGAAACATCAACCATATTTTTATAAAATCTGAAAGATGGGAAGCATGTGATATTAATGAATGCTTGCGTATTTTATTTGGAGGTTAGAGTGACCTTTCTTTTGTTACCTTAAAAACAGGGAGTGAGGTGGAGAGAGAATAATAGAAGAATTTTGGCTGACAGATGACTGGCGAGTCACCATGTCTTTGGGAGTTTTTCATGGCCTCCCACAATTGTTTGGTATAGGCACCAAGGGTAAAGGAGAAATATTAAGCTGGATGCCAGTGTAGTTAGATACAGGTTTCCATGAAAGGAACTGCTGTGTGTTTCCGAGCATCATGAGGGCTTTAAAAGTTGTTTTTTAAAGGCAGAATGAGTCCCAAAAGCCATGAAGGAACCCTGAAAAACTAATTTTCAATACCAGGCTGGAGCTTAACGTAGGTGTTAACGCTGGAAGATCTTTTGTATTTCTGTGACACACAAATTTGCAAGGACTTGAAAAAATTACAAATACTCATTGTTCTGTACATGCAGAAGTAGTGCTTGGGCAGAGATTTAAGTATTGGACTCATTTTGAAGGAAGTTATTAAACCATACAGTATAAAATTCTGACATTTTACTTGCTAGCAGTTTTTAATACAGGGATTTTTACTGTGCCACAGATAGAGGAGTGCTGTATATAAGGCATTCAGGTGACATTCTAATTGGGGGTTTAATTATTCCCAGCCTTAGGAAGAAGCTAAATTCCTTGGGATGAGGAAAATTTTCAAAGATTGAGATGAAAGATTTCAAACAAGATCACATGCTGTTTTATAGCTGGTTCTTAATGAGTTTTACTTCATAAGACTATGTTTTAATTATCTTCTGTGTATTAGCATGAGCCATCCAGTATGTTTGCATGTGTTAATTCTTTCAAAATTTATTTATATATGAATAATTTTATCTGAATTTTGTGCACATTAATTAGTCTTGTAGGGTTTGATTCTCCAAGCATCTGCGTAAGTATTCAAAAGATCACACCCCAGTGAAAATACTGCTGCAGCTTGCATCTTAATAGAAATAGTAGAACTCATTGGAAAAAATCACATTAAAATGAGTATTGAGAAGCATTTTCCTGTTGTTCCCACTTAGTTTTGTCAGAATTCTAGTGGTAGTGTGACTCTGATAACTGTGTTAACAACTGTGAAATGCAGGTCATTAGGGAGATTAGGCTGGCAGCCAGTTCCATTGTTATTACCTTTCAAACTTACAGTGCTTGGTAAATTATGAAGTGCTGCAAGAGATGTAGCTGTATGTTTTTCATATTTCTTGAAAACTTTTCAAGGATCTTGTATATGCTAAAACAAACGTTTCTAATGCTGCAGTGGGGTTCTTAATTGGATAGAATATGTAACATACAGCCGTAGATTTCCATCCCCAGAAATGATAAATGATAGTGGTTGGAGTTGCTCTTATGCAAATGTAATTACTGGCAGGAAGAAGCAGCACTTCACTTCATTATGCATTCTGCTTTTGTCTTTTTGGTGGCTTTGCAGCATTCTGCTTGCACATTACTATGACCATCTTTGGTATTTGTTAAAAAACTGTGTACCATATTTATGCAGGTATTAAGACAGTAAGCATGTAATAGTAGGTGAGACATTTGGATGGATATACATTTATACATGTACACAAAAGCACTTATGGCATGCATATACATAATGCTTTGTCTTTTTGCACATTCTTAGATATATGAAACTTCTTAGGCAAAATCAGCCCCAAGAGAATCAAACTACAGTGAAAGAACCTTGAAAAACTTATTTAGTGACACCCATTATACTCGAGTTGCTGTTGCAGAAGCACGTGCTGAGCATTAGACCAGCGTTTGACATATAGCAAGTGTCTTTTTTTCAGCCTTACAAATGCCCTCCCCACATGTAAATATGTCTATCCAGTCCAACTGCAATAGCTCAGGCACTATGACATCTTCAGGTTCTTACAGTAAAGAACATTCTCACAGATCGTAGCAAGATTTGGCAAAAGTATTTAGTTTGCAGTTAGAGGCTTCTGCAAGTCATCCTTCAACTTGCCGATATTCTGTGCTTTTAGTTTTTCCTACTTTGTTGAACCAAATCCCCTTTGAAACAAATAGTAGCACTTTCAGTGTAAGTTTTATGAATTCAGATTTTCAAAACCTTCTCAGAAGAGCTCCAATTTCACACTTGCGTTTCCTCAGCAGAACTTTAGGAGGCTAGGACATGTTGCACTTCAGATTTCTTCTTGCTTTAATTTGAGATTAACGAGTCAGAGAATAATAAAAAAAAAAAAAGGCACTTTGGCCTGTCTGCTTTTTTAACACTGTTGTTGTTTCATTATCTATTGTATTTTCAAGTCATGTTAAGAATCTGTGTAATTTTCCTGGTGATTCAGACTTCTATAAAGTTTGGGTTCCAGAGAGGAAGGTTGTTTGCAAGACCAATAGGCCTTTGAGCCTGTGCTCTTAAGTATTTTTTAGTGCAACACTCTGGAAATTCCAGTGCTAAATAAAATGGCAGTGATGAAACTTTTTCTGTATTCTGTAGTATGTTTAATTAATAAATTCATTTTAACAGCCTTTAGGTATTTGCCTGTACGAAAATAAGGATATACTTGAGAGAATACCTTGAGGCGTCTTTTACCTGTATATAAAATGATTTGGACTAATAAATGTAATATTAGAAATCCATAGCATGTGTAAGGTTTAGACATGTAGCTGATACTGTTGTAGCAGTTCTACATCTAATATTTCTGAACAAAAAAAGTTCAGGTTCTTTAAAAAGTCTCTGTGTGAAGGAACTACTCAATCAAGTATGACAAATGATAGGGAAAATAAACAATAAATACTTTTAACAAGAAGTGTGGGAAAGCTGGCAGGTGAAATCTAATGGGGTTTTTCACTGAGATTTAGAGGCATAAGTACCCACATTAGTTTTGAAAATGTTAGTTTTGTCATTTTTGGCTAGATCTGCACCTTGATGCTGAGAAAGTAGGTGCATCTCTAGTGTGCTTGACCCTGAACTCACAAGGCTCCTGTTAGAAGTGCATGCTCCCTACACAGTGTACAAGAGAATTGGCCATCACAAGGTGAGATCTCATCTGGACAAAGGTGTCAGCAAGAGCTCGTGTGTTGCTGGCACACCACTTGCATTTAGCTTGAATTAGCCAGCAGGTAACTGAGAGTGTGGTGAGCTGGGGGTTCTCTTGAGTCCGCAGAAATACGGTGTTTTCCACCCCAGCTTCCCAGGCTGTGCATTTCTCTTCAGAAGGTGCATGCCCATACATACCCTTCCTTACCAAACTTAAATAAGACAGGGAATGGAAGAAGCCACTCTTTTCTTTAAAAATCTGTGTGCCCCCTGTGTGATTTTCCATTTTTTCAGTATGTGGGGACTTAGGTTCCACTCTTTAATCCTGAAGGATTCAAACCTATACCTTTTGTCTGCACATGACAAAAGTCCCTGAGTCACACCACTGCAATGGTTGTGATAGTATGTACTCTTTTTTTTTGTCATGGTGCACAGTAATGGAATTTGTACTGATAAAGTTTTGGGCAAAGATGAGAGAAAGCAGAAGAAAAAATGTAGCCTTGCATCTTACAGGAACTTGGTCTTCCTGGGGAAGGGTCTTTTTGACTTCTCCTTCTGGGAATGTTTCACTGTTCCACATGAAAGAGATTGCAGGTAAAACCAAATTTGTGTCCTTCTCCTGAAATGCCACCCGAACAGTGGGTCGCTTTTCTTTTAGCAGGCAGTTTATCCAGTCAATGACAAATGGTCTTCTTAAAATCCTTCAAGGTCTGATTTAATTAAATTTCCTGGCAAAAAAAAACCCCAAACAAACAAACAAAAACAACCCCAACCAAACAAAAAAAACCCTCAGAATAAACTCAACAAGGATATGATACAGTTATTTAGGCAAAGGGATGCCTAAAATTTCTGAGTTATGATTAAATGCTTCTAGCTGCTTCATCCTGTAAAAAACAAGATGCAGAAACTGGTTTTTTAGGTATTATGGGACCTCACTTTACATGGAAATTGTGGTTTGCTCTCTCTGTGGAGAGGTACATGCCTTCAGAGGCCGGTGGCACTGAGCAAGGATTTTTAGGGTCACATTATGGGAATCTGGAGACCTAAAAGCCATTATGAAGTCTCTGTGTAGGTATCCAGCATCAACATTGAATCTATCCTTCAAGCTGTCTTGACTCTCATTGCTGATATTTCATATTCTGTGGTACAATAAAAACAAATGTGGTTTTCACTGGCATTTGTCTTTATAGAATGTGGCAGATGGAAACTGCTTCTCTCAAAAGTTTGAAGTTTGTTGTTGTTTTTCTTCATCTTAAATGTTGTGTGGAAATTTATCTGCCAACATTCAGCTGTCTGGGATAGGGTATAATGGAAATTGTATCCTTGCCAATTTAAGAGTCCCTGCAAGGCATTCCTGACTATATATATTTGCATAATGAAGCATAGCAGCATTTCTGTAGAAAGTTTTTGCAAGATTTTCACTGTAATATATTACAGTTAATATTTAATACTGGATTGAGACAACCACCTCCAACTCAGGGTAGCACTTAAGTGCACACAACTGAACTTTAGAGGTTTGCTTAAATCTCACTGGCTTGGTATGTTTAAGTACAGTGCTGAATTATTAATATTAAGTTCCTCAACTTTTATATTTGGAAATATTATCTGTAGTTTTATGGTTCTGGTAGATTGTGAGATATTTCAGTGGAAAAGGGAACTTAGTTTTCTTGAAGCTTTTTGTACCTCATTGTTCTCTAATTTCTTTTAAGTGTTGGACAGATTAGTT
The DNA here is from genome assembly GCA_013397815.1 of Aleadryas rufinucha. NCBI lineage: Eukaryota > Metazoa > Chordata > Aves > Passeriformes > Aleadryas > Aleadryas rufinucha. The sequence goes on along the minus strand of VZTH01008251.1, from coordinate 160,788 downwards.
ATGATTAGACAGTTATAATTTTGACTGTGATACATTTTATTAGTGTACGATAATATCAAGAGAGGACAACCCCAAATGTCGTGTATCAGAAAAGAAAAGTAGTACTGAGTCATGTACCCTAGTGCAATGCATCCATTCCTGGGTGCAAAATTGTTTTCATTGACCTCTTAGTGTCCACAAATAGATGGAACAAAGGCAAAGACCATTAGAGCAATCTCAGTATTATTTGAACAGCAGTGGGATGCTTTTTCCCCAATGTACCTGGGTCAACATGGAAGTCTCTAATCCAGTATATGTCACCTGGCTTTCCATTACTAATGCAGAACCATCTACCACGTGTACGTTCCTGAACAGGACTAAAGCCTAATAAGAATGCCAAAATACCGTAATAAGCTCAAACTCAGTGAAAAGAAAAGGCTATGTATGTGCTTTATAAATGTATTTATCAAATACAATGTATTTTATCTTAGTTGAAAAATCAGTTGTAGCAATCATGAGTTGACAGAAATGAAATTATGTTTTCTAAGTAACAGTAGTACTTTTGCACCTTGCAGAGCTGACAAATTCCTTGTTGGGTATAAAATACTCTCTGAAAGTATTAACCTATTTTACACAGCATTAAGTGCTTGTAGCTTGTTTAATTGGGCATCACTGATACTTGACATTTATAGAAAGCAATGCTTCTGGTGCACATATTAGTAGCAGTCATTTTAAATGAGTCACCTGGGTATAACTACACATGTTGGAAAATACCAACTTAGCCAACTATGGCATTTAAATGGATGAGGTCACATTGCTTGAAAACAGACATAAAATGACAAAACTAAACCACCACTCACCCTGCCAGTTCATCTGTGTTGGTATCAGTTAGGATATTGTGCTGTCAGATTTGTAATGGGATTGCAGGATGTGGCCCTTTTGTCTGTTGGTGAAGGAAGGTGTTTTGTTGCATTTTCTCTGATAGTTCTCATGTCGCATGTGATTTCTTGTTCCATTTAGTTTTGGGGAGGGATTATATTGCTCCTATTGAAAGTGATGCTCTAATATAATTTACAATTCACCAGAATAATTGTGAGAGTTGTGCAAACTGCTTTTTATCTCCTCTAATTCCCACCGGCTTGATTAGCAACTCATTCACTCTTATACAGGCTGAGGAAGTGATAATTACCTCAGTCTTTATGAATAAAGCTGGGAAAAGTCTTCTTTGACAAGTCATAAATTTGCTGAGAAGCAGAGTTAGATAGAGATCAGAAGTATGTGCATTTTCAAGGATGATTACTGCTAGTAATTTTGACTGAAAAAGAAAGATGATTTCCCCAGACGCTGCAGTGTCTTATTTCAGCATTTTCAGAATTAGATCTGTCCTCTTTCCTTTCAAAATATTTTGGAGCTTTTTACTGTATTTCTTTTTCCTTACAGAAGACATGTTTTTAAGGATTAAATAACTTGAAAATTAAAGGAAGCATTGCATTTTTGGATCAAAAATAATACTTCAGGTTGGCCCAAAAAGACATTTATTACTGTATTATTTTTCAGCATTATCTGTTTCTTTACATTCAAACTCTTCCCCCCTTTAAAACATTTTTTGTGTTTACTTTTCATGTTCAAAACTGTCATCAGTCCAGTTCTAATCTAGAGTTTGTATGAAAAATCACTTTAAAGTTTCCAGTAAAATGCATGTAATTCATATTTCAGAATATATACAGTATCTCCACATAAACCAGACAACTGCATCACAGTATGTTATTAGAATATCACACTTTACTAAACAGCTCATTTGTGTTAGCAGCTTTACAAGCATGTTCTATAATAATCACATATGAGAAAAGATACATTGCTTCCTCCATTTTCCTGGAGGAAGTTGCAAACCAAGAATTGGTGGTTCCCACTGAAGTCTTACATTTCCAGAAGGTATAGACTCAGCCTTCTGAGGTGGTGTATTCCGTCCCTTTTCTGATGCATCCCTGGCAGCTGAGCCAGGATGATGCAGTTATGGGGGTTCAGAGAGGTGTGTGGGTCTCTGTAGTCCTGTGGAAGATGAGAATTGACCATATCCATCAAGAATGAAAGCAGGAGTAATTGCTGTGATGTGCTGCAGATCCGTCTGTATTCATTCAGTTGTGTAGTAATTCTGAAGGTTAAAATGATGACACTGAATATCAGTTTCTATTGTATCCCTTCTGATCAGAGAGCATGTGAGAGGCAAGGGAGCCTTGCTTTATACAGGTTTGTGCAGTGGCCTGTGAGCGTAACTTCATTGTGTTGCTGAGTGGGTTTTCGATGCAGAGGTGCTGAAGTGGGTGCTTCCTTCTCTGGCTTCACTGGAGTTTGCAAGGCGGTCCTCAGAGCTTCTATACCCAAGGCAGGGATGGTTTGCCTTGCTTAACCTCTTTACTCTGGTTTGCCTTGCTTAACCTCTTCATTCTTCCTGCTGAAACCACCAGGTTTTGTTCCAGTGTTTGATTAGGTGGATGCAGTTTCTCTTCTGGTAAGTAGTGATTGTTGTGTACCTAGTCAGCTGGTGTGGAATGCTTGTAACCATGCTGTATTAACTTCCCAATAAATAATTATCTGTTTAACAGCCTCTGCACAGAAAACAGTTCAGATCTCCCTGGGGAACAGGCAAATGATGCTACTATTTGGTGCGTTTCAGATATATTGTGCTGCCTATTCTGTTTTCCTGTTTTCTCATGTAATCTTTTGTGCCTGCATGTGCTTGTCTGGTTGAGTATTCTGCAACTGAGAACACATGAAAATCTTTAATATAGGAAACAAAATGCTGTATCAGTGCATATCAATTGAGTATGTGCCAAGTGCCTGTGTGCCAGCTGTGTGTGTTTGGGGCATGCTGGTAAGTCATCTTGGTGGGCAATATTATTCATGTTCTTGCCTGTTTGTGCTTTTCATCTGCCACTTCATGTCCCAGGATGCAAAACCCATGTTTCAAACTTCTGGTCTTCATTATTGACTTTACAGTATGACAAGAAGGTAGTGCATCCTTGGGAGGTGACATGGATTGTTTATTTTTTGCAGTTAAGGGAAATAAAAGTGTAGTAAATACTTCATGCTGTTACTAAGAGCGCTAGGAAACTCCTACCATCTGCAAAAATAAATTTACTAGAGCAGAAATAGTTGTGCATCAGGCTTTAATGCATGGGATTTTTTTGTACATGCCTTTTTCATGTATCTTTGTTGTACATGCCTGGAGCTGGGCAACTTAAGACAACTTAATTTTGCTAGAAGTTGAAATGGTTGAGAGATTCAGGGGAAAAAAAGATGGAATTTGTGTGCAGTGGCCTCTCTAAGAACAGCGGTCCCAGCAGTTGTTCAATTTTGTAGCAGAAGATAAACGTACTCCTGCACACACACTGGGTTGTGCAGCCCTGCTCACATAAACTGTTAATCATTTCCAAGCACAGGGAAAGATGGAGCTGCCGCCTTGCCCTGCATCTTTCTGAAGGCTGCAGGAGGAGACAGCCTCCTCCCTCTATGCTTAGGGCAGGCTAGGGGAAGTGGGTAGCTCTGTGATTCCCGATGTACAAGAAAGCATTCGCATCGGTTTGCCAGTGACTACAGCCATGCTTTGTCCCTCCTCCCCAGGAAGACTGCTTGTTCCCAGCACTGGCTCCTTATGGACCCGTTCCCACGTGTTTTCAGAGGTGAAATATGCTTCTTCCAGCCTTTCTCTCTGCTTTGTTCTTAGGTTTTATCTGTGCTTGTGGCTCTCCCTCCCTCATTTGCTGGTTGTTGGGGAAAGACACTGGCAATTCATTCATGTATTGCATGAGGATTATGCACACACAGAGCAGGCCAGGGCAGCCCTGTGTCTGCTTATACAGAGGTAAGCATGGCATAGATAGTGAAATCAGTATCAGTTTCTTAATCACACGTCTGCCTTCCAGGACAGCACAGAAATGACTTTCAGTTTTGTAAGGGTCCTGTCCTTAAATGTGAACTGCTTTAGGATGGGTTTTCTCCCACAATTAATTTGGAATTTTATAGAGGTTTTGAGGGATGGAGGGAGGGGGGAGAGTGGGAAAGGGCTTTGTAGTGCTCCGTCTGTGGTACTCTTTGCACCTACTTAGCATCTTTGTAGAATCATAGAATGACAGAATCATTTTGGTTGGAAAAGGCCTTTAGTATTTACTTACTAATGTAAGTGCTTAAGTCCAACCGTGAAATCAGTACTGCCAAGTCCACCACTAAAACATGACCCAAAGTGCCATATCTCCACATCTTTTAAATACCATCTGAAGATGGTGACCCAACTGCTTCTCTGAGTAGCTTGTACCAACGCTTTACAACTCTTTTCCTGAATAAATTCTTCTAATACCCAGTCTAATTTGGATGCTTCTGTCTGACCATGCAGTCCATGCTTTCCTAAACTGAGATGCCTGTTCCTTTCATGCAGGCATCTGGTAAACTCATGATAACTCCCCAACACTGTTTTGGCCGAATCTCGTAATTCACATGCAGTTTGTCTGATGTCATGTAGCAGACTGGCCCCTCTCTCTCCAACCTGAGAGTATGAGTGCTGCTGCTGCTGTCCCTTTGATGCTTTTCTGGGGTTAAGGAAAAGGCACCAGAGCCTCTCCTGCTCCTTCTGGCTGGGCAGGAGCATCTCCTCCCTTTGCCATGCCCCCTTGCTGCCTGTCCATCCCTCAGCAGGGGCTGGGTGTGCCTCCCTGCCACTTTCTGGCACTCCATGGTGCAGTTGGCCCGTTGGCCAGTGCATCAGGCCTCCTGCCTCACCTTCAGGTGACTTTCTCAGCTCTTCAGCATCTATCTGGGGCCTTGGAGAATTCCTGCATGGCACCATCATGTGTTGGAGGCTGTGACAGCAGTGCAGTTCAGCAGTAATGGCTACCCCTGTGTACCTTTTAATTACTTTAAATACACAGTGTGTATCTGTGGAACAAACTGCCTGATACTCCTTAATTTTCATGTTTATCACTGTTTGCTCTGGTTATCTTCAATATGCCAGTCAAATACTTGAAAAATGTCTGCAGTGATTCTGTAGTATGACTTGTGTAACACAAGCCTTTGATTTCCATAAATTGAGGAATTAATCCTATTTAAATTTGAGCAGCCTGTAGATAAATATTGATCTTAATTTTTTTAAAAAAATGTTTAGTAATGGAAAATGAACATGATTACAGAAGTGTTACTGAAAATCAGTAATAATGATCCAAGAGCTTTTTGGCTTAGCTGTTGAATCAAAGTCATCCAGACTTGCTGATAGTGGACTCCCTACCTTACTGTCATTGTTTAAGATCATTCTAAATTATTGTTGAATTAGAAATATACTATTATCATTGTAATATATTATGTCATCCATTGTTTTTTGGCAGTTGTGATTCTTCTTTCTAAAAGTACTGCAGAGATTTTGTTGGGTTTTAATTTTGCCAAACACATATTTCTTCTTGAAGCCTTTAAACTCTTACAGTAGATCTCTTTAGCTGATAGTTTGTGGTTTCTGTGCATCACCACCTACTTCTATGTTCTCTCATATCAGTGAAATATCAGTGACTTGTAAACTAGGAAAAGCATTTCTGCATATAATCCCCTAAACTGTTCTTAGTCATACTCCTTTTTCAACAAGTCTTAATTATGCATTTTAACTGTCTAATTATGCTTTTCTTCTCACCCCAGTACTTTTACTATTTTCAGCTTAAATTTTTCCCTATACATTAATTGTTCCGACATCTTCTGTCTAACACACAGGTTTCTAATTCTAATGCAGACACAATTATCTTCTCTTCCTACTTCCCATCTTTAGGAATTTCAAATAAATGAGTTTCCCAAACCTTGAAATTATTTTTTTTTTTTTTGCTAGATGACTATTCATTTGTTCTCTGTCGCCATTCTCCCTTTCTGCTGAGTTGGAGGGCACCTGCACTGTCAGCCTTTTTCCTTAAGAACGTGGGCTATGTCCCATACAGACAAGCCCTTCTGTCTTAGAGGGTTGCTAACACATCTGTTTGCTGGGTTAATCTTGGAACAAAGGGAAGCCTAATGTTTGACGATCAATGGCGATTTGGGAAGATGTGCAATAGGGAACAGATGTTGCATCCGGATATTCATCCCAGTGCATCCCTGTGCTGGCCCACAGTTCCAGTTTATCCGAGTTGGATCCACACCAGCTGGCTTTTATCCAGATGCCAGACATTTGTCTAAGCAGGGGACAAAAAACCACTCNATATTGATCTTAATTTTTTTAAAAAAATGTTTAGTAATGGAAAATGAACATGATTACAGAAGTGTTACTGAAAATCAGTAATAATGATCCAAGAGCTTTTTGGCTTAGCTGTTGAATCAAAGTCATCCAGACTTGCTGATAGTGGACTCCCTACCTTACTGTCATTGTTTAAGATCATTCTAAATTATTGTTGAATTAGAAATATACTATTATCATTGTAATATATTATGTCATCCATTGTTTTTTGGCAGTTGTGATTCTTCTTTCTAAAAGTACTGCAGAGATTTTGTTGGGTTTTAATTTTGCCAAACACATATTTCTTCTTGAAGCCTTTAAACTCTTACAGTAGATCTCTTTAGCTGATAGTTTGTGGTTTCTGTGCATCACCACCTACTTCTATGTTCTCTCATATCAGTGAAATATCAGTGACTTGTAAACTAGGAAAAGCATTTCTGCATATAATCCCCTAAACTGTTCTTAGTCATACTCCTTTTTCAACAAGTCTTAATTATGCATTTTAACTGTCTAATTATGCTTTTCTTCTCACCCCAGTACTTTTACTATTTTCAGCTTAAATTTTTCCCTATACATTAATTGTTCCGACATCTTCTGTCTAACACACAGGTTTCTAATTCTAATGCAGACACAATTATCTTCTCTTCCTACTTCCCATCTTTAGGAATTTCAAATAAATGAGTTTCCCAAACCTTGAAATTATTTTTTTTTTTTTTGCTAGATGACTATTCATTTGTTCTCTGTCGCCATTCTCCCTTTCTGCTGAGTTGGAGGGCACCTGCACTGTCAGCCTTTTTCCTTAAGAACGTGGGCTATGTCCCATACAGACAAGCCCTTCTGTCTTAGAGGGTTGCTAACACATCTGTTTGCTGGGTTAATCTTGGAACAAAGGGAAGCCTAATGTTTGACGATCAATGGCGATTTGGGAAGATGTGCAATAGGGAACAGATGTTGCATCCGGATATTCATCCCAGTGCATCCCTGTGCTGGCCCACAGTTCCAGTTTATCCGAGTTGGATCCACACCAGCTGGCTTTTATCCAGATGCCAGACATTTGTCTAAGCAGGGGACAAAAAACCACTCGGCATCTATGAGAAGTGACATATCACACCAGAGTTACCACAGCCCAGGCCTCTCCAGGCATGCCTTTGGCTTCTGGTGGGAGCAGTGGTGGGGGAAGGCAGCCAGGCATAGGTTCTCTGTCTTTGCCCATTGCCTTGTGGACCTCAACAGCTTCAATGATTTCATGCTAGGCACAAATCTTTGCTCAAAATGGCTGACCACTGCATTTTGTACAGGCTGTACCCAGAATGGGCAGGCTGGAGCTTAGCTGTCACTTCAGCTTGGTTTGCACAGACCACCTGTGCTTCTGTAGCACAGTGTTTTGCACGGCAGCAATAAGCACTCGTATGGAGGGCTGCATTGCTCGTCAGTGGGTAGTATTTCCCAGCTGCAGGGAGTTCTATTGAAATTCCCCGATCATTACAAATTATGCAGCTGTGCTGTTGCCTTTGAGAGGTTTGTCTTCTCTCTTAAAGAGGAACCTCACCCCCCCCCATAAAAATCCTCTGACTGCTGTGCTTTCCTCTCAAGCAAATAATGTGTTTCCTTTGTAATTCCCATTTCAGGAATTCTGGCATGCTGTGGTGGGAGAGGTGCCAGTGAGCGCTCTGGGCGCTTTCCTGCTGCAGGCAGGGGCAGCGCGGCCAAACAGGGAGGTGACAAGGGGAGGATAGCCTGGAGAGAGCTCTGGCAGAGACACAGCCCATGGCTGTCAGAGCTGAGGGTAACCTGAATAGATACATGGCTGCAGNTTTTTTTTTTTTTTGCTAGATGACTATTCATTTGTTCTCTGTCGCCATTCTCCCTTTCTGCTGAGTTGGAGGGCACCTGCACTGTCAGCCTTTTTCCTTAAGAACGTGGGCTATGTCCCATACAGACAAGCCCTTCTGTCTTAGAGGGTTGCTAACACATCTGTTTGCTGGGTTAATCTTGGAACAAAGGGAAGCCTAATGTTTGACGATCAATGGCGATTTGGGAAGATGTGCAATAGGGAACAGATGTTGCATCCGGATATTCATCCCAGTGCATCCCTGTGCTGGCCCACAGTTCCAGTTTATCCGAGTTGGATCCACACCAGCTGGCTTTTATCCAGATGCCAGACATTTGTCTAAGCAGGGGACAAAAAACCACTCGGCATCTATGAGAAGTGACATATCTCATCACACCAGAGTTACCACAGCCCAGGCCTCTCCAGGCATGCCTTTGGCTTCTTGTGGGAGCAGTGGTGGGGGAAGGCAGCCAGGCATAGGTTCTCTGTCTTTGCCCATTGCCTTGTGGACCTCAACAGCTTCAATGATTTCATGCTAGGCACAAATCTTTGCTCAAAATGGCTGACCACTGCATTTTGTACAGGCTGTACCCAGAATGGGCAGGCTGGAGCTTAGCTGTCACTTCAGCTTGGTTTGCACAGACCACCTGTGCTTCTGTAGCACAGTGTTTTGCACGGCAGCAATAAGCACTCGTATGGAGGGCTGCATTGCTCGTCAGTGGGTAGTATTTCCCAGCTGCAGGGAGTTCTATTGAAATTCCCCGATCATTACAAATTATGCAGCTGTGCTGTTGCCTTTGAGAGGTTTGTCTTCTCTCTTAAAGAGGAACCTCACCCCCCCCCATAAAAATCCTCTGACTGCTGTGCTTTCCTCTCAAGCAAATAATGTGTTTCCTTTGTAATTCCCATTTCAGGAATTCTGGCATGCTGTGGTGGGAGAGGTGCCAGTGAGCGCTCTGGGCGCTTTCCTGCTGCAGGCAGGGGCAGCGCGGCCAAACAGGGAGGTGACAAGGGGAGGATAGCCTGGAGAGAGCTCTGGCAGAGACACAGCCCATGGCTGTCAGAGCTGAGGGTAACCTGAATAGATACATGGCTGCAGGAGTAAATGGGGCAAGGGAGAACGAGAGGAACGTAAGTTGCAGCCTGTAGTGCTGCTGCCCGTGTGGTGCTCAGGGTGGTGACAGTGCCGGGACTCTGAGCGTGCGAGGGCCCAGGGCAGTGGGGGCACGGCGTGCACTGCAGGATAATGGAGCTGTTCAGCTGAGTGCAAAACAAACTGTATCTTCGCAAATCCAGGCTCTTTCCTCCTGGATCTGAGTTAACTTTGGGTCTGGCAACTTCCATGCACTCAGAAACAGTGACTTCAGAATCATAGAACTATTTCGTTTGGGAAGGACCTCCAAGATGCTCAGGTCCAAATGTTAGCTCAGCACCACCACGTCCACCACTAAATCTTGTCCCTAAGTGCCATATCCATATGCCTCTTAAATACCTCCAGTGATGGTGACTCAATTACTTCCTCAGGAAGCCTGTTCCAATGCTTGTCAACTCTTTCTGTGAAGAAATTTTTCCTGATGTGTAATCTAAACCTCTCCTGGCACAACTTGAGGCCATTTCCTCTTGTCCAGTCCCTTTTTGCTTCAGAGAATGCAATTGGATTTAATTCATTTGTCTTTATTAAAAAGAAAAAAAAATATTTTCCCTTTATACTACTCCTTGCCTGCTATATCACAATTGTAAAAAAATTATATCTGTAGTGACAGTGCTTTGGGATGGAGGGCTAAGGTTTAAGTTGTGTAGACAGCTACGCAAGAGAAACGATGAGAGGAAGCCTGAAAAAGAGGGAAGAGATTGTCTGTAACAGAGTGAGTAGCTTCAGGCTTCTTTTGTTTCATTTGGTGGTTTTTGTTGTTATTATTCCAAATAAACCTCAGACTTCTTTTTCTTTTAACCATGGAAATATTTGTTTGTACCCTAGTGTCAAAGCAAGCAGAAGCTTTAAACTTGATAGTTTTGTAAAAAGGTAATAGGGGAAATAGGAAGTTGATTTTAATGCCACAAGTCATCTTCTAGCACCTTCACTTTTGCATTCTAACTCAAATCAAGGATAGAATGATCTGAGGAATGAAGTCTTCTTGTCTGAAGACAGTGCAATCATGGGTTTTTCTGCTTTTTTTGCCTCCCATACTCTTGCTCCCCCATTCATTTGGCTCAGGTCCTCCCCCAGTTGTAGATCCAGTGAGCAGCACCAAGTATAGTGCTCAGTATGATGTTCATGGCCTCTCCTAGCAGGGTCACATCAGCGGAAAGCTGAGAGGTTCATGGTACATTGTTTTGTTGTCAAAGGGGAGCTCTATGGGTCAAATTTCTAAATTTGTAGCCAGCTTGCACACTGGTATATGCACCAGTTCACTGGGTCTTGTGTTCAGGCTGGACTCGCTGGGAAGGTTGTAGTGGACAAAATGATGGTGGATAGCCCACTTACAGGATGTAATAATACAGATCTACAAATACAATCTTTATAAGAATCATACCATTATTAAGATTGGAAAAGACTCTTAAGATCATTGAGTCTATCCCTTAGCCCAGCACCACCCTCTTTACCACTAAACCATGTCCCTAAGTGCCACATCTGCACACCTTTTGAACATTTTTTGTTCATACTTGAAAATAAAGTAGCCTTAGTTCTGGGCCATATCAGTGTACAAATTTTTCAGAAGCACAAAGGACACTGTACAAGACCAGAGATGGCAATATCTTCTTGAACCTTACTTTACAGCAGTTACTAAAATTTGATTTCATGGCTTTGCTGGTTTAGAGTCAACAGTGGTCTGCATGGTTAACTGGGGAGCAGCATTCACAACCGACCAAGAGAGCACACCAGTCTCCCTCCCTCCTTCATGCTCTCATTCCCAGGGAGAGATGGTAGCTAGACACCANGGGAGGATAGCCTGGAGAGAGCTCTGGCAGAGACACAGCCCATGGCTGTCAGAGCTGAGGGTAACCTGAATAGATACATGGCTGCAGGAGTAAATGGGGCAAGGGAGAACGAGAGGAACGTAAGTTGCAGCCTGTAGTGCTGCTGCCCGTGTGGTGCTCAGGGTGGTGACAGTGCCGGGACTCTGAGCGTGCGAGGGCCCAGGGCAGTGGGGGCACGGCGTGCACTGCAGGATAATGGAGCTGTTCAGCTGAGTGCAAAACAAACTGTATCTTCGCAAATCCAGGCTCTTTCCTCCTGGATCTGAGTTAACTTTGGGTCTGGCAACTTCCATGCACTCAGAAACAGTGACTTCAGAATCATAGAACTATTTCGTTTGGGAAGGACCTCCAAGATGCTCAGGTCCAAATGTTAGCTCAGCACCACCACGTCCACCACTAAATCTTGTCCCTAAGTGCCATATCCATATGCCTCTTAAATACCTCCAGTGATGGTGACTCAATTACTTCCTCAGGAAGCCTGTTCCAATGCTTGTCAACTCTTTCTGTGAAGAAATTTTTCCTGATGTGTAATCTAAACCTCTCCTGGCACAACTTGAGGCCATTTCCTCTTGTCCAGTCCCTTTTTGCTTCAGAGAATGCAATTGGATTTAATTCATTTGTCTTTATTAAAAAGAAAAAAAAATATTTTCCCTTTATACTACTCCTTGCCTGCTATATCACAATTGTAAAAAAATTATATCTGTAGTGACAGTGCTTTGGGATGGAGGGCTAAGGTTTAAGTTGTGTAGACAGCTACGCAAGAGAAACGATGAGAGGAAGCCTGAAAAAGAGGGAAGAGATTGTCTGTAACAGAGTGAGTAGCTTCAGGCTTCTTTTGTTTCATTTGGTGGTTTTTGTTGTTATTATTCCAAATAAACCTCAGACTTCTTTTTCTTTTAACCATGGAAATATTTGTTTGTACCCTAGTGTCAAAGCAAGCAGAAGCTTTAAACTTGATAGTTTTGTAAAAAGGTAATAGGGGAAATAGGAAGTTGATTTTAATGCCACAAGTCATCTTCTAGCACCTTCACTTTTGCATTCTAACTCAAATCAAGGATAGAATGATCTGAGGAATGAAGTCTTCTTGTCTGAAGACAGTGCAATCATGGGTTTTTCTGCTTTTTTTGCCTCCCATACTCTTGCTCCCCCATTCATTTGGCTCAGGTCCTCCCCCAGTTGTAGATCCAGTGAGCAGCACCAAGTATAGTGCTCAGTATGATGTTCATGGCCTCTCCTAGCAGGGTCACATCAGCGGAAAGCTGAGAGGTTCATGGTACATTGTTTTGTTGTCAAAGGGGAGCTCTATGGGTCAAATTTCTAAATTTGTAGCCAGCTTGCACACTGGTATATGCACCAGTTCACTGGGTCTTGTGTTCAGGCTGGACTCGCTGGGAAGGTTGTAGTGGACAAAATGATGGTGGATAGCCCACTTACAGGATGTAATAATACAGATCTACAAATACAATCTTTATAAGAATCATACCATTATTAAGATTGGAAAAGACTCTTAAGATCATTGAGTCTATCCCTTAGCCCAGCACCACCCTCTTTACCACTAAACCATGTCCCTAAGTGCCACATCTGCACACCTTTTGAACATTTTTTGTTCATACTTGAAAATAAAGTAGCCTTAGTTCTGGGCCATATCAGTGTACAAATTTTTCAGAAGCACAAAGGACACTGTACAAGACCAGAGATGGCAATATCTTCTTGAACCTTACTTTACAGCAGTTACTAAAATTTGATTTCATGGCTTTGCTGGTTTAGAGTCAACAGTGGTCTGCATGGTTAACTGGGGAGCAGCATTCACAACCGACCAAGAGAGCACACCAGTCTCCCTCCCTCCTTCATGCTCTCATTCCCAGGGAGAGATGGTAGCTAGACACCAAAGGTGAAGGCAGGCTGATGAGGAGCATATTTGAGGAGACCAGGGGAAATCAGAGATATAGTTATCCCTGGTAATATTAGCATGCTATTTTTTTTTCCTCCTTAAAATGTTTTAGCAGCAGCAATCATCTGCTTTCAGCTTGTCACCTTGCTGCTGCAACCTTGAAAATATCTGCCAGTTTTAGTGAATGTTTCAGATGGCTGTAATAGAAAATATGCCTGCAGTGGGTCTGGGGAGGGTGTTGTCACCTGCCACGGTGGAAAAACAGTGCTTCTGGGTGGCAGTTACAATTCTAGTCCCAGTAAGCCATGACCCTTATCCCTTGCCTGGCTTTATGTGGCTGCACACATTAAAAAACTCCATAGTCTCCATTTAGCATCAAGTGCAGCAGTCCAGATGAAACATGGGTCACTACGTAGCTGTGCTTTGTTCTGCATGGGCTCAGTTCAGAATCTCTCTCCTGTTTGAAACTCATCTGGGAGGACACATGTAATTGCCTGCAGGATAATTTCTCCTTCTTGCTGACTGCTGCCAGCAGCCGTGTGTGACAGCAGGGAAATGCTCCATGACAAGTGAAGCCCAGCCAGTGCTGGCCATCAGTCCATGGTGAATTGAACCTAGATTAACAGAACCTTTTCCTGCAAGAGCTGGAAATTATCATAAAGTGTGCTTCATGAAGATTTCTCCTTAAGATTTAGTTTCTCCAGAGTAGCTTTCTCTTGATAAGTTCTTGATAAACTCAGATTACTTGATAAATTGTAGATACTATCAAATGTAAAATTATATTTTACAGAAATGAATTTGTTTTCCTTGCACAATGTTCTTGAAGAAGAGAATAATTGTTTTGTAAAACTCTAGTGACAGATCAGATGATACTTTATTTTGGGGGAATTCTTAGGTCAACTAAAGTGAAGATGTGTTTTATCCAGGGTCTTTATTGCTTCATTTTTAAGTGTAGTGTCTCATAAATGGAACCAACTGTTTAGTCCTTTCCTAGGGAAAAAAAAGTGGATTTTAAGTGTGAGCATAGCTCTGTAGACTTTTTTAATAATTTATATGCCTTGGTTTCATGTGTATTTTGCTTTTCTGCCAGTATTGATACCACTATTTATTTTCTGATTTTAGCCAGTTCGTATAGAATGTCTTAGAGGTAAATCCCCAAACCCACAAATATTACTGTTCACTGAGGTGGTAATGAATGTTTTCTGTTTATGTATGATCTCACTAAATTTATGTTGCAATGTTAAAGGTGATCTTTAGCAAAATCCAGTAGCAAGAACTTGAGAGAAGCAGCTGTTGTATTTAAAATTAGCACATAAAGTGTCATTAAAATAATGATAGAGGTTCATAGAGTTGCATTCTAAGTGCTAATCATCCTGTCTTGTGGATGAGTTGACTGCTGTGCCTTACCCCGTGGTGCTTCATGGGTTTGGATGATTTGCCTAAATTATTTGGTGAAAGGCTGGAAGTGGTAGAAATAGAAGCACATATATGCATAATGTGTGACATCTGCCTAATACCTTCCTGCTGAACTCATCAACTAAATTAACATTTCCTTCTCCATCCTTGATCTTTGCCAGTGTCACTGTTAGGTGTAAAGTACTGTCCTCTCTGGGTTGTCATGAGGATTTTCAGTGTACTGGCTTGAATTGGCAGGAGAAGAAAAAATTACAATAGACTGGTGAAATTCTAAGTTGCGTGGGGATAGCAAATTACCAGGGTTGGAGTTACTTTTTGGCAAGCTAAAATGTCAACATGAAGAAATGATGATTCACTAAGATTGACCAGGGGAGCTGAAATTGTAATTATAATCCAGAATGGCTTTTCTCTGTTCGTTTAGCCAAGTTTTCATAAAGGAACTGGGTCAGTCAAATCAGCACCCATACCTTTACAAATCTGTACTACTCCTTTATCACTTACCTGCTCACATAAAAATCTTTGTTTCCATTGTACACTGGAAAAGACTAAAATTTGTGTAAGACTGGAGTTTAGTTGCAAAGAATGCATGAATGGTTGTGAAGTCTTTAATTACGAATTAGTGAATAGAAGCAAAATTGAGGTAATAAAGTTGGGCTTTTTTAATATGGAAAGCCCCTACTGTGGTGATGTTTGTAGATCAGTGTCTGTATGCATGAATGGATCGCAGCCTCTTCTCTTTCAGCACTTTGATGCACTTCATTAAACTTTGGTCTATTTTAAAGTGTGTATGAGCACACAAGAAATCTTTAAGAAAGGGATGGTAGCCCGCATGTCTGGGAATTTCAAAATAGATTGTGTGTTTATAACAAAATGCTGGACAATCTTTTATGACCTTTTTATATCAAACTGCTGTTATTCTGAAATTGCTATAGTTTTGTATTGTAAATCACTGTGTTGGAAACATTTATTTTTATGAGCTTTATGAGAATAAATGTTACAATATTTTTTTTAAAAGAGACTAAAAAGATGGATGTGTGACTTCCAGTATCCAGTTTTTGATTCTTACATGGAAATTGTGTGTCAGACATGCAGACAGCCATGCCTACTGCAGTTTGCCAGGGTATTCAGTGGGAAGCTGCTACAGTAGTGGCCTGTTTTGTTATAGCTGCATTGAGGAATGTGATATTAAGTGCCATATTTTAGAAATGCTTTTAGAAATGATGGCATATAGATTTGTGATGGATTTTTGCTTACTTTTCCTTACATTATAAAACATAATACAGTATCACCACACAGAAAAATGTGTTATTGTACATGTCATATAAATGTACATGTCTTGACTTTCACAATGCACTTAAAGAGCAAAAAGCCCTGCATGTGCCTGAATAGCTGCAAAACCAGGGCAGGTAATCCCACTTCAGGAGAGCATCCCAAATCAGGACAGCATCCAGCCCATGTCTGAATCTAAAGCATTTTGCTAACTTTTAAATTCCACTGCCTTTTCATTTGGCTTTAATAGGAACAAATGAGCCCTTAAATTGACATACTTTTTCAGAGCAGGGTCTTAAGGAAAATTACTGCTTTTACTATTGCTGTAGTAGCCAATCTGACTTAACTGAAGATGTCCTGGCAATATCAATGAACAGAGTAATCCTTTTGTGTTTAACTTTCTTGTTTTAACTTCTGATTTAATTTGAATAAATCCATTAGAAAAGGATAATGGGAACATTTTATTCTTTATCATAATCTTTATTGGAAAGAACTTCTTGAAATAACTTATATTGTTTGTATGAAACATTGCATATATATGGATCTTGGCATGAACTTGGGGAATAGACATTCTTTGATCTCTGTTGTCATTTTATTCAACTTCTAATTAACTTTTTACATGCAAGTCTCAATAGACTTTCATACTGGAAGCAATAGGAGCAATCCTGAGACTAACCCAGTCCCTGAAAAAGCCATGCTAGAGAGAAAAAAATGTACAAAACAATGGTGATTAAAGAAATATTTTCTCTGCCAAGACCTTTTGTTCACTTTGTTTTGTCTTTAAGTTGTCATTGACACTTAAATATTTTTATTTCATCCATATAATGCCAACAGTAGCACTGTCATTGTTATGTGTGCTTCTCTCCTAAGCAGAATATTAAAGAAAGTATCTGAACGAAACATTCCTGCATGGTTGCAAAACTATTAAGGATTTTGTTTCCTGAACTTCATACCTTGTTTTCAGTTCCCATTCAGGTTCTTTGAGCCAGTGACAGTGACAGAAAATAAATACAGCTCTCACTGTCTCCCTTGTTCATTTGTGTCTCACAGGGAGAAACATTAGCCTAGAGCAGAGGAGACAGTTTGGGAAGGGAAGCAGCAAAGTATTAGTTCCTGCTGTGATATTGGTGTCTTGGTGTTTCTTGCCAAATCAACTTCTCCAGTGGTTTCTCCGTTGGCCTTTTGCTATTAGGAGTAGGAACTCAAAGCCAAGAACTTCTAACATCTGTGTGATTTCAAACTAGGCTGCTTCAGTTGTACTGTGTAGTTAGCAAAGGAAATTTAAATTGTTAGAGGAGCTTGGGAGGCGATCAAGGAGGAGTTGAGAAGTGGGATTAGTCTCTTCCCATTCATCCTCCCCCATACTGTTAGTTCCTTTCCTTTTCCTCTGCAGTCTGATGTAGTTTGGTTTTGCTCTTCTCTCCCTTTTCCTTACTTGACACACACCATCCTATGCATTGCATATATTTATTTTCTGTTATGTTTTCTGTCAGACCTCATCTCCCTTTTTTTATTCTTTCTATTCTGTATACGCTCCGAAAATGTATTGACCCTTCAAAGGGAAGGAGTGTGGACTCAAAAAAGTAGGCAGAAGGAATGCTGCCATGGAACATGCAAAAGCACAGCTTTGTTCAGCATCCCTCACCTCTGGTCTGACCTTACATGGGAATATGAAGCATGGGAGCTGCTTTCACACAGCTGTTTGGTGGAAGCATCTTTTGACAGAGAGAAAACAACATTTTTCTTATAAACTCTGAGGCAGAATGGGTTCAGAAAGCCTGGCGTCAATACCACCAGTGCAGCTGCCCTGCAACTCCCTCAAGGACAAATCTGCTTGGGTTTGTACTTTACATGGAAATGGCAGGTGACTGGCAGCTTTGAACACCTATAAACCTCATAGACAATGAGCTTATCATTATTTATTCTCTTAAGGCAGGAAGACAGGAATAGTAATGGAATTTTTGTGGAGTATGGGAGACAAGGGGAAGGTGTTAGCAAGATGTTTTATAAGTCTCACAAAGAATAGTTTAGGTGAGTCCTGTATTTTGCATAGTGAAAGGAGGGTTTTTTGCTGGTAGACCACTTTAGATGGGTTTTAATGGGTTTGCTTTTCAAAGTGATTGATGGGAACCCAGGTTATTTTTAAAGTACATCTGCCTAGACATTTAACTTAGAGCAAGCAATCTTCCTCTCTTCCTCCCTCCCCTACCTGCAAGACTTTTGGACCAAACGGGTTCTATTTATTTGTTTATTGCAAACTGTACAACAACTTCTTGGGTCCCCAGGAGTTCCTCCTTCTATTTGAATCTCATACAGCACATTCACCACAGATTCTTGTTAGCAGCCTGTACTTTCTGCACTCTTCCATCCTCTACATCCTGCCCTGCTGGTGCTCCCACCCCCTTACGTACTTATCCACTCCCATAGAAATTAGATGCCCTTCCTCCATGGGTCCACCTCTTCCCCATGCTCTCCTCTCAAGGAATGCACCAGAGAAGCTGAAAGCACATTGAGCTGCCACTGCCCATGAGAGGAGTTAACAGTCCTTGTTCCACAGTCAGCAGTTGTCCTAACTCCTGTTAGGAAATGTTTTCAGAAGCATTTGCATTCGTAGCCAACCGAAACCAATGCATATCTTTGAGCTTTTTTGAGAGCTGGAAGTCAGAATGTGTTGGCTATGGAGGGCAGAAACTTGGTTTTTTCAAGCTGTCTGGGCAGATGATGGTGCATGTTAGTCTTAGTGGCTTTATTTTTCTTTGTTTAGATACTTAGTGGTGTTGTACACATTAATAACTAGATTGCAGTAAAGGCATAATTTGTTCTTAAGGGCCTTTCAAGAGGTGTGTCACAGTAGTGTGTGATCTTTCAGGGCTTGACAGATAAAGGTTAAAAGCCACTGCCTTAATAGGCAATTCTTGTGCAACTCAGTGGTTTGCTTTGCTGTTTTCACAGTCTAAATGAGTATGTTCAACTCAACTCATTGACTCTGCAGCAAAACACTTGCTTTGTGCAGTATGGAAATCATAGCTTGGAATAGCTGCATTTTTTTTAAATACCAGTTATTTCTTGAAATACCTTAAAGATCAAACTTCTGCTATCATCTGTAAGACATCGTGCCCTGGTTATTGATATAGATACTGTCCTCTGTGTTTTCTTGTTGATTTGGTCAATAAAATTCCAGCTGTGCTTGTGGTTGTTATCTTTTGCTTGATAGGGGTGGTGCTGCTGGTTGTATGTCTGCTTCCTGGCGTGGTTAATAAGATATTGTTGTCACTTGGATTTCTAAGCTGCAGCAAGTGATTGAAAGCATTTTGCTCCTTGCATGCATAGGAATGTTTCTCCCTTCCTTCTCAATGGCAGTTTGCATTAATGAATACTCTATTCTGCACCAGGCTCTCCTTTTAGAGACTTCAGATCATGGAGAAATAGGAAATAGTGTCTCTGTGAGATAATGATGTGGCCTATTTTTCTTAACTTCCTTTTTTCAGAAGTTTGGTACAGATGTATTCCACAGCCTGAATAGTGTGCAGATGTTAATATATTTAGCACTTGATTGGGTCTGAAGTCTTACACACCGTATCTTATTAATGTTATATTCTACTCTGGCTCTTAAATCAGCTTGGTTTCCCTCAGTCCTTTATTATAAAAACCTGGACAAGGCACAGGCTAGCCATGATAGAGTGATCTGGACTCTGGCATTCATCATGCTGTTGGTCTGCCGAAACAAGGGCTTATTTGACCTTCAGGATATGGGCAGTCTGGAAGGTCTGAGCTTTTGCCTAAAGCATCATACAGAGTGAGTCCTTTAGCTGCATCAGGTTGATTTAACTTATTTTTAATATGTAATATTTCCTGTTATTTTCAATTGCTTTCTGCTTTCTATTTTGAAATTATTTTATGAATTTAATAAATCCATTGTTAAAATTAAACGTGCATGCACAACATACACGTATCATGATAGATCTGAAAAAGCTGGCAGTGTGCTGGTAATACACAGAAAAATGTAATAATTGCATCACCATTACTGTAGTGTTGGGAGAAAAAGTTGAAGTAGAATTTTCATGCTATGAAAAAACTAAATCCATGTTTATTCTTCCCGCAGCTGTGGCAGGCTGTAAGTTAATGCTGTCATTATTTCTAGGAGATTCAGAGCCAAAGACATTGTGAAGGTACAGCTGTGAATTCCTAAAAGAGAAGGGGTCCTAGTTAAAAGACTTGGGAGATTTGTGCATAGGAAGATTAAAAATTATTTGTCTGCCTTCTTGAAGGTTATGGGGGTATAATTTTTCATGTATGCCATACATTCATTTGTATCTATTTATTTATTGCTCTATTTTCCACTGGATTGCAAAAAGCTTATTCAGACATGGACAAAGTTGCATGTAGGCAAAGATGTGGGCAAGCAGATCTAATAATTACCATTTTACAGAATTTGAGGAATACTGCAGACAGTGAACTGCTTACCCTAAATAAACTTTGAGATTAAATAGGACCCAGGAGACACTGGCAAATAAAGAGTGTTTGACAGGTTAAAAGCCTTGCTGTAAAGAACCACGTGCATGGATAGATGCTGTCTGGAGCACAGAAGGTGGCCTAGGCTTTATTGTGAGCTTTCAGTAAGACAAATATGTATATATTGTTTTGTCAGCTTGACATCTCTTTTGTTACTATGCTTTGTTCCCACTTCTAAAAGCACACAGCACTTTATTTAAAAAGACTCATACTCTGCACTGTGTTCAAGCTTGTCACATCTTCGAAAAACAATGAAGTTTTGCTGACAAGTGAAGTTAGTCTGAATTATTGCACAGTCTCTGTGGCTATATTGAGTAGACTCTTGCAGGGCAGGGACTGAAAGTAGGACAGTATTTCACAAGGCCCTGAGGAAGGTGCCAGGTTTATGGCCTGACTCTTGAAAGAAGTGCAGTCTGAAAGATCTGTTTTTCACTAAGCCTGAGCTGTGCCAATTTGGACTAATGTGCGTCATTTGGACTATAAATAAGAGGGAAAATCCCACTGGCATGCCAGTGTAAATACACTGATACCGGTATGATGTTTATGCAGCTCCTAGTGGCAAGTTAGAATTATTCTGTAAATCAAATAAAGCTTGTTAGTGGAATTAAAAAGAATAACTATAATGCTGCAAATGTATACATTACAAAGATGGAAAAGTATGCTTTAGTCTTAATGTTGTCCACACTAGAGTTAAACTTGTGCAAATTTTTGCTTTAAAATTAAATGGATACTGCACCAAATGAATATCCTAGTCAATGTGTACACCATGCTTCCGTGACAAGATCAGCCAGTGTTTGTGCTAAGTCATGCCCAGTGAGAAGAACTGGTAGGATCCAAGCCTAAAGCAGTAGGCTCAGTAATCTGTGTGGTTTCTGGAATGAACAGTGTACATGTGAGATATTCTTTGTGAGATCTTCTGAAGAGTGGAAGAATGTTATTAGGAATAATAGAATAACAGTTAAAGCAATGAAAGAAAATTGCAGAGTGATGGAGGGAACTATTTTCCAGCTGTGAGACTTGATGCATCCTGTGGAGCAGCTTCCAGAGGAAGGCGATGAAGATGTCATCACTAGAGACACTTACAGACACAAATAGGCTGAAAAACACATTGTATAATTTACTGCAAATAGCATTAGTACAGCACCGGAATCAAGGTGGGAGAACTAACCTCAAGAAAAAATTACCATTTCTAACTTCTTGTCTTTGAAGATAGTGTCGTGACTTTGCTTATTCCTGGTTTTTCCTGAAACAAACGAAATGCTTGTTTTCTGAACAGTTTAACATATTTTACTTATTTTTTTATGCAACTGGAATGACAGTCTCACTGGCTCAGCTGTTAACCTTTGTCATTGGCTTCCCCCAGCACACCTTCAAGTAACTTCTGCTTTCCCTAGCATGCAGTAAAGAAGTTCCTAGTTGACATCCTCTCTTTCCCCAGTTTCTGTTGCTGTAACGTCAGCAACCTGGGCAGATGTTCCTGATCTGCTTTGTGTTGTGGTCTGCACATGTAGAAGATGGTAGGTATCTTCCTCTCTTCTACTTCCTAATTTTCCAGCAGTCAGACTGTAGGGAAAACCTCTACTGAAAAAGCACAGGCACAGCTGATGCACAAAGACATTGCTGTTAAGATCTGCTGGTGCAGTGGAGGTGCCATGCACAGCTCAGATGACCAGTATGTATTTCTGGTGTTGGATTTTAACCACAAATGCAACACAGATCATACCACACATTGCATTTGGTTAATACACAGTAGAATGCTGTCAGCCAGGAAGCCAATTGCCTTTTGTCCCAAGGAGGCACAGTGGTGGGCAGCCACAGCAGTGATGAGTGTGGTGCTGTAGCTTCAGGGCATTGTCCAGGAGCCGTGGGATATGGCCTGGCCCCTTTTCCCCTTATCAGCTACTGCTGTCTTCCCAGCCCATCTGAGAAGGGGTAGCTGAACCAAAGGTAGAGAATAAAAGGTAATACTAAGGTAACTGATGCATTTTTAAAGTTAATAGCTGTTCATGAAACTGTTTTTCCATGAAGTGTGGCATTAATACCATCAGGTTTTCTGTCCCTCAGTCTCTGCTCTAGCTCAGGTCTTGCTCCTTTGCTAAACTCCCTTTTCCAGCAGTTTGGTTGAAAGTTTTATCATCTTGTTGGCATTGGTGTACATCTGTCAAGATTGGCTCAAATATTCTTGAGGGATGCTGATTTAGCATTTACCAGTGTATTTAAAGTAATTGAATAAAGTAATTGAATTCATTAATTATTAGAACTTTGTAAAGAAAACAGTTTTCAGTATATTTTTTCCCCAAAAAGCTAATGTATGGCACTTTGATACAAAGCCAGCGTGCAGCAGTACATCAGAGCTACATATGTGCAAGGTGGACAACAAAACCTTCCTATGGACCAGGGTGTTCAGAACAAAATTGAAGCTTGAATATCTGGAAATGCTTCCTGTCAGTGATATCTGTGTCACTTAGGAATTTCTTTTTAAATGAAAAGGTTTATAGCCTCATCCTCTAGAATAAAGTTTTCTGCAGAAGTTGTATGTGCAGAAAAATCCCAGACTGTCTCAGAAAAGAAAATAGTTTACATCCCCAGTTTCTTCAAGCTTTTTCATGCACCAAGCCTTTTCAGTTTCTAGCTGCTCTGGGTAAGCCTCACACATATCACTTACGTGATGCCTGTATTAGTTCCATAAACAACGGCAGCTCAAGACAATAAAGTGAAACTCAAGTTGAATTTTAAAATTATGTAACAATTCAGTGATGATTCTGGTTTTATGGCATTCGTGCTTAATGCTTGATGCTGTATAAACAAAAAGACATATTTATCAGATTTGAAGTAGTTTGTGGTTGGGGTATTATTTAAATAGGATTGCTTCTTTATTAGATAATCTACTGAAGTGAATTTCACCATATGCTAATATCTCTCCAGACACATTTTCAGCTTTCTGCAGATCCTGCATGTTTTAAATGGTCTTGGAAAGTTCTGCATTTTCATGAGCAAAATAGCTCTGGGAGGAGATCAGAGTACTTAGCCATTTAGGAAACCAAGCATTTCCATTCAGGTGCCTAAGCACAGGCTTAGAAAATTAACTTTGCACAAGCAAACTTGGAGGATATTCAGATCATTTTTCAAACAGTCAAGCTTGCTGAGGTATTGTAAATATCAGTACGAAATGGATTCACAGTTATGCATAATTACAGTACCCTACTTCTCTTGCTTCTAGATTAAAACTGAGCTGCTACTGTAATAAGTAACCATATAATTCAGAAAAAAAAGAGAATTAAATTTACATAAAGTATAATAAAATTGAATAAATTTTCACTTTAGAGAGACAACACAGTTATTCATTGGTACTATAACTGCTAAAATTAAGTTTCTAAGAAAACCAGAGACATGTCTGCTAAATATGGAAAAGAAAATTACCAGAGGAGTTATTCTAACTCCTTCTTCTCATAATTTTTCCATGTCACACACACCAACAAATGTTACTTACGGAAGCATTTGAAACCCTATGTGTTCTTAATAAAGACTGCTGGAGAGCACTGAGCACACAATTTGATTATAAAGGATTAAGATTAAATACATCCGTATTTGTCCTACTTGGAGCGTAGTCCTTTAGTGACTACTTTACATGCAACGCTTAAAAAATTTTAGGTAGTTCCAAGCACTGCTTCGAAGAGCAGCATTGCCATTTCAAAAATCAAGTCTCATTGGAAATGACTGAAGCCATAGCTCGAAAATGAACTCGAAAATTATTATTCCACTGCACCAGTAAGAGAAATGAATGCTTTCTTTCATGGTTGGAGCTCCCATAACATATCTGAAAGGGTTAGCATATGGGCAAAGCAAATTGTTGACATTTTGTTGTTTCATGAAGCATATACATTCAAAATCTGTTCATTATACATCTGGTGAAAAAGGCTAAGACAATTTTGTCTCTTTTTTCAACAGTCTATAGTCCCTTATGCTCTGACACAGCTGTAGTGACATTGTAGTAACTGTGAATGTTCTAGGATGTTAATTTTTCTCTAAACTTTTGCATTATTTAAAAGCAAATCTTACAAAAACATCCTTCTTTCCCAGGAAAAATACATTCTCTGAAATACTTTTTCATTGCTGTTGTCAGAGCAAGCTAGTAAGACTGAATGATTGTGTAGCTGGGAGTTTGGGTACTCTCTGTCAATGTGAGATTGGGCTTTGAGTCCCTGGTCCAGTAAGTGTTTCAGTTTTCCTACAAAATGGAAGATCTTTAACAGAAAGGTCTGAGTTAAGAGGAGAGTCAGTTGCTGCAGGAATGGTCCTAAAAGTTCTACCAAGACTCTTTGTAAGCCTTTCTCAACTTCCGAGCTTCTGTAAACCACAGGCATCAGTGGATACATGTTTATCTGTTAAAGCCTCTAACTGCAAGCAGTGAAGATAATAAAGAGTGCTGTAGCTCAGAATTTACCAGCTGTCACTGGTATGATACTGTGCAAAGAAAATACGTTTTTAGATAAAGCTGAGCTTTATGCCATTTAAAGATAAAATTCAAGATAGGTTTCAGATATAGGAAATATGAGAACCTATGGTATTTTGTGCTGTACTGGCAGGATTCATAAAAATTTGTGGCTTTTAGTGAAAAATGTTCTTTATAAAGTTAAGGAGCAGCAAATTTCAGTGAATGGAATATTACATATCTAGGAATGCCTGAAGTAACAACTGTGAATCTGGTGCTTTTATTTTTTGGGGAACTAATCTTGGGGATGTTCTTCTCTCAGTTGCAACCAGTCCTCTTGATGATTTATGGTATTGCCAGTCTATACCTCTGTACAGATATGTGATTCTCTACTTGTCTGAGGTGCATGCTATCCTGGATGGTGCAAACAGCAACACATGAAGTTGATCTTACTCCTGTACACTGAGACAGCTGGAGGTTAGCCAGCTGAAGATGAAATGTGCTTCTTTGAGGAGTCTTGGGACTTAGTTGGAGATTCTTCACAGTGGGGAACATTTGAGGAACACCTCAGATTTCACCTGCTTGGGTTCTGAAGTCTACTTGGGACCTACATGGTCATGCTCTAAAATGGTTTAAATTCAGTTTTTCCTTGGCCAAAGAAAGGCTTGTTCTGTGGTGAGACATAAGTAAAGCTGTCAAAGAATGGAGAATGAAAAACTGAAAGATGGAAACTCTGTTTGCCCTCATAATGCTTTCACATCTGCTGCTGAAAAAATTTAATACAGCTTTCAAGCTCCTAAATATTGGAAAATTCCTGTGTTTGAAATATTTCATGTACAAATTTGATGCCACATGATTTTCCCTGCTCCTTCTAATGCAGGTTTTGCAGTAGGAAAGCAGGTACAAATGGTGGCATAGAGCTGAGAAAGAGCAGTTTTGTTGGAAGGATGAGGTACCACAGTGAAAAAACTTCACATTTCCTCTCCTTGCAGGAGGGCCAAAGTGACAGCCACAGAGTTGTTCAGGAGCTGTTCCCAGTGGGGTGGGACGAAGCTTCCCCTTTGTATCAAACAGGATATAGCTGTGCTTATTCACCCTCTGGGGCCACCTGGTGCTGCACAGGATTTGGACACATTTACTGCGTTCAGCAGTTATCACGTGGACACGTGGCAGCAGAAGTGAAGGAAACGTCCTCTAACCCCTTTTGAGGACTTGAAGGAGGGAGTGCCCTTAGGCTTTACCACAGCTGTAAACATTCTTATGTCAATAGCTTTCATAGCCCCCAAGAGAGACACGAGAATGGTTCAGCAGTCATAAACTGCCTGAAACATTGAATGTCTAGACTTGACTGTCGAAGAAGTATCTTTAGGCCTTCCTTTTATTCCCTCTTATGTACCCCCAGTTGGTATCCTTCAAGGGATATTAAACTAAATACAGCTAATGTCTAAAGATTCCATATGGTCATTTTGCTGACACAGTACCAGGCACTTTAGATACATATCTGTACACATTGTCCAGTGTATAATCTTTCTGTGGTTACATTACTGTTCTTTGTTACAGTCTTTAGAGCCCTTAGTCTTGGACAGATGCCCCACCTCTGTATAGGAAGAGTGATGCAGAATGATATAAATGGGTCACAGCATGGTCCCTAACTCAAAGAATGAATCATTCAGTTATAGGATAGAGATGCCACCAGGTTAAAAATAGGGAGGAAAGGGCAAAAAAAGCTGTTTATCTGCCACACAAGCAAAAGGCAAGGAGCCTACAGTAGTAGCTGTAAGTGGTAGGAGTGCTTGCCTGTCCTCTTGATCATTATCTTTTTAGTCTTTAATGGTATGCAGGGCTTTGAAAGGATGATGTGTAAGCTACTGTTACTGGTGTTTGAGGCTGTTTCACGAGGGCAAGTAAAAGGAGAAGACAAAAAGGTTATTTTGCTTTGCTGGTTATGAATCCTAATAATCTGCAAGGTGTCATCTCTGAGACACCTCACCTCAGACACACTGTCACATTTGTGTTCTGCCAAGGAGTGAATTAACACAGTATGCATCTTTCGCTATCGCACATTTACAACTGTAAGAAACATGCAAAGTATGAATTTGGTGGAAAATGACCCCTGCCTCTTAACAGCCTAAAAGGGTTGGTTTCCTGTAGTCACTGAGTGAAAAGATCTGCTGGCATAGCTGACACCTTTATATGACCTACTGACTTGCTGAAATTGTTTACTCTGAGTTGTCTGATTTTCTAGCCAGAGGGAATTACAAAAGGAAAAAGAAGCCAGTGGTGTATCAAAAGCAGCTGCACAAGTGGATGGGTATAGCTAAGCTGGTAGGGAATGTGGCCACCTGTGGAGCAATTCCTTTAGAAGCAGACAAGAACTGGTGCTCCAAGTGGCAGGGTTTGCACCTGTGTGTTGAGGTGAAGGCACTTCTGTGCTTTGGGGCCACGCTGTTTGGCCTGTGAGTTCTTTATGGACTGTGGCTTGCTCCCTGCTGATGATATGCTACTCAGAGGGGTGTACACAGGTGAGATTTATGCTTCTGAATCTAGCCTGTTTCTCCCTCTACTTTGTATGTGTGGTGTCTTAAAATATATCACAGCTTTTCCTGATAGTTATTATCTCCTGTTTGGAGGGGGAATGCTTCATATCCTTTTGCTCCTTTGCTTTTTCAGTGTGTTGGCTTGCTGAATTGAGTTTCATCTCCAAGTCTATCAGTGCTGGTAATACAAAACCCTCCTACAACTCCCTCTAGGCACTGCTGTTATAAGACATTTTTGCATTTTTTAAGACCCTCACTGCTAACTATAGAGTGGATGAAGCCATCAAGATATTTTAATTTGATGATAAATTCTTGTGGCCACTCGTGTAACTTTGTTAGTATGTACAAACAAGTTTTTTCCTCTGGGGCACCATGAATGGTGTCTGACATTTCAGGGCTATCAGGACTTGTCTCTCTAGTTTCTTTAGGGTGACGTATTTCTGCATATCTGATCTTTAGTTTGCTTTCTTGTCTCAGTTAAGCATCTCAGTAAGGTTCGATAAGAACTCTTTCTGCAGTTGGTTGTGTTTGTTTTCCTTTGCTCCTTGGAATCCTTTACACCTATTTCTAGTTATGTTTCAGTCTGATTTTACTGTTAAAAGGGCATTGGAAGAAAATTATTTCCAGGTCTGAGAACAGCTTACCAGACCACCAATGGCTCATTGTTTTTTCCCAATAATAAGGGGGCATATTTTGCATTTACAGGGGTTCAGAAGTTTATGAATAAACTTTTTGGGCCCTTTGATTTGCTACAAAAATCTGTGGACAGATTAAGAAGTGTAATGCAATTTCATGCCTACAGTACCCAACCCCTATAAGCATCTGATAAGCTTTCGGTGTTAATAGGCTGAAATTAAAATACTAGCTTGCTCACCTGTGCAGTCTTAGTTACTTTCACATCTGCCAGTTATTATGTAGAAAACATTTTTGCTCAGGCTCCTTAGTAAGTATTTGAATGTGCACTCCCCTCCCCTCACTGGTGTTGTTAACTAGAAAGATTTGCAGACTTACCCAGTGTTCTGAACTCAGAGTAACCACAGGTACTCCGTAGTCCAGTGCAATATTGGAAAAATCTTCTTCCAGCATGAGAGTGGAGATGATTTACTCATTTGCTCAATGATAAAGATTCAGTGGAAAAAGTCTAGTTGTGAAAATTCTTCCTTCCTTTTTTCCCCCCCCCTCAATCTGATGACAATAATTTGTATGTAAGTCTGATTGGGAGTGGACTGTTTTGTTCTGTAAATTGATAGAATTTTCATAGGTAGGGCATACATTCAAATAGGGCCCAGAAGTCATCACTATCCATCAGTTCTAGAGAAATTGTATTATGTTTCCTGCCCGCTTTTTAATAGAAAAGTGTGTCTCACACTATCTGCTGTCATGTTCAGCAACTGCGACTAAGTAATAATGGAGGGGACATATAAGCCACATGCTCAGTTTCTTTGTCTTAAGCCTTGTCTTGAGTTCAAGCTCAGGGGCACCTCTTCTGTGAAAGAAAAAAGATAAATGCTACTTCCTTCAGGGCTTTAGTTCAGTTCTTAATACAGTTCTTACTGTATTTTTTTTCTTTAATGAGGGGTTGTATATTCTATATATGCAATAATACTAGCTTTTACACTTACCTCAGATGGAAGGACGAGGCTTTATATGCCTTCTTCTTAAATTGTGTACCTGGATCTGTGTTAATATTTTTTCCATGTGTCTCTATTGCCTGTAGCTGGCAGCTTTATTTTCTTGGCATTTTTACTAGCATGGAGTGTAATGAAGCCTGTTACTTTTCCGCTTGTAACATTGTAGTCCTAAAACAATTGCAGTTCATTTTACCATAGAAAACACAATTATATTGGCTGTTGTGCTATTTTACCAATACATGTTCTTCACTAGTTGCTGTATTTTCATCAAGGTTCATAGCTATAAATAATTATTTTGCCTTTTCCTTTTTTTTCTTTTTAATTAATTTAAGCTTTTTGTTGTTGCAACTGCTTAACAGTAGCAGCCTTCATTACAGAAGTTCTGGTTCTAAAAGATAACCAGCTCTTCTAGTCACTTCTTTGAGACCAGGTTTTAAATTAAATTATGCTGACCAAACCCCTATCTCACTGGTATAAAAACGGACTGCTGTCTTTGATGCAAGTTTCTAAAGGAGTCTGAGACCTCACAAGATGCAAAGAGTGCAATCAGCAAAGAAGGATTATGTTGTCAAGAGTGTCAGCTGAAAAGAAAAGATGGTTCTCCAGAAAA
This sequence comes from Aleadryas rufinucha, assembly GCA_013397815.1. Taxonomy (NCBI): domain Eukaryota; kingdom Metazoa; phylum Chordata; class Aves; order Passeriformes; genus Aleadryas; species Aleadryas rufinucha. The sequence continues at coordinate 131,466 of VZTH01008251.1, read as the reverse complement.
AGTTTATATGGTTCTACTTGATCTGAGGGTGCTATAACAGATTATGTTGTATATAACAGATAGTCAAACAGTCTTTGATTCCTCTACTCATTGATCAGTATTTAAGCATGTATTCATGCACACTATAAATGCATCGGTCATTTGCAACCTGAAGGAAAATATGCAAACAGAAAGATTTGTGACACTCAAGTCTTTGAGCACTCAATTAAAGGGAAAGCAAGGCAGAAGCCTTATTTCTTCTGATTCCTTTCTTTTGATTGAAATAATAAAATGCATGTACTATTTCTTCTCTTTTATTCATATTTCTTTCCTGCACTTATAGCTTGTCCTTTTTAAAGCTACGACATAGTTGATTTTTTCCTTACCATCATTCTGCTCTTAAGAGGGATGTAGAAATGACTCACTTTCTGCCTAATGCTGCCTCTAATTGGTGACTCATCTGCTCATCCCACCATTAGTGGTCTTCTATGCACTGAAGCTGATCAGTAGGTGTTCCACATAGCCTCCTATTTAGACACAGACAGGTACAGTGCTGTTCTTTAGGCACAAATGTGCCTGGCCTGTTTGGCAACAGCTTTCTGACGTTTTCCCCAATCAGTTGTTACAAAAGAAAAGGAACCACCCACTGACAGATCCTAAACGAAAAGGAGTGCATCTTCTCAGCCAGAATATTCAAAAGCTTGTGGAAGCCTTTTAGTCCTGAATGGGCATAGTAACTCTGTCACTCAAGTCTTTGATATGTGAAGCTTCTAAACATGAGAAAAGGGAAATTTCTATCATTATGTTAAACCTGAAAAGGCCTTTGTATATCAGGCCTGTCATCAATGTGTTACCTCCAGTTTGAGGTTTAGGACATCCTTTTCAGCTGTCCTGTTCAGAGCCTTTGTCATCGAGTTCTAAACATGACATTGAGCATTGAAGGAGCAATCAAAAAACCCATCCTCATCTAGCTCACAGCATCTCTTGTGATCTGCACTGCTAGTTCACACAGTATTTGGATAAAAAATTATGTTGTTTTTAACATTATATTTAACAGTAACTGGAGGTGTTGCTTGTTTCTGTTTAGATGAGAGTCCTTACACAAAATCTGCAAACCAGGCAAAGGCACCTGATGGAGCACTGTCTGTGAGGAGACAGAGTATTCCAGGTAAGAGTTGCTTTGCTTTTTGTAGTGCCTAACTTGTTTTTGAACAGCAAGGTAATACTATTCAAAATTCAACTAGTTATAAAAAGCAAATGTATTACAGTTGCTATCAAGCACCTTTATAAGGAAAGTTCCATGAGAGCTGTAAGGAATTCCCATAGTTAGGTTGCCTCAAGCTTTTGCTGTGAAGAACATCCCCATATCTCTGTCTTTAGCAGCAGATTTGAGACACTGAGCGCAACAACCTTTTCATCAGAGGCTCATATATTTTCAGGTCCTCTGAAATCTGTTCTTTGATATCTGGTTTTGATAATAGAGATTGGCTCATATTTTCCACTACTGATCAGCCAGGTTCAGAAGTCTAACAGAGAAACACTGCCAGAGTTCTTGTCTTCATGTGATCTTCTGGCATGCATAAAATCACGTGTCCATCCTTGTCTTTTGTGTCATCGCATCGCACAAAGCTGGACCAATTAGATCAATGCTGAGTTAAAACAAGTGATCTTTGAACCTGTGTCTCTTCTAATTACTTCAGACAAGTCTGATACACGTACGAGATTGACATATATATTATACAGCAGTCTGAAGGGATTTTCACCTCGAGTAATATTTTAGAGACCTTATGATGAAAACAAATGAACGCTGACAAAGGTTGCACTCAGGTGGAATTACTGATGTTGCTGTTCTCACCTCAAGCATAGTAACCTCTCTCGAAGGGAAGATGCATTGCAATAGAAATCAGAAGCTGTAAGGTCATGTCACCCACCTTCTAATGACTAATGTTAGTATCACTTGTGCTCTGTGGCTTCATTATTGAATAAAGACACACAACCCACAGAGAGTCCGTGGATGGGGGATGGAGCTCAGACCTTTGCCACTGCTAGGCTCAGATCTCATCCCAATAGCTATAGTGAACAGCCAGAGCACATTTTGTGGATGCTTTGTGTACGTTTCTATGTGTGACAGAGAGCAAGCGGGCTTATTTAGTGTTGCTTATAATGAACTTTCTTGTTCATTCTTGAAAACATCCTAGTGATTTGAAAATTGTTATTTTTATGGTAGAATAATGAAGATTATAACCATTGTGAAAATACACGAGTACAGCATCCAGTGTGCACTTATTCTTCTAAGAAAATATTTAATTGTACAAACATCAACCAGATTTTTTTTATCCAAGTCAATACAAATCGATATTCATTGCTCTTCAGAGTGAATGAAGACCTCTGTAGGGTACTTTTCAGGTAATGCTGAAGCTCATAGGTCAGTAATATTTATTGCCTTGGAAGTATTCAACCTTTTGATTTTTTTTGCTGTGATCTTAGTAGTTATCATTTATGGTGTGGTTACTGTATTTATAAAACACTTAAGCTAAGGTTTGAGAACAGACTGAAGTTCTTGGTTTCAAGTGACATTTTGAAAACTCCTGATGATTTGCACTTGTGTTCTTTAAAGAGAAGGTTTGATGAAACTGTACTGGTACAATTTTTCTTCAGAGCATCTGATAAGATTAGGAATTTCGAGTGTTGAGTAATAGTCATCATGACTAATGACCATTTATTTTGATTTTTTTACAATTTTGCTGCACATTCTGAAGTTTTTGAGAGCATTGCAGATAAATTTTTACTGTGTGCTCTGCATAAATCACAGTTTATTTGGGGAGGTAATACAAGTGTTTGGTGAGATATGCTTTGCTGTATTTCATGTGTTCTGAAAACAGCTGATCTAAGCTTATGTATATTCTTCAGCTTTTACTATATGATGACATTTATCTGAATACCTTGTTCCATTTCTAGACCTTAGGAGCCCCAAAGGATAAATGAGATTGAGCTGGTTGGATATTTTAAAAAAATTATAATTAAAATTCTTCATGCCCTAGCACATTGCCATAGTAGCACAATGAATGTTGTGGGTTTAGATACATAAATGGCTTTGCAAAACTAAGTACTATTTTGAAAATTAATTTGAACATTTAGGAGTTCACTGAAGTTTCTGAAAATAATCTATAAACATTTATATCACTTGAATCCATGTTTTATATATGAGATAGCACCGTGTAAATATCTTCTATTCCTGCTTGTGTGTGAGCATTATAGTCACACTATGGATTAGTCTTGACACAGATGCAGAAGCATCCCAGCTAGCCAGCTTTGTTTGGCAATAGGAGGTGCACTATTAACTAGTAGCATTAATTAGTACAAGACCAGAAGCAGTACAGCTGCTTTTGCCTGGGAGCAGGATCACACTTCTGATGTTATGTAGGTCAGCTCCAAATAGCTTTTGAATTGGAAGGTGTGATGCAATGAACCCAGTAAATTCTGCTGGACCTGGATGGGAACATGTCAGCTGGAGTTACTGTCAGTAATCCTTACATGGAGATCTTATCGTATATGGAGAGCATTCATTTCTGTCCCCCCAGATGGTATGCCTGATAACACATCACATTCCTGAACTGCTGTTTTTTCAAGCTTGAAATGGGAGTACCTTTGACAGTATAGCTGTCTATTCCACTTGATGCTCTGTCATTCCTAAGACATGGACAGCAGATGTTCTATTCCCAAGGAATGCTCTGCCTATTGAATTAGCCAAGAGAAAACTTCTGGGTTTTAGCGAGGTAACTGATTATAAACAGAATTTTGCAGAGGTTTGAACAGTCTGTGAAAAAAATACTAATGAAAATACACAGGATGTGTGATGTTAATCTTCCATCTTGGTAATGGGATTGTGGTATCTCCTTGTGTCTGGTGGAAGTTCCTTCTTATGACATTTGAATTCACTTTAAAGGATTTCACTGCTCCATCCTTTTGACAAGTATCAAAAAGGGGAGCTTTTGTTGCTGTGAGACCTGAAACTACTATACCAGCTGCAAACCCCAAGAGGTGGGTTTTATCCTTCCATGTGAAACTGTATTGAAAGAGCAGTATTGATGAGCACTGACTGAGTGCACAGAGAAGTAATGTAATTCTGTAGAGGTTACATGGAGCTCAGGCTTGGTTTATTTTACAGGAAAAAATGTTGAAATAATCATTTTATAATTAAAGTCAAATGAGCACATACTGTGAGATCAGTGCACTGAGTTTAATTCCTTTCATCCCCAGAAGGAAGGAATGGATTAAGCATCTCCCTGGAGCAGAACTTGCTTATTCGAGATGCAGAATGCATTATTCATGTGATGAGACTACATGTCATATTTACCATGTCTTCACATGGTGCAAAATCAACAAGCAACAGATCCTTTCAAAGGGATTTACAGAACTGCTGAAATTATAGTTAATTCAAATTATAAGCATTAATATAATGCAGTTTGAAACTTGGACTTTATTTTGCATATGTGTAGGTGTTTAGTTACAGTTATATATACATGATTGTTTGAAACATTACTTAGTTTCACAGTCAGAATTTTTTAACTTAAAAGTGAGGCTTGAGGTAATGCTAGCATGACAAGCAGCTTGCAAAGGCAGAAACAAACCGATTTTTCCCTCTAAATATTGAAATTTAGACTGTCAACCAGGATATAATGAACCCTTATTGCTACCCTGTCCTTACAGAAGCCAAGGGAGCGAGTATATTGTACCCCACTGAAGAAACTATCACTGCAGGACTAGTGTTAAGGCACATAAGTGAAAACAGTGTGTTTCAGAAGTCAGGGGTAAGACCCTTCCCTCAGAATCACAGATGCAGTTAAAAACAACCATAATTTAAAATTAAGGTATTTGATAGCCAGCCTCTTGAAACCCTAGGTTTAGATGGTTATAGATCCCACTGAGTTCCTGGACTGAGGTTTCCTGATTTGCCAAGGGTCCAAGCAGTGCCCAGCCAAGGGCAAGTGTTATGTCAGTAGCAGCAGAGTCAAAGGTGTCATCCCTGGATTGCTTATTCCTGCAGGAGCTTTAAAAAGGACATCAAATATTCCTGTGGCACTGATACGATGTCAAGAGTTGATGGCACTGTTCAAGAAGCACTTTGAAGTCAAGGAGACTTCAACATTTACTTCAAGATAAGCATGTTCCTGTGCTGTCCTGAATATGGACAGGCTGAATAGCTCTTCCCATTCTTTCCAAACTAAAATCCAATGCTCTCTTATCTGCTTTGATGGCATGGGTAAATCAGTCAATAGTAATGCTGTGCAAACTGTTCACTTTATTCATCTATTTGTTTGTTTTCAATTCACTTACTGAAAACTGGGGGCATGGAGGGGAAAGAAATGACCTGGCACATGAATAAAAATTATTGCTTTGTGAAGTGAAAATAAGACACCATAAATTTAAATATTATTAAAATATTTTATAGGATCTGCAACAAAAGTTTCAATTTGTTTTTAGTCCATATTTTTATTGAGTCTTAGAAGTTACCGTTATTTTAAAAAAAAGTAAAAAACACCACAGTTTTTTGAGATGAAATGTTTCAGCTTCTCAATGTTTGATTTTTGTTTTGTTTTTTGGGAAAAGTGAATTTGTGCCCAGTCTAGTTGACATTAAATTTAAAAATTTTAAAAATCCATTCTTCTTCCTCCTTCTGTCTGCTAACCTAGACATATGCTGTATAGCAGACTTCTGGATGTGTGAAGTCTTGTTGCCTGCAGTAGTCAAGGGCTCAGAACTATAATGTGAATTATACACTGGGAAACATGATTCAGCTATTTGAATCATGTGTGAATTCAGAGATTTTGTTTAGCTAGGACAATTGCAGTTGTGAGCTGTATCTTTCCTAAGTAAATTCTTGTTCAAGAAACTGCCACCAAGTAACGAAGACATGTAGTGGAAATATTTCCTCAAACAGAGGAGTTTTCCTGTTCTCTGGGACAGAAGAATAACCCAGCTGCCTGCCTTCTGCCCTGCTCAACACACCTAGCAGAAGGCCCTTCAACTCTTGTCCTCATCGTGTTGTCCAGTCTAGTGTTGTTTTGCCTCCCATGTAACCCTTGTACTCCAGCTCTGCCTGCCTCTGGGACCCACAGGAGCCTTCCCGAGTCTCATTCCAGCCACCTTCTACTCCACAGTGATAACGGATCTGCTGAATGGGCAAATGGTCTGCATTCATGGTGAGAGTGAATGCCAACCTTTGCAGAGACAAGCAGGAAAGACTAAACCTAGGTGTTATAAATCATTCTTTTGACATTTCTCCACCAACAGGAGCCTCTTTCTCTCTCTAACCAATTTTTTTATTTGTCATTTGCAAGTTTTGTATGCAGCTGCAGGGATGTACTAACAGGTCAGTTGTTAAAATAGGTCACTGTAGTTTGAAGGAAAATTGTCAAGACTTTGAAGTCTGAAATTAAAGCAACTAGATTTTTCAATTCCTTTGTACATGTGTAAATACTGCACTTTCTTTCCACACTACCTGATTCTTTGAAGCATGCTGTAATACAGGTTTTGTATTTCAGCACAGTGTTTGGTCTCAAAAACAGGGGTAGCCATCAAACTGGAGGGAAAACAGAGTGAATGTACAGCCCTGAGCACATCCTCTGCAGTGGCTCAAAATCTGGAATTGCTGTTAATAGATGTTTTGCAGCCTTGTTTGGGGGGAACTTGGTAACAGGATTTTAATGCCAAAATAAAATGTTAAACAAACATAATTTTAGGGTAGGCTGAATTTTGAACTGCTTAGCTAGAAGGGAGCACACGCAAATCAAACAGGCTTAAAATGCCTTGAAAAGATAATATTTACAGAGCTGATACTAAAAAAGTAATTACTGTGTGATGTAGTGTCCTCAGTAATTGCTTAGGACACAAAATATTCCTAAGAGAAGTTATGAAATACTAAATTATTGTAATAAAACCAATAATTAACATCCTGGGAATTTTCAGGGTCTGAAATATTTAAATACACAATGTAAATGTCATTAGAAAGCAGTAAGGCAGTTTTCATCTGATCCTTGGCTCTGAACACATAGAGGAGCTGTTGACAAAAATACAGAGGTGTGCCTTTTTTTCCCCTCCCTGACCCACAGCCTGCTGTGCAGCAAATGTTCATATTCTGTCTCAAGCTGCACCAAATCTGGCTTTCCTGAGGGGTTTGTCTACTGCCCACAACTGATGAACTCAAATGTAGGTCAGCTGGAAGCTGAAGAATTTTAAAGAGCCTTCTTCTTTCTTCACTATGATTCTTGAGTTTTTGTAACATCTAGAAATGTCCATTTAATCCTGAAAATAAAAATATATTACTATCAGAAAGCAAGCAGAGGTTGTGAAAAAATAAGAAAATAATTGAGTTTATATATATTTTTTTATATATATGTATATATGTATATATATATAAAAATACAAAAATTCCAGAATCTGGTCTAGATTAAAGGCAAAACATGTGATCCAGTTATGATGCTGTTGAGTTGCCAGTATAGAATTGTATTAGCTGAATTTAAGATCATGTGTGCTGTGCCTCAATTTAAATGAGGAAAAGCTTTGCATAGCGTAATAGTAGAATAGATGGAGTGCATTAATTTTCTGTTGCAAGATAATCTCAGAAGAAAGGGAGAAATATAGAAAGTAATACAGAGAGATAAAAGGGTTTAAAAAAAAGTCCACATTTATTGGAAAAAAAAAAAAATTAAACTTCTGAAGTGATCCTGGGATCTAAGTTCCATTAAATGACACGGCTCAGGAGGGAAGATGGCTCCCAGGTTATTCCTGTAGCTCAGCTCTTAACATCTGAGCCAGGTTCCCAGTGACTGACAGATGTGACAGACAGATGATCCATCCCTGTGGGTATGTGTTTACCTATGTGCAAACGGAGCTCCAGAGCCAGTTTTGTTTTCCTTGGTGATTAATATGGCATTGGCAAGACAGTGAGTGTTCAAAAGCAGCTGTTCTCATGCTGCAGTTAACTTGGTCCAATTCCTTCAGTCTCCTCTGCTGAGTAAAACTGCAGAAGATTTAAAAAATCCCATTATTTTTTGACTGTGCTTCTAACATCAGCAGGCCCCTTTGCATCATTCACTACAGGGCAGCCACCTTCTCAAGCAATGTTGCCTGTCTTGTGCCGTCCTCGGTCACTTTTTCCATCTTTGTCAAAAGAAACCTGCCTTGCCTTTGACTTCAGCTTCCCTCAGATTTCAGAAGCAGTCTGATGTCACAGATGCAGCACTGTGTTACCTAATCCTTCATGCTCCACCAAAATGTGAAATAGTCTTTACTGGCTAACTAGTTTTGCAGAGTAAGAGGGTGATTTGCCTGAAAAAACCTGTCAACATCATCCCCAACCTTTTTCACAGTTCTTATGGTGAGAAAAAAAAATTCATTGCAGAAGTAAAACTTGAAAGTAAAATGCATATCAGTAAAAGCTAGGTTAGTAAATTCAAGTATGTGTCTACAAAAGCACTTTTTTCCCTCAATTTGCATTTGTCTCATAGACACTTATTTTTACTATGTACTTTTTAAAATCAGCACAAAATGCCACTGAAGAGATTTTAAGCATTTAGAAATCCATTAGCAGTAACCTCTGCAGTCACAGTTATTACGGTAACGATCTTGGGTGATTTCTGAGCAGAAGCAAGCGTTTCGACCTGTGAAATGCAGATCACAGGCTAGTAAGCTTTTCTGCACTTGAGGTGTTTATTATATCTGCAAAGTCATTTGCTGATTTTCATGTTTGATGAGAGGCTGCAGTTGCTGTATCATTTACAGGCTTCCCTGTGTGTTTGTTTAACCTGCTGGAGATTTATCAAATGGTCTGTGAAGCAGCTGCAGAGCTGTATGTCTTTTCCTTCCCACTGACATTGGAAATTCCTGAATTTGCTCTCACATATTTAGTGCTGAAGACTTCTTTCTTGTCCTTCCTCCTTTTCATCTCAGTAACTTTTTTGGAATGACTTCATATTCATGTTTCATACACAGATAAACCTGAAAGAAATTTGTCTCTTGTAGAAAATTCACAAAGGTCACTGAGTTTTTACCTAATTGAGATTGCTGATGATTTATTTATACATATTCATTACAGATCTGCTACATGCTGATGTTTTTCAATACTGAAAAGGATTAGAATAGAGAGCAGTCTCATTTGACTCCTTTTACCATGAAGGAGAAAATGTATTAAGGGCAATACTGTACATGAGGAATGTGCACTTCAAATATCCAACTGATACAAGGTCTGAAAATTTAACTGACTTGAAACAATTTCTGCTGTTCACACAGCCAGTAGCAGGTTTTGTTGCTGATGGTACCAAACACCTTCATTCATGTGTATTTGGATTTAATTGCATATAGTTTTGCCAACCTTTAGCCTTTCAAAGTAAAATGTATTAATTTATTACAGCTGCATTTTTTTTCCAGAAAAATCAGTTTAGCTGTATGTAGTATAGGCTGAAATACCATATAGTATGTATAGGCTGATATACCATATCGTATCCATAAGATCATTAAAAAGCCTGTCTCAGCAGTTTAGCTGTTGCACACACACATTTTGGGGCAGGGATGGCAGTTCCGAGCAAATCGTTCTGTACTCAGCAGATGTGCTTGCAGTGTGTACATGTGCACATACCCCTCTGGCCATTTGTTAGTTTGAAACACGAGTCCCTAGCACCTGCCTTCCTGTCTCGGTGATACCACAGGATTTCTAATGGAGCTTGGAACCTGAAAATAGGCTGGGAAGCATCAGTGCATCTCCTGAGGTTGGGGGTCCCATCTTCCAGGACGATTGTTTTCCTGCACAATTCTGGCATGCTCTCTAAGCTCTACAAAGGGTAGATACCCTTGTGGTGGTTTTGTACATTTTAATCGAAGTGTTGGTGATGTCTGTTGAAAAATTTATTTTCCTTTAAGGGTTTCCATTACAAGAGGAAGCATGCTGTAGAGGACATGCGAGGAGAGAGAAACTAGGAAAAAAAGAAAGATGGTCAAGGACTAGGTTTGAAAGAGGAGCATGGAGACAGTCTCTGAAAGAGACACTGGACCAGCTGGGTGAGCTTGGAAAGAGGGAGGAAAACTGTATGCTCTTTAAAAGTCATGGAAAGAAGTGCCAAGCACAGGGAAATTTGTAACCCTGGGACTGTGCAACTGATTGTGATCCCTTCCTGGCTGAACATAAAACTGACCAATCCCAATAATCACTGCTGTCTACAAGAAGTTGTAAAACTTCTTTTATGAAACCGAACTGACTGTCCCTTGTGGAATACAGCAGTCCATTACAGCTACTAGAGGTTCTTCTGGGTAACTGAGAAGCTAAAATTTAATACTGACCTCTTGAAAAATGTCTGCATTTTCACAGGATAGCACAGCTGGGCTTTCTTGGGGCAAGAAAAGGGGGTATCTTCAGAAAAATGGATAGTACATGAGAAGAAGATCCATGAGGAATGCTCAGGTTCCCCAGTATGTTCAAAAGTAAGGAAATGCATTAAAAAATTTTGAGGCAATATCTTTTTCTCTGAGTGGAAATCTATTTAAACATTCTTCTCTATACTGCTATCAGTCCAGTGTTGGAGGAAAAATGTGTATTCCACAGAAGAAATGATTAAATGATTTCTGCATCATTCAGTTGAGACAGTCATGGATCCAGTATCTCTAGAGAGGAAGAATAAGCAGTAAATCTGTGTATACACACTGAGTCAGTGGATTCAGAAGGGACTGAATAAATTAATTTACAAGAGCTTCATATGTAAATATTACAAAGACTGAGAAGCATTGTACTCTCTAGTGTGACACTACTGGATGTTGGGGAACTGTGGCAGGACCAGACTGGGCAAAGTAGGCTGGCTCTCATTCTCTCCCTGAACAGGAGCTCATTTTCTTGCTTTCCAAGGTGGAGCAAGATTAGATGGAGTGTTGCTCTGACCCAGGAGGGCATTGCTTTCTTTCAGAAGTCCTGTGTTGCACAGTTCTGCAGACAGAAGCATATGACTAGCAAACAAAATCCAGGCTTGTTCCTTTAAGGTCTGGGAAGTTTGCTGATCTGAGAAGTTGAAGATCATTTTTTTATCATTTGCCTGCTTGAGTCTTTTTGCACTTAATAATTTCTTACAGTTATAGATAATTAACTTGATGTTTTTAATGTTCCTAATGTATTTTCTAATACCTCTTTAAAGGACTTAATGCATAATTTCCATCTGTTCGGGGGTTTTTTAATATCTCTTTCAGTTTCTTCAGTGATTATCATTTCAGGACATGAAAATAGCAAGGAAATAATATACCATCTACAACGATAGCACCAAAATAAGCTACCCCAGATCCAGATAGTAATTTTCCTCTTCTTTTCAACTGTATCAGTGGTTCAAAGGTACTCAATCTCACTCTACACCTTGACTTATACACAAAAATCTTAATTTTTTTGTTGTTGTTGTTACAAAATTTTATGTCCATTTTGCCAATATGAAATGGCTCAAAGTATTTTGTATGGATGGAGAAAAGGTTGTTTCTTTGCTTGTTTGTTTTATAACATTTTCATGCTTTCTATTCATTTCTTACAATGAAAAGAGGAAAAGAGATTCTGGTGCTCATGTGTCTTCCTCATCACATCCGTGGTACATAGGGCAGACAGAGATATGATGGCATGCCTCGTAGTGTAGAATAAAAAAAGTGGTTTGGTTTGTGTAGGATCTGGTAGACTGGAAGTTTATTACAGCATCAGTGCAAACCAGCTTTTGTTTCCTTGCTGTTTAAAAGTGCAGTGGTAAGAACAAACAGCTTGTCTGTTCAAGTTTTGATGTATTTATTGTGAATTTATGGGGCCAAAAGAGGTATTTGTGACTGTCTAAACTAAACATACAACTTCCTGGAGTTTATTTGTATCTCAACTTGTATTTGAATTACATTTTAGAAGGACATTCAATTTGTGGTTGCCAGTGATACAAAACCCATCACAACCTTTTGTGGTTAGACTCACTGCATTTATTTTTAGTCTGAGTATGTGCAGCTGCAGCTTCACCTCATTTGTAAGGAAGAGTTGTTTTTCATCAAAATTCACTTTGTCCTTTATAGTCACTTCACTATGAAATCACCATTTAATCTTCCCTTTGTTAAAGTAATTAAGTTGTGCTTTGGGGGTCCTTGCTCCTAGGCATTTTTCTTTAACTGTTGTGAAAACTCTTTCATGACTTTCCTGCCCTTTCCTTTGTTACTAATATGTTGGGGAATTGTGTCAAAAGGAGGAGATAAAGCATCTGAGTGACAGTTACTACTTCACTAACACAAAGGTGTACTAAGTACTGCTGTGTTAAACTAGTCTTTATGTATTCATGGTTTGTATTAGTTATTCTGGCCAGTAAGAGGTTTGATCACCTGGGAGGATTCCCAAATAACTTTCTGGAAATCTTAATTTCATAATTAATTTACTGGGCACATGTTGAGGTTTTTTGTATATAGGTCCACACATCCATTCATATCCCTTACATTGGTAGAGTAAGGTACTTTTTAAACTTTCTAGGTGATATACTTTTTAAATTTTTCTTTAGGCTAGGAGAATGCAGATACTCATATTTTTTGATTTATTATCCTTGTCCAAATTGCAGGTATCTGTCTCACTTTATGTCTGTATGGTTTGGGGAATCCACTAGTGTTATGTGCATAAACACATAAAGAAGGCTCTTCAGTAAAGTCCTCCCTTATTACCAACAAGAAAGCAAAATAAGGAGTATTTTAATAGGGGAAAATAGCAACAAGGCCAAAATCAGGAGATTTCATTGCTCTTATTCACAGAAAACATTGGTAGAAGGACACTGTGAATATCTATCCAAGCAGGAACAAATGCCAGTCTTTAATGCTAATTGATTTTATTGGTGAAGCAAAATGAGCCCAGCTTAGTAGTTAACTGTAAGACAAGATTCTGCCAAGACCTTCTTCTCATCTTAGATGACATTGTGACCCTGAATACTTGTTGGATAAATGATACAGAAAATGAGCATTGACCTTTGAAACACTAAAGACCCAGTGTCATAGAAAAATGAGACATGGGTTAGAGCTGAATTTTAGATGTCACTGCCGAACAATGAGTGATCATACCTGGTAACACAATGTGACTGTTGAACCCCAAAATACTGCTTCTGTAAAGGAAAGTGAGAAATAAAAATTGATAGAGGTCATACAGGGAAATCATGCCATTATACCAAGACTGCAACAAAATGGACCAAATCTATCAAGAATAAAAATGCTCCTGTACAATGAATAATTTCTAAATAACTTGTATTTAACATATTCACATGGGAATAAAAGTGTGCTCTTTCAGAAAGATTTCAGATTTAGTTCTGGAATTGAAAGTTTAGCAAATATATTTGAAAGTCATTACAAACTTGTAGCTACAAACCCAGATACCTAGTAAGGAACTTCTGCAATTTTATGATAAGGACGGTACATAACTCTGATGAGGCCATTAAAAGCCAAGAGCTTTTTCCTTAGCCGCTAACAAAAGGTAATGGTGCAACAGAGAGCATATAGTGAATTGGGACATCCCTCCAGTCATGGAGCTTGACGTACTTAATCACATACCACAGAAAGTAATAGGAAAGCTGTTTATGTCAGTCCAGCTTAAGTGTTAGCCAGTGAGGGTGATAGCTGGATATGATTATAATGTATGGTAAGACGTGCTTTTCATGGACTGAGTTAAGGGTATTGGGAAAATCAGAGTATTTTTGACAAGTTGTAAATACATTTTATAGTCATAGTTTTCTCTGTGTACAAAATTGGAGTAGAGACTAGAACATTTTATATGCTGATCCACTGCATATTTTAATATATCTACTACCTTATAAAAATATCATTGACCGGTAGTCAAAACATGGGAATCAGAAATGTTGGGGCATCATCTTATATTTTTCTAATGCATGTATACTTAAAGTTAAGCATTATAAACTCAAATCTGTACCAAACAGTCTTATGAGATTGTAGCAGCTAACATTAGTCTGGTATCTCTATCTCCATCATAAGCTCTGGGTCTTCACTGAGGAAAATATGAATGTGCAGACCTGTTACAGCCTTTGGTAAATCAAGGGAAAGAAAAACTGGAGCAAAGACTCTTTTACAGATGTTAGGTAAGACCATAGGGAGCAGAAGTTTGTTTCATTTCAAAAACACCACATACTGATTTATCTGGAGAAGAAAAAAGTTTCAGAGTGCTCTTGTTTGTGTAACTTAGTGAAGTTTTACACCAACCTGGAACCATATGAAGTGAAAAATACAGTTTTTCCGTAACTTTTCCTCTAGTTCTGGTTAGCAAATTTTACTGTCAAAGGTAGCAGAAGATCTTTGTGCTGAAGCCTCTGTATTGAGAAAGGCCTGATAGGTTCCTTAACTGATTTTTGTAAACTTAAAAAAATTCTAAATTTAAATATTTCCTTTTAAAATGCTGGCAGTATATCCTTTAACAGCAGAGGAGAAAAAAAGAGAGACAAACACATCTTGAGAATTGTTTGCATGGAGTCAGCAACCGGAAGAAGTGCTCACATGCTGCAGTTTCCTTCTGTTTAAGAACAGCATTTATTAAGTGACAGCTCTTTTTCACAGACAGTCTTGCTTTAAAAGAAGTATTTTTTCAACACGCTTGTTTTGAGTTGTCTTAGCAGTTTCCCCATTTGCATCTTTGTTGAGATTCTGTATATTGCACTGTGCTTGGAATGAAAGATGTCATTAAAGCCTCCAGGTAGTACTGTTTAGCTGAATCTTTATCTGTTTCAGTCTATTTGAAGATTATAGCTATTTCTTCAATTAATATAAACATTTTCCTGTCTGTTTTAACCTCTTGGTTGCTGAAAGAAGAGAAGGACGTTGCAATAGACCCAACAGACAAGAGGTGTTTTTGAGGTAGAGGTGAACCAGAATATACGGTTAGCATGTGTTAATGTTTTTGGAGAGGAAGGAAGGTGTAATCTTTGTTCCTGTTCACCTGAAGTTTCTGGAGAATAAGAGTAAATGTTGAAAGAAAAGCCAAAAATCTTTCCTGTGAAACTTATGTCATATTTTGGAGTTTGACAGAGCAAAGTCTTTTTTCCCTGTCATATATAATAATGAGGCTGCTCTGGGATAATGTAAGCCTCTTATGTTGGTGTCACATTCAGATTTCTGCAAAGACCTGCAAACACCTTCTTGAAGTGACCTGAAGATCTGAAATGTTCCTGTTGTCTCACAGGCTAATATGTGCAATGTCACTACGTGCTAATATGATGCCATCTCAGTTTCTGTGCTAATTCAATGGGATATGGTGACAATTTAGATGTAAAAAGAAATCACATAGGCAGATACTTGCAGCTGGGTATTTTAATGTTTCGCTGCAGTGATTTGTTCAGCAAGCTTGACTATCTAATAAGCCAGTTCATGCAAATGGAGGCATCTGTCTTCATTCCTCTTTGCCATTAGTTCGTTATGCATACATTAAACTTCAGGCAATAAGTACAGAGATTGATTAGAGAGTTCCAGAGTGCAGGTTAGCAGCCAAGAAATGCCTGAATTATTCCTTTTCTTTTTTTCCCCTTTTTCCACCCATGTTGGCACACTTATTTTACAGGAATAGTAAATTCTTGTGGATTTTAAATGCTTATTGATAGCTAAAGTCATCACTTTTTCCATGATTGGGTAAATTTTAATATAAGCCAGTAGCTTATTTTGCAGTTCTTTAACCACTTTAACTGTATTTTTTCTTCATCTTGAATATTGAGTAAGTTAATCATCCTTTTGTCACAGGCACTTTTTTCTTCTACTATAAAAACCTAGTAAAATATCAGTGCATCCTATTTGTCAGGTTGCATATTCAATCACCCCTTAAGCTATCCTTGGAACTTCAGTTTTATATCAGATTGAAGTATACAGAAAGAATGAGTCATTGACAGATCACTTTTTAAATCATTTGTAGCGATGCATTCATTCAGCCTGTTTTTGGACTACCATCTTCCAGAGGTCAGCATTTCTGGGTTGAGTTTTTCCACAAAGGTGAAGAGTAAGCAAACCGTAAAGATATCAGTGGTCACTGAGCACAAAGGACAAAAGGTAAAATGTGTAGAAAGCATTCACTCGCATTTTCCATATTTCTCATTTTTCTCATCCATACCTCATTTTTTCAAGGATAGCTAATCTTCTGCAAAGAGGCTTTGATAAACCCTTTTGTCGTGCTGAGTGTCCCTCAGTACTACCAAGCAGAAAGATAGGGTGTGCATATCATTCAGCTGTATATGTTCTACAAACAAAGACATATATGACCCCTAAAAACTTAAGTATCTGTTCCTTAATCCAAGCACTAGGAAAAGTTCCTCAGGCCCATTCCTCTCAATTTCACATATTTGAAAATTCACTACCCACTATCTGAATACATGAACAACAGTTTATCTAAAAAGGAGTGACACCATTACTATATCCTTTTCTGATCCTTACTGCTTCGGTTTTGCCATGACACTAGTGATCGTAACTCCGTGTCATAAAACGGAAAACTACTGTCTTGTGTTAACTAAAATGTTAAATTATATAGCAACTGTAGATCATGACAGGCAATGCAAGGTATGTTAGGAAAAATAAATGACAGCTCAAATGGAGAAATGTGATTTAGTGACACTATGGCTGAAATTTACCTGGTAGCCACAGGATGTTAAAACATTGTTGCAAAACATGTCTTAAATAGCAAAACCTAAGCAGTTCAGACAGTTCTTAATCTAAAAGGGAAAGAAGATTAAGAGGTAATTTGATCGGAGGTTACAGTTCTGTATCTGCAGGGACATCCTGAATGTAATAGTGGTACTATAATGAGATCTTGATCTTGATGGCTTGTCTACTCCCAAATCAGATAGATATTACCTACACACATAGCAGATTTCCTATCATATGATGCTTTTCAAAGCTGGATATCTTTCTAAAAGGTGATCTGTAGGTGGAGATACTGCCATATCAAGTGTCTCTGCTTGTGTCAGTCAGGAGATGAGGGCGAGAATTGTTTTCAGTGGTTCCTTCCTGCCTTGAAAAGCACGAATGCAATCAATCCTGTAATTAATCCTGCCTGATCCCTTTTTGTAACTGCAGAAAGCAGAGAAACTGCAACAGTCAGGCTGTGTTTTTGTAAATAGTTATACATCAGTGCAAAGCAACGCAAACTATCAAGAATTCTCTTGGTATTAATTTCCCGTTAAAAAGAAATGAAGAGGAAGTTGGAGGTGAATTCATCAGAATTATGGGAAGAAGTTTTATAAATCTAAATTAGTGTCAAAGTTCTGTGCTGTTCTGCACAGTAGGATTTCTACTAGCGAAGGAGGAGGGTTAATGAAGCCTTTCTCCCATTCAGACAGAAATGTAGAAAAGACTAATGTCATGGAGCTCGGTCCTTTCTTCGTCAGTAATGTCAACACAGACATGCAGAGGAGTTCAGGGTAGCACTGCTGATGCACAAGCCATTCTTGAGTTTAAGATTCTGTTGCTTATCGCATGATCAAAATTTTCAAAAGGAGATACTTGTTTCATGTGGGTGACACAAATTTGAGATAACTATGGTAATAACCTTCAGCTCAAAAGTACCTTCTACTACCCATTCCCCCGCCAAGCCAACAATGATATGGTGTGGAAGCAAGGAAATTTGAGCTCTGGAAAGCCCTGCAATGTCTGCTGAAGAGGTGAAGGATGAGACCATCAAGTAATTCATCACTGTGTTTGTTTTTACCTTCCAATGTCTTTGCTTCAGAAAGCTTCACCTTGACAGTTTAGTGAGCTGCTCTGGACCCAACAGATGTTCAAGAATTTGGCTGCCATCATAGATAGTGAGGAAGCAAGAAAATGCTTAAATTTTCTGAAACATAGCAAGTGCCTCAAGGTGGAACTGGTCCTCATATGAAGATAAGGAGGTTGATGGTTGCAAATTTTCAAGCATGCAGGTAGTGATCAACGGATAATGTAGCTATGCTCTCAAAGAAAGCCATCAATGAAAACACTAGAACTTCCCAGCTAGCTTAAGGAATAAATGTTCTTTCACTAGACTACATCACTGAGCAAGTTTGTAGCTTGCGCTGCATCTTTATTCCAACCCTACTGCAAGGCGGCATGTCAGGGATAAAAATATCTTTTTTGTAGGTAATAATAAGAAAAGAAAAGGTTTTATTGTTGTGATTTAACTAGATCTGGATATTCTTAAAGTAATATATTAAAGGATTCATATTTACTGAAGCCAAATGTTTTAATGGTTTATAAATTTCTTAAATAATTTTTCCTCTAATTGAATTTCTCTGCTCAGGAATTATAAATAGAGAATGATTGTGTTTAGCCTAATATTTTCAGTCCTTGATGTAGAGCAAAAAAAAAGTACAGAGAAAATAATTCAGAAGTGTTCACTGACAAAAATTTGTAATAGCCTCAGCTCTTATAAGAATCAGATGCCATCATCTGTATTGAGATAACTCAGGTTGGTCTCTTTGCACAGTATCTGTCAAAGTGATGTCATGAATAATTTTAGGATGATAGTACTTGGAATATTTGGGAGGATTTGGAGTATCAACATTATTCTCTGTTCATTTTCTGGCAGTATTGTGCAATTCAATTGCGAATACAAGAAAACAAAACAAAAAAACATGCTCAAAACCGTTTTCATTGTGGAATTTTTGCAAGCAGGACTATCCAGAGGACCAAAAAGCCTGTTGTTCCCTCACCAGCACCTGTCTGTCTTGAAAAAGCATCTAGACATGTGGCCATCGATCTCCTGTTTTAGTCTGCATATCTGCCACAATTAGCCTGGAGAAACCTCTCTGCTTCTTGTACAGCTGCTGCCACGGATCACTTTTCCCTCTAAGTTCAAAGCAGCCTTTTTTTGCATCCTCATATGAAGCCATCCCTTGTAAGCTGACTTTACAGAGATCATTCTTGTCTTTTCTGTGTGAAGCTGCTTTAATGTGAAAACTGATTTTACACCATGCCAGGCTTTTTTTCATTTTCTGGCAAATGTTCTCTACTCCTCCTGTCTACAAGGAGTGGATTCAGACACAAGCAGGATGTTGTACCTTGAGCACGTTCCGTTGGTAGCATGGCCATGCTGCTGCCGGAGAAGCACTGGGGCTGCACTGTAGGCCGTGGGATGCAAATGTTAAGCCCTGGGAAGGTAATAATGGTTTACTCCAGTCATTGTTCACTCCTGAAATGTAATTACTGAAGTTACTGTAGTGTGCATTGATAACTGTGTCATATATCGGGTGTTTCTTCCAATACTCCTCTGCTAAGAAATTGGTGAGGTTCTTTCATTAAGAATTAAGAGCATTTTTTTGTCTGCAACTGGCTTTCTGGTGGTTATTTCATTTCAGGCTTGGGATATTTTTATTAAATTCTGATATTTTTGTCAGACGCAGAGTTTCAAATATAAGGCTTACATTTGTGATTAAATTAAAGACCACCTTTGTTGAATGCCTCAATTGGGATTTAGGGAGTGTTGGCTGCCAAGGATTCTGTGAATATGAAAAATGTACCCAAAACCAAATAGCACAAGAGCTAAGCTCGTTTTAGACAGGCAACCAATGAACCCAGGTGTGAACTGTGCTGCTGTGTCCTGCAGGCCTGGTGTTTTCAGTTATGTGATCATGTCCTGTATATCACTGCTTGTGATAGATCATAAAATACCCTTATTTCCTTTTCTGTGTCATGCCTAGGCTAGGCAGACGTTTTCTAGTCTATAAGCACTGGTGGAAGGTATTTGGTTTTTAGGTAATATTTTTGCAATGGCAAAGTCATCTTGTAGATGCTCTTATAGCTGAAAAAAAATATATATATAAAAAGGAGATCATCTAATGCCCTGTACACAATCAGAACAGCTGTCAGTATAAACTGAATCTGTTTTAGACAGTTTTTTGCAAGCATCTTAGCCTTACCTATCTCCTTTGCTTTCACTAAAAATGGTACAACATTTCACCTGTACATTTATACAGATTAACCTGGGTGCTGACCCAAGGCAGCCTGCATTGGCAGTGTTTTAAATTTACAGTCTTGTGGGTAACTGCGGTGTGTCATGCCTTATAGATGTGCTCTGCCGCACCTCGTACCAGTTTGTCTTCCACTGTGGGTTGCTGGGTTCTGAACTAGGACTGGTTTGGGGATTGTCCCTCCACAGGCTGGAGGGGAGGCCACAGAGCAGGTTGTGACCAGCTTCATGTTTTCAGACTCTCTTCTCTGATGTGGTTTTGTTTCTTTGTTTTTGATAGAAATTTAGGTGTTTTAGAAGTTAGTGACAGCCAGTCAGGAAAAGGGTAACAAGGAATGGACTGTTCATCAGCTCTTGATATCCTTCTTGTCACAGTAAGAGAAATACACAAACCTGCAGGACCTGAAACACTGAGTAAATGTGATGTCTCCAGTATAACAAACTGTTGTCCGTTCCCTAAGAACTTACTTTATGTGATTTCTTATTAAGCCATGAGATGCCTACTGGGATGTAAAGCAAAATGTCTTCTTTGCAGAATTTCTGCTGACATACAAGAGAAAAACCATTCAAGGACAGTATTCACTACATTTTCAGCAAACTTACCAATTACTTACTTATTAATTATATATGGTTTTGGTAGAAAAATGTCAATAACAGCAAGTTTGGGCTTTTTTTAACTTTTAGGTTCAGTTCTATTTATGCCCTATTCCAGCTGCACTTAACAAACTCATTCACTAGGTGGAGAATAGAAGCAAGCACTTGACCTGATTGTGTAGATTTTAGACAATTTTTGGGTTTTAAAATGAAATTTTCACATTTCAATATCTGAATATGAAGGCAAATATTTTTGAGTTTTATTTTAATATATACATTAAGATACAAAATTGTAGTAATAGAGAAAATAAATGATAAAACTTTTGACTAAGAGTTCTCTCAGCTTTCAAACATTTTTCTGTGAAAAAATCTCTTCTGTCATCTAGTACTCAGTTTTCTTTTTGAAGAAGTGAATATATTCCAGGTTCATAAGTCTCATGAGAATTTATTTTCCATGCTGTTTATTCATTGAAAGATATTATTTACATACATCAAAAAGTACAAAATGATAAAAAGTCTGCTCATGTATAAAATACTAGAAGCTTTACTATGTTGCTGTTATTCTTGAAGAAAAATTAATCATGGTATTTCAGTGATTTTACCTACCTGCAAGTTGTTCCATGTATTCATCTTCTCACAGTAAGATTTACCCAGTCTTGAATTTGAGTATCTGCTTATTTTTGAAGCTTTCTTGTGCTACTTTGAGTATCCCTGTAGTCTTCCAGGCTGCAGGACAGATCATAGTGTTGATGCACCAGCTGACCCAGCTGCAAGTCAGGCACATGCAGTCATGATATTGCAACAGCAAGCCTGAGAGAAGCATCCAGACCAGGAATTTAGAAAACAGCAGCAGTGTAATGTTTTCTTTAGAATTCATCTGCTGTGTATCCTCCTTACAAAACTGGAGATCTAAAGGAAGCTCTTTGGAGCAGAAACCTTTGTTTTTCATCTTATGTCTGCCTGTGTGTACAAGTATGCATATTTGTGCTCCCCTTGCCGAGCCATCTCCAGGATTCAGCAGGATTCCTGAACCCCATACCAGAGGTAGGTGGATGCCAAGAAAGTGTAGAGTGGCTGGTGCAGCATGGATGGGTGTGTACCTGGGATTGTCCCTGCAAGAGCAGGAAGCGATGGAAGTCCTGAGGCTTGCCTGAAGACCCTCCATAGGCTGAGGGAAGGCAAATCCCAGTGTGGATTCATAAGTCTGGAAATAACTTCTGTGCTTTCCCTTCTGATGCTGGCTATGCTAATATTATTACCAGTGTGGGAGTACATGTAGGAAAGAACAGACTCCCGAGACTTCTAACTAATTAGGAGTTTGCTGGTTGGCGTAAGTAATGAATTATGAGTGAGGTGATACATGAAGTAGTTTGCTTTTTTACCCTCAAATTGTAACATAGCATTGTCTGAACTAGGAAATAGAGACTGACCTTGCATTAGTTGGGGGATAGCACGTACAGATGCGTTTGCGTGTTAGATTGGACATGAAGTCTCAGGGTTGTTCTGATATTGGGCATTTCAGTAATACTCCAGTGGGATTAGTCTGTAATAATAATGCCAAAGCAATGCAGATGAGTAAGCATGTCATATATAGAATTATAAGAACAGTAATCATGTGTGATTTAAGAAAGCGAAGATGAAAAACAGAATGATGGGGGTATCGAATGGGCCTGGTTCAGCGCACTTCCAGGAATAACAGTCTCTTATAAGCAAAACCAGCTTAGGTAGCTTAATTTCTTCCTGATACGATTATGTACAACAAAAGCTACAAAATCCTTCAGAGCAGCAAACCTAATGAAACTACTGTGCACACCTAGATAACCTTATCTGTCAGTGTGCAATGAGCACTTCACACCACCCCTCCCTTATAGTGCTGGTGCATCTCTCCCTCCTGCCTACCAAGGAAGAGTGTCCAGAAGTCATTGTTCTGTTGGCAAAAGTAAACAGAAATTTGTCATACTAGATGGTGAGAAGGAACGAGCCTGGTCATCACTTTTCCATCACAGTAGTTGAAGGGAATTGTATAATTGTTAGCCTGCTTAAAATACTGCTTGGATCACTTGTTCCTCAAGTCACTTCGGGCAGTAGAGTATTGCCCAGCATTAGATTGCAAACTCATGCAACCTATGTAAAAGATCAAAACACATGACAGTATTATGCTATGGCAAAAGATTAGGCATTGCAGTGCAGTGCAGTGCATTGTTTATGTCTCGTATATGCATTTTGACAAAGTATTTGTTTTAAAAAAATAAATCTTAGATGGTTCCTGAAAGCCAGATTGTACTACTGAGAATTACAAAAGAAGGATTCCGTTTGGGAGGAGGGAAGAGAGGGGAATTTTCCTTGACTCCAGATCTCATGGTTGAGTAAACCCTGAATAAACATGTGTCACATACTGGCAGAGCACCTGAGGTTGCATCATGGTTGCAAATGTAGAGTATTTTTAGTTGCAGTAAGTACCGTGACTAACTCTTGTATTCATTATGAATACTTACAGGTTTTTATAAAACTGAAAGCAGCATTTTGGTCCAAAGCATCTGTACAGCTATGCAACATGTCTGCATGTTCAGAAGCAGGTAATCACATCTGTTCTTTCTGAACTGTCAAAAAGGCCAGATGTGAGCAAACATTAACAAAGCTCAACAGCCTCCAGACGGTACCAAATGGTGGTTTGGTGTCAGCCAAGTTGGAGAATGCACCTGTTAGCTATGCTGCTGTCTGCTTCTGACAACCTGTGCTGCTGAATGCATTGCAGAATTTTGTTGTACTAGAAGCATTATAAGCATAGAAGAATTCTTGTCCAAGCATGTAAGTCATGCTATATAATGGTAAAAATGTGAATAACTGAAGTGAGGTCATCATGAGCTAGAATAGATAGAAGAGCCTGTCAGCCACCTCGAAAAGAACAGGAGCACAGGATGATGCCACCTCAGAAGAGGATTCAGTAGTTAATCCTGTTGGAAGTACTGCCAGTGATTACAGGCCTGTGCAC
This sequence comes from Aleadryas rufinucha, assembly GCA_013397815.1. Taxonomy (NCBI): domain Eukaryota; kingdom Metazoa; phylum Chordata; class Aves; order Passeriformes; genus Aleadryas; species Aleadryas rufinucha. The sequence goes on along the minus strand of VZTH01008251.1, from coordinate 107,953 downwards.
CAGGACTGGAGTCTCTTCTGAGTGATTTCCTCTATCTGCCACCCCTTCCTCAAATACAGAGGTATTGGTGGTGGTTTGGCAATTCTTGGCAGCTCAGGGCAGCAGTTCTAAGGTGAAAATGTTTTAAATCATCTCTTCAGTCATGTGAAATGACCTTGATAGAGCCTTGTTGCTATTTGTACAGTGCTACTTCTACACTTACTGGTGAACATTTGAATATATACAAGGACTTTGCTTGGGTTTTGGGCAGCTTTTCGTCTTTAAATCTCATGCTGTCACAGCAAATTTGCTAGTGCAGTGCAGACATACTCTTTATTTACAGTGCATATATGATGTTTGTATCTGATCAATTCACCTAAAAGCTGCATATTAGTACTGAAAAGGATGGTCCTGAGATGGATGATCCTTCCAGGATTTTAATGGATCTTTAGGATTTCATGTGTTTTTCCAGAATACTTGGGCAGCTGGTGGTTTTACTAGGTCTTCCCTGACTGGAAACAGTGGACATGAGGCTTTCCAAAGAGTTGCAGTCCTGCTGAAATTGTGCATGTGTAGGTTACCTTGTCCACCATGTGCAATAAGGACATCTCTTTGAAAGTCTGAGGCTTTTTGTTGCATGTGATCTGCCTTTGTTGATGTCTGTGGAATTAACTTACCATTTTCCAAGAATGGAGAAACTGCAGAAGAGAGTGTTTTAGCATGTGAAGGAAATTTTATATACACTTAATGACTATGAAAGCCCTTCATTTACTTTATACCTGTTCTGCAGAGATTGCAGAGTTACAGTGGAGCCCTTTTTATGTAAGAATAAGGAATAAAGCTGTTAAGATCTGATGTATCTCTGTCTGGATTCTTGTTATGTTCAATTGTTTCTATTAACACTGACATCTGCTAGTGGCCTCAGAGTGAGTCTGAACCTAAAATTATAGTTCTGTTATATCATTGTGTGTTTTACCCTTCTATTTAATCAGTTGAAGTGCATTATAAAACACAGAGGTCGGAGGGAGAGAGCAGAAAATGAGAAAAGATAGCTTTTTAAAAATGTGAAACAACTACCTTTAGTCATAAGTGTTCCCACACTTCATATTTATGGGCTCTGTATAGTATACTAGCACATTGGTGTCATTTTTAATAACCTTTTACAGAACATATGGCTCAAGATTTATCTATATGCAGAGCCTTGTGGACAGAACTTGTGAATTGCAACATAAAAAATCTCCAGATGTACATGTTATTTCTTATTAACACAGAATGATTTTCTTGGGAAGAAGGTGACATATTAGAAAGGCAACATCTGTGTTAGTACTTAAATGTTAATAATGTGAATAATTTTCTTTCAACAGAGGAATTCAAGGGCTCAACAATAGTTGAACTAATGAAAAAAGAAGGCACCACCCTAGGGCTCACAGTATCGGGTGGTATCGACAAGGACGGGAAGCCAAGAGTATCTAACCTTCGTCAAGGAGGAATCGCTGCTAGGTAACTGCGTCTCAAGCTACAGAATGTGATTGCTTCAGAAATATGTACTGCATCAGAAAGGTCACCTAAAAAATATGTGACTGATGCATCTATAATGGCAGCCTATCACACTGGAGAACCTCAGAGGGAAATGGCAACAGCTGGTCCTTCTTTTTGCTCAAGGCTACTTTGATAAAAACTAAAAATACCAATGAGATCTTTGAAAGTTGTCATAACACTCACGAGATTTCTTCTAAATATTATGTGTTTTATTTCTCTATTTTTTTGTCTTTGGACAAAAATTTGAGAGAAGTAGCATAACCTACTGAGGGAAAAAAAACCAAAATGGAAAAATGAATGATAGCGCTACCATAATTTAATTCTTTTTTAACTCTTTGTTGTTTAGCTCTGAGATTAAAAAGACTCTAAAGTCATAGGTACCTTGCTTACTACTGCAGTGGAAAGAAAAAAATCTGTTAATTGTGAGTGAGACAAGTCAAAAGATAAGGGTTGAGATAAATCATCCCAAGTAACTGCGCAGAACATACGCTTTTGGGCTGTGGCCCATCTGCTGTTGATGTTATGTTAGCTGTGAATGCAACCAATGTCCAAAGAAAAAAAAATTTTTTTTGGACATTTCCCAAAGAGAGAAACAAGGATGGGGACATGAAGAAGATGACTTCCCAGATCCTGTGTTCAAACCAGTCAAATCATCCCAACTCCTTTATTTTGCAGCTGCTTTTGTACCTCAGGAATGAATAATGCAACAATGTTCTTTTTTTAATATTTAACAAGCTAGAGTAGATTAAGATCTTTCTGTTAGAAAGATGAACTCATTTTAATCTAGATTCATGGAAAAACTATTTCTTACAATCACTAAACAGTAATTTAAAGGATTTAGTTTGGTCTAGCAGATCTGTCTTTCACAACAGGAATATGTGCTTTTCTGTAGGAGTGACCAGCTGGATGTAGGGGACTACATCAAATCTGTGAATGGAATCAATCTGACCAAATTTCGCCATGATGAGATCATCAGCCTGCTCAAGAATGTTGGTGAAAGGGTTGTGTTAGAAGTGGAATATGAGCTGCCTCCGGTCTGTAAGTAATTGCAGAGCAAACTGAAAACCTATGCAGAATAGCAAATGTAGTCAGCAGTGAGATGGGCATGGTTGGTCATAGTCATTTTGGTAGTGGTTGTTTTTTAATTTTCTATTTTTAATTTTATTTTTTCCTGTGGCTTATGACAGAGCATTGAAGCAGTGCAAAAGAACTGGGAGTACAGAGGGATGCTCTCAGATGTTTTAGAAGCAGAAATCCCCCCCAACAACAGAGCAGAGTTATCAGTCTCCACTTTTTGTTGGTTTGTGGTTTTCTGGGGGTGAGGGTTGTTGTTTTTTCGGTTGGTTTGGGTTGATTGGTTGGATTTTGTTTTGGGGATTTTTGTTTGCTTCTTTGCAGTTTTGCACTGGAAATTAGACTAAGTAGATTCCAGGGCAAGCAAATCTTTCTCTTTACAAAAAGATCATCTGAGATGAGACCAGTGAATATTTGCTAGTTCTGCCTCTTCTTTTTCCTTCCTTCTCTCCACTTGCAACACCATCCCTCTCTTCCAGGTAAATAACATCCTTTGGGACTTTTCCAGTCTTTTCTGACACCACTTTTAGGCAAAATTTCTTTTCTAGAGCAGAAGACACAGTGGGGTAGGCCATGAGGATACGTGAACTTGCAAGAATTGTGTGACTGAAACAAGGGCTTCTCACTGAGCAGGATTTTCTTCAAAATACAAGTTTATGCTCACACCAAAGTTACAGTGCTACTGAATGTTTTCCTTGCCTTTCCTTTGCTCTCTCTGTGCTTGTGTCTGTAACAGTGTGTCTGTAGGAGAAGACAGTGTGAATCGAGTCTATCAGGTATGAAGTGAAAGCCAGAGAAACAGTGAGTTGGAAACCTGGGACCTATAGTGCAGGTGTGTCAGGTATCTGACTGGCACCGAGGGGCTGCACCAGGCACACCCTTGAAAGAGCGTGTGCTCATTCATACTGCTCACTGGAGGGCAGAAGATGTGGTTTCCTGATGCTTGGCCAGAAAAATCTCAGGTGCCACCTGGGAAGCTCTTGCCTCCTTAAATAGTGTCCTTGCAATAGAATCCCAAAAAATCCATCACTGTCCATGGTGCTCAGAAGCTGATGAACTTCCCCGCTGCTTTCTAGCAGCTGGGGGGGTTAGTCTAGTTACATATTTGGTTGTTTTCAGGTGCTCCTGACAAGCTCCTTAAAATTTTTTGAATGTCCTCTGTTGATTAGTGTTTGCTTGTGCTGAGGGAACTCCATATTCTGAAGCACAGTATCTGAATTAATCAGCTGAGTTCAGAGTTACTTTGCTGCAGATGTAATTGTTTTACCAGCATTATTTGTTTTGCATTTATTCAACTGGGCTTTCTTTTGTTTTCATCCTCTTTTAGCATATGCGCCACTCTTGTCCACTGAGACTGGATTTTCACGTGCTGAGTTACAGCAGCATTTGTAACTTTTTCTTTAAGTCCTTGGAATTTCCAGCCTCTTCATACAAGCATAGATAATAAGGTTGAAGATAATTAGCAGTCTAGTTGTTTGCATGAACTACTAGTGAGCAAGCTAAGCACACTGCATTTGTTATACACGTAAGTTTTCCAGTAAGTCATGTGGAGAAGTCCTGGCACTTCCTTCCTGGCTTCATACATAATGAAATTCTGCTGTTGTTCGCATGCTTGCTCCCTCAGAGAGAGGACTGTCATAGTTTCAGAGCCGGGAAATGTCAATTGTTTAATAATGATGGATTAAATTTGGCTGAGTACTGGTAATCCCACTCTCCCTAGTGCTTCCTTCCATGTCTGAAGTGTTCACAGCAGGAGCATCCATCTGCTCTTTTCAGCACAAACCACCTCAGTGTCTAAAACTGGAAGGTGAGCAGTGCCTGTCTCGTGTCTGCCTTTTGCTGTTGGTAAGGGTTAAGGAGTTCTTTGCCACAGCAGGCTGGGGTGCAAGGACAGCCACCTGAGTGGCTGTTCCCAGGTGGAAGGACGCTGCTGCCATTCCTCACTGCTGAACTGCCGGTTTCACCTCTCCCCAGTGGAGGGTACAGGCCACACCAAACAAGTGAGGAAGTGTGGATTCATCATGAGCTACACACAAGGCCATTTTCTGTCGATAGGCATGAAGTCAGCAGTTGTCTTCTCCTCATAATTCATTTTTTTTAGTCAGTAAAACGTTTCTAACTGAAAAGAGAACATCCACATGGACTCAGTAACACAGTTGTGATCTTCAGACTGTAGCAGGAGTTACTACAGCACAGAGCAGTGCTCTGGAGGGCCATCTTTCACCTGTTTTCCTAAGGAAATTAGATTTATGTGATTTCACTGGGTGGTTCTCCTGATCCCCTGCAGTAACTTTTTTATAGGGACTGAAAAACTCCCAAAAAAGTACATTACAGTACATCTCCTGGAAATAAACACTTGAGCGAGTTGCGAGCAGGGAGTCCTCAGAGAGAGAGCGGCAGAGAGCTGAGGGGGCTCTGCTCTTCCTGGTGCCTTTCCTGATTGGCAGCGCATGCAGGGTAGCCTGGGGCATCCATTGCCCCCTCCGGGTATCCTGACAGGGAAACTCTGCTTATTGCAGGCAGGAACATTAAATGGCACAAGTTTTCATTAGTTCTCTCATGGAGAGAGTGTATTTTATAGAGCTGGGTTGGTTTGATTTTGATTCTTTTTAAATATTATGTGTGTTTATACTGTTTGCAGTATTTGACTGGAAGGTGGAAAGCGTGAGAGCGTGTGATTTTGCACAGAGTCCTTTTCCCATTGGAAAAGAGAGTTCCTAGGCCCTGCCAAAGTTTTTCACATAAAAGCTAATAGCGAACTGTCTGCTGGTCTCTTAACAGCAGTGATTTCAAATTCTGTAAAGTGGATTATCACACCCAAATGCATTGGTCTGTGCATTAGGCTTCTCACCTCCTAGTCCAGCTGTACACCAGTTCTCTAGTACTTCCAGAGAAAATATGGACTCAACTAGAAGCCAAAGAACTTTTTTACTAACTCACCAATTCTGAGGGAGCATGCTACATTTTGAAAAAGAAAAAAAAATCCTTATGATAACAAAATGCATTATGCATCTTAATCTAGTAACCTGAGATCAGAGAAACACCCCAAAAATCTTGATTGTCTTCTCTCTAAGTGACAAAAGTAAATGTTTTCATAGCTAAACAACAAGCTCAGTAGATACTCTTAAGAATTTCATGTCATTTTTGTCTCACTGTGTATTTCCGTATTTTCTAGCACTCTTCTGTAACTATAAGAAAAGCAAAATTATGACATAATTTAAACAGTAATACTCAAATTCCTCAGCTGTTATATGCATATGTGTCTTTTTTCCAAACCATTGTCACTCTGCAAAATATCTGGCTGAAAATTCTCTCAAAAAGGGGATGAGTTCTATTTAATTACAGGTCTTCAGTCTGACTGTTCTGTAATTGAGTCTTTCCAATTGTATGACCCAATATCTATCTTAAATTGGAAAAGGTGTAAATTTGTGTGTATAAGTAGGAAAATAATAACAGTTAAGGTTTGGATTCTTTTTCTTTTAGCTGTACAAGGATCAGGTCTCATCTTTAGAACTGTGGAAGTTACTTTACATAAAGAGGGGAACACTTTTGGATTTGTAATAAGAGGTGAGTTATTGTTGAATTTGAACTCTGTATTTTCTTGTTTTAAAAAAAAAGTGATAAGTTTTTATAGCACTCAGAAATATGTCAAGATTTATGCCTTACAGTTTGTAAAAATCAATGTATTACATTTTCCATACCCTCATGTATTGCTTTTATGAGCTGCTCTATTTTTTGTTTATGGAAGAACTTTAAGTAATCAACTATGCCAAGGAAACATGACAAACTCTGGTCACATAAAATCAGATTCTGCTACCACTGAAATCAGCAGAAAGATCATAGTTCTTAAAAAAAGAGATTCACATATAGTACTTGTATGTATTAAGCATGAAATCTGATTAATCTTGCTGGTAGTCTGAATTGTACAACTAAAACATTTTCACTGACTTGGAGAACAGAAGATGCAGCTGTTAACTAATATACGCCAATGATGAATTGTTACTTTTTTCAGGGAAAACCTCTTTTTTATTTAATACTTAAATTTCTTAGTGGTCACTCATTATTCTGAGTATACATAAAGTGTAGATTTTTTTTTTCTCTGTGCTTCAAACATTGCAGAACAGTAAGTGTTCACACTGAGATCACATTTTCAGAGTAAAGGTTCTAAGAAAAAATATACATTTATTAAGAATCCCTCCATAGAAATGTTTTTAAAGATTCATCTATACATAGAGTAAGTTGATTTTATTTAAGGTAAAATTCAGTGGAGGGTTATATTAATGGCTTGGCCATTTTTTAAATCTTTTTAGCCCATCTGTAAAGGTGCATGCTGCAAGCTGTAGGTTTGCCTTTTGGAAATGAGCTTTCATAAAAAGCATAAAATGAAGGTGTACTTTCTCTCACTTTTTCCTTTCTAGGTGGAGCACACGATGACAGAAATAAATCTCGTCCTGTTGTAATAACATGTGTCAGGCCTGGAGGGCCTGCTGACAGGTACAATTCATCTTTCTCTGGAGTTCATGTGAAAGAGAAATGGAGAAAGGTGAATTATTTGGGACAGAAGTTAAGATTTTGAGTGAGATAGATGTATTTAAATACAGTCCTTTGAAATTTATGGGTTTGTCTTTAATTGTTGTAATAGAAATAACAACTGCAGCAATAGTAATGGGCAACCACAGAGGCTCAGTACGTTATGATGTGTGTGAACTTTAATTTAGAATCTTGCACCTAAAATAATTAGGATAAATTCCTGCAGTAGGTCAGAGCACTTTTTTTTGTATTCTTCAGACAACTGATGTAGCTCTTAATTATGCTTTTTATACTCTAACACCACAATCTTTTTCTCTTGCGGCTCAGAGTAATACTGTCACATGTTTCAGTGTTGTATTATTCTGTTAGGATGTTTGTACATAGCTGCATGTGAGGTCACACATAACTTTACCTAGAAAAATTCTGAGTACAGATTTATGTTTTGGCCATATGTGTATATAATACCATTCTGTATCTATACATAGAAAGAATATTCACTTTATTTTTATGTACAAACTGTATTTTCAAAAATGGCATTTGTATCCTTAAACCATTAAAGAAACTCAAAGGGCAGTTTCTTTAAAGCAGACTGATGTCCGTAGCCTATGCTGACATTTGTGACTTTGGAAACATTAACTGAGAAGAAAATGTTTCAAGAGAGCATTTCTTTTGTTCCCTCACTTTCTTCTCTCCCTCATCCCCTGGTTTCCTTGTTTTTCTCCACAGTTCTTAAGCTGACAGTGTTAGTATTTCATTTTCTGTTATAATTCTGAATAGGTTATGAGACATGCCTAGGAGACAGTGTTTTTAGATTTAGAGCTGAATTACTTCTAGGTAGGAAGAAAGGAAAAATGGAATTATGCAAATAAAAGATATTTTTAAAGAAAATAACTGGACATTCATATTTTGCAATCTGTTTCGGCACCCTTGTGTTTGCACCTCATGTTTATTTTTAAGAAAATATTGGAGGAGGATGTGTTTATGTGTGTATGAAAAAAGAGTTGTGTGGATAAGGCAGAAAGAAAGCATATGTTGAGCAGAAGCTATACTTAGTTGCAATTTAACGTGGCTTGATTATTTCACTGTGTGGTAAGCTGTTTTCCAGTCACTGACTTTCCAATTAAAGCAATTTTCTTTCCACTGTGCCCTCTGATCATTCTCACTGTCAAAGTAAATGTTAAGTGTTAAGGAAAGAGGGATGGATGTCAGGGAGGGTGCAAGAGAATCGCTTTGCATAAAAATGGTATTATCTCCAAATCAATTTCTCTTACACTAACAAAGATCATTCCTTTATTCTCCCTTCAGAGAGGGCACAATCAAACCTGGGGACAGGCTGCTGAGTGTTGATGGGATCCGACTGTTGGGAACAACGCATGCTGAAGCCATGAGTATTCTCAAACAATGCGGACAGGAGGCGACTCTGCTGGTTGAATATGATGTCTCAGTGATGGGTAGGTCGTGGGATAGGAAGTGGGGCTGTAATACTGGGAGCCATCGGTGATGTTTTGCTGCCTGTTCTTCATGAGCTGTTTTAGAAGTGATTGTGACCTGTTACGCTCCTAGTAGCACTGCTATTCCCTTCTGCATCGTATCATTAATCTTGGGTTCATAAGGAGGTGAGCAGTATTTTACTGTAATTTAGCATTCTGACATTTCGTGGTTTGTAGGCTGAAACCAGAGTGTGGATTCTAGCAAAGTAACTTTTCCAGTGACTAGTTTATAATAAAGGTTAATGAAGTGTAAGCACTTCTGTGTCACGTGAAAGAGGGGAATACTTGATCTAACAAGAATTCTTTTGCATTTTGCCAATGCTGCTAGTTGGACAAGACATAACTAAAAAGTCACAGGACTGCACAGAGAAAAGAATAGAGAAGAGAAAATTTGTTCAGAAGTACAGAGGTGGCAAATCATGGCTTGAAAAAAGAGCTTATATGTCATACAGACTTTGATTGAACTCACTGAAAATATGAAAGGTTTTTTTGGGAAGTCAAGTAGACCGGATGATTTTTAACAAGAGTTTTGGAACTGACTTGTTTCCATTTGTTTTGGAAATTGTCATATCCCCTCAATTTTTTCAAGATACAGAAAATTCATAGCAGCAAGAAACAGAACTACTCACCAGTCAGACTGAAATATTTCTTGTCTGTTTGAGGATTTTTCACTTTTTTTTCTGCTCAGTTCCACAGTCAGGTTTCTAGCCTAGCAGTATAGCAGCCTCCTAGGGATTTGTGAAATAGCACTGTCAAACTTCAAAGCCTTGGAAAAGATTAATACTGAAAAGAATAGTGTCAGATATTTGTTTATTCTGGAACAGCCGTCTTTATTCTTCTCTGAGACACAGATTTATCTTTTTTTATTACAATATATGTTTCTGTTTACTTAAATGTCAAGAATTGAACTGGCAGGTTTGTGTAGTGTCTGGCAGGCCTGATGGACAGTTGTACAGCTTCATGTCCAGAAAGGTGGAGACAGTTCAGATGAGCTCTAGCTTCTGAGGAGAACTAGGATTTAGGTGTTTTCATTTGTTTCTTCTTTTTCTTTGAAAGACAAGGGATGACCAAGCCCTGTCTATCATCACAGTTAAAACAATATTCTTTCTACACCACTTTTTCTAAAATTAATCCCTGGCTTCAGACAAAGTTTCCACCAAACTTTCATTTCAGAGAAAACTCCCATCTCCATTTTCCTTGTATACCCCAGGGGGAGAGTCATCCTCCATTTCACTGAGGATCTTTTAGAAAATTTTGCAGGTTTGTGTAAGGAGGAGACCACATGATGAAAAACTCTGTTCTGTCCTAAATTACGGCTTGTTCAAGGCAGGAACCTTCTTTTCAGTGTTATCTGGATAGAGCTCAGTTCAGGAGGATACAGAACTTAGCTGGAAATTTCAGGCTTGTAACTCTAAAGGCAGCACCTGCCAATCAGTCTCTTCATGTCATTTTGTCTCTGAATAAACTCTCTTTTGTTCTCAGCAACAAATCTGGATTTATCATTCCTGCCTTCCTGGCAATAAATGTGTTGTCCAACGGAAATTAAAGGAGGTAGAAAAACCTGAGACTTGTGGAGTCAGAAAGAAAGAAGGAAAATGGAATCAAATACTGGGAAAATGTATGGAATGGTGGTCCAGCAGAGGCTGCAATAAGAAATAAGGAGGGAAGCAGTAGACTGTCTTTCTGATGCATTGTGATTTTTTTAAATTTTACCTAGCCCCCAGCAGCTTTTGATTTTTTTCCAATTTGCATGCCCTGCATAGTATTTTAGCAGTGATGAGAACAAAAGATTTTGTTGGGAACCTCTCTTGTGCAGTTACGTTATGACCATGGTGCAAAGGCTGAAAGTCATTCATCCTAATCCGTTGAATCCTGGCCCAGGAAACCTTTGCTGATTTGAATCTTCCCTTAGTTGTGCTCAAGAGCAAGAAAGTCAAAGCTGAGAGTAATGTGATAGAGAGAATATGAGCAATGAAGAGAAATTTAAGAATTACAGAAGTGTTACTCTTTTTCCTAACTCTATGTTACCTAAACTGTATGTAATGCTATCTAAGGGTTGATGTGAATTTGAAAATAGGCTGAAACAAAGGAAGAGCATTGGGTAAGGTGACTTATCGATAACTGATGCTTGAAAATAGACTACTAGGTTAGCCTGCTTGGAGGGGGCAGAAACAATCCAAAAGTTACATAGAAGTCTGGTGTATTTTGTAGGGTCCTCCTGGTATAAGCTTTCAGTAGAATGTATTACTCCTAGAGATAAAATTGTACCAATATTTGTTTTAATATCTTCTCTTCTGTTAGAGGATGGTTATATCCTGTAAAGTAGTATTGCATGTGGCCAATACTGGAAAGAGCCATAAAATACATTCTGATAGCATGAAACTGGAACTTGATTTGAAATGGTTTTACTAGATGAAGAAAATAATCCTGAACTATTTTTCAGCTACACTCCTGTAGTGTGTAACTGACTTTTCTTACTCCTGTAAGCATAAGCTGTTTCAAAGGTGCTGTATTTCTCAAAGTTTAGTTCCTTCAGCTGAAGTCTTCAAGCCGTCACTTGGGAAGCATGTACATTTTATTGTTCCTGGAACCTAGACAAACTGGAGTAAAAAAAGCTTCAAGGGGTTCTGTGCAGGGTAATCAAGTGTGTATATAATGAAGGAGACGGGGCTGTTCCTGTTGAACTCTCTGGGGTTACACCTGTGCTTGCTTAAGTACATCCTGAGGACTCCTGCTCAGCTGGGTCCTAGAAAATAAACTTGTCAATTCAACTTCTTGGAAGAGGTTTTTTTTTTTTAACTCTGCTGAAAATATTTCCATGTTGGTGTGTGGAGTGTACTGCTGTGTAGTTTCAAAGACACTTTGACATAGTAGGAGTTTGAAAATAACAAGATAATCCCTAAAGAAAATTGGGAAACATAATTTCTGAGAAAGTACTTCATAATGTGATAGAAGTTACATTTGAAGTTGTGGAGGGTGCAGTCTTCCAAATGTCTTTCTCTTTTCCAAAACACATCCTTCAGTCTTGAAGCACTGTGATTGCGTCTCTTTCTTGTTGATTTTAGAGGAAACTACCCGCATTTTTTAATTTTGCAATGCTTTAATAATGCTGCACTTCAGTGTTTGCAGAGGACCTGGATATGGTGACTCGCTCTACACAAAACTATATAGAAGTAACATGATCTTTGTGGGCTTTATTACTTTTCTCTGTAATCGTTACACCTGAAGTGTCCAACCTTTCTGGCCATGTGGGTCACCTATTTTCATCTAGCAATGGGAGAGGTCTGAATAGTATAGCTCTCTGTGCCCTATGATTACACCTGTGCTCTCATTTTGAGGAAGGGGAGAAGTAGAGGCAAGGTGGTAGCTAGCAGTGACTTGCTGCCACTGTCAAAATAATTTTGCAACCTGAATCCTCTCCTGTGGCAATCAAATAGAAAATATTAATTCCAACCTATAAACTTAGGTTGGGGAGACTGAAATTCTCACTGTTAAGCAGTGCTCAGGTGAAGTATCATGATTAACAGCTCGCAGCTAGAGTTAGAGTGAGGGTGAGAGTTAGAATGCAATGCTAATAACAAGCTACAAACAAACACAGTGCCCCTGTCTAAAACAAGAAATAAAAGTTTATCAGTACATTGAAGCTGAGGGGATGCAGCTTCCCTTCAGGTTTTCAAAGATCTGCCATGATGCCACTGGGCTCTGTGTTGTCTCTGTAACTGGGGTTGCATCTGCCTGGGTAACCTTCCATATTTTCTCTGAAAGGGAGCAATCAGACAAGTTCAAAGGTAATGACTACCTTGAATTTAAATTCTGTCTGGTTTTATGTAACTCTAGTTCATAAATGGCTACTGATGATCTCTTGAGCAACCTCCTTTTTAAGTCTTGGATGTTCCTGCCGGGGTAATCTTTGAATCAAGGATACTGTAGTTAAACAAAACTAATAGCTATTGCCAGAACTTTGGCACAAAAGGAAGCTTTTTTTAGTTGTTTGCACTTGTGAGACACAACATCCTTCTTTCCTATCTTTTTAGTGGGTGTTTGTTAGTTCAAACCACTCTGTGGTTTCCAGGAGTGAAGGAACATATTGCACATTCAAATTCCATATGTTTCTCTGGCTTCTTTAAGAGTTCTTGCACTTATTTGAGTCAGAATAGATTTGCTGGAATGTGGCACCCTGTAAGTGTTCTCTTCGAAACAGAAACAGTCAGCTTGTTTTTTGTTGCAAATCTACCAGAGTCACCCTGACACAGAACTACTCAGTTTTAACTAGACCAACGCCCTCAATTTTCTGAACTCAATGTTTAACACTGATAGAACTTTCTAGAATGGGAATTATTGATTCAGACATTTGGTAGCAAATCCTTAACCTCATCCAAGGCCTTTGCCTCTTTAAGTTCACCCATTAAAATAAGCTAATGCATTAATTAATTAATGCTGTAATGATCTTATGAAAGTATATTTAAAGAAATCTGCCTCACCTTTTAGCAATTCTGCCTGACAAGAAGAGCATTAGGGAGAGAAAACGTGCACAGTTTAAAGGTCAGGTGAGATAATCTGTGGTCTAGTGTAGACTTATAGTAATTTGTGGAAGGCAAGAAATAGAGGAGAAAAAAGAACTTATGGGCTGCCCCTTAAGTTTCATAAAGCAATATCACTCAAGGGCATTCAGAGCTGTGGAGACCCTTAAAAACTAGAGTTTTTACAAGCCCAAGGGAACAGGAGCCCCAGAGACTCCAAGGACTGACTTAAGATCTTCGTAAGCCTTGTAAGTCTTGCAAGACCTTGAAAGTTGAGTAAAGTCAAGAACCCTGTAGGATTCCACACTGCCTTTTTCTTTCTGATTCTTTACAAACTTAAAATTAACATTTCCGTTGTCTCTTACAGGGTTTTGACAGAACAGATAGGTAGCATACTCTAGCATTTTACTGCAACTGCAGGTCTCCTGGCTATCACAGGGCAATAGATTTAGATCCCTTGACATTCTAAGTATGAATTAGCTGCTTAAGGCTAATTAAACTTTGAAGACGTTTTCTTGTCTTATGTTGCTTCAGAGACAGAACAAAAATTCATGTGCATAGCAAAGGTCATAATAGCTGTATTAGTTGAAACATTACTTTAAATACTGCTACACAAACACATACACAAGTTCTGTTGCAAGACAATGCTGGAAGTCAAAATGTTGAGCATGCCAGTTAGGAAATGTCAGAAGTGAGACTGTCTGCTCAGCCACTGTCCAGATAGGTGTGCATGCAGTACATCACAAGATCCACAAGAGAGATGATAACCTTTATATGCAGCTATTCATTTTGAATTTTATTTCTGTCTCCAGTGTGTGACCACAGGCTTATTGAAGGCACTGCCCAGATCCTTGTCTAAATGCAAAGTTATTAATTTCCTGGTGTTTTTTCCTGAGGCCCTAATCCTGCCACAGTTTGAGTGCTTCAGGCAATATGCAGATCTCAAGGAGAAAACCTCAGAGTCTCAAGGTCATTCCATATATATTGGATCTTTCTTACACCAGAATATGACACAGACATAACTCTTAACAGTTTTAGAAATATCCACTCACAGATGTGTCACTAGGTAAAACACATGGGATTTTTGTCTCTCCTGGAGGCTAATGAGTGATTCACATTCACTGAGCAGATACTTAAATCTGTGTGCTATGGCACATTAGTCTCCTCTTACTGTGCAATTTACTTGTTTATCAGACACACTGCGTGTTCTGCTGTCGGTGCCAGATGCCTGCATCAGGGACACCAGTATAAACTGACAGTCAGCCGTGGATATATACAATAAATAAGTTTTCTCTTTGTAGTGCTGGCAAGCTGTGCTAAGGCACAGGGAGGTGATTGAAGACAGCCAGCACAGCTTCACCAAAGGCAAGTCCTGCCTGACCAACCTACTGGGCTTCTATGATAGACTAACTGTATCAGTGCACAGAGGAAGGGCTACAGATGTCATCTCTCTAGACTTCTGTAAAGCTTTTGGTATGGTCTCCCACAAGATCTTTTGCTCTAAACTGGAGAGAGATGGATTCATGTTGTTAGATGGATAAGGAATTGATTGGATGGTCGCATCCAGAGGGTAGTGGTCAATGGCTCAGAGTCCCAGTGGGCATCAGTGACAAGCAGTGTCCCTTAGGGGACCTGTGCTATTTAGTTTCTTTGTTAATGACACAGATGAAGGGATGGAGTGCACCCTCAGCAGACTGGCAGGTGACACCAAGCTGAATGGTGCAGTTGACACACCCGAAGCACAGGATGCCATCCAGAGGGACCTGGACAAGCTCGAGAAATGGGCCTGTGGGAATCTCATGAGGTTTAACAAGACCAAGTGCAAGGTGCTGCACCTGGGTCAGGGCAAACCCTGGTATCAGCACAGGCTGGGGATGAAGAGATCGAGAGCAGCCCTGCTGAGAAGGACTCGGGGGTGCTGGTGGAGGAGAGGCTGGACATGACCCAGCCATGAGCACTCACAGCCCAGAGAGCCAAACGTGTCCTGGGCTGCATCCAAAGCAGCGTGGGCAGCAGGGCAAGGGAGGGCATTCTGCCCCTCTGCTCTGCTCTGGTGAGACCCCACCTGGAGACCTGCACCCAGCTCTGGGATCCCAGCACAGGAAGGGCATCAACCCATTGGATTGAGTCCAGAGGAGGCCA